>JAJHSJ010000012.1:49303521-49803521 GCA_021015155.1 Magnolia officinalis
TAATTCAATAATCTGTTCCAGCATTTGGTGAGTTCCAGCATGAACCCTATCTGAATGAAAGGAATCTGTTTGGCTTTGCAGCAGCGAAAAATAATTGACTGTGCAATAATTGACTGCAAGTCATTAGATTTTCCTAGATTTGGGGGGTTCCCGCACAGTGGCAGTTTGGTAATTTGGAAGTCTTTTTAGTTAGGGTTTGGGAGAAAGTACGAGTGTTGGAGCGACGCTTTCGGAGTCCAAACTCATTCTTTTGAAAAATAGAAAAATGGGAATATTAGTAAATATGGATTTTCTTGTTAAGAAGAAAAATGGAAGATGGATTGAAAAAACATAAAAGGATTTTTTTTTTCCCTTTTTTGCTTCAGAGAGAGACGGAGAGGTGAGTGGGGAAATCGAGGGAGGAAGTGGGGAGAGTGGGGAGAAAGTTCTGCTTGAGATTTTAAAATAGCGAGTGTAGTTGTTGGTTTGAAAATAATGTTTCACATGTGTGGCGTGCTATGAGAGGTGTCTACGGACGCGCGGATTAGTTAATGAACGCGACAATAGCGAGTTTGCAATAGATTTTTGTTTGACGAGTTCATCATTTGGGGTCCCACCAAGAGCCAAATCGGGTAGGTAGTGATATGATTAGGAAGGTTCTTCTCTCATAGCAGTTTGCAATATCTACTTTTCTTTTTTTTTTAAAAGGTACATATCAACCTTGATGATGACACAGATGTGTATATGCACATATCCGTTACTCTCATAGCTCATGTATTCCATATGATGACTCTTTAACCATTATGTATGCAAGCCCATAACCCACTTCCGAAGCCTACAAGCCATGGAAAGCCATCTCATATGTGCCACCACATGTGCCAATGTCATGTCCTGATTCTTGGAATCCAAAAGCTGCAGGCAAATTTGTTTGTATGCTAGAAAGCTTTGACTTTATGATATTTACTTTTGCAGGCAAAGGTCTCTGCTTCCTGCTTTGGAATCTGCAGAAATGTGCACCTTAGCAAGAGTTTAAGTAGGTAAATTCAGTGCCACTTGGATGGAAACCATAGCTAAGCAGTCCCTAATTCTGGGTTTTTACAAAATGCCCTGTTATCCATGGATCAGAATCCATCAGTTGGCATATTTACTATTGAGTTGGGTACGAGTGTTAATTTATATTCGGTCTTTGTTACTTGTAGGAATATCATTTGTGGGAATCCAGATGGAAGTGGGAAAGCATCAAGGGGTTAGATAAGCAAAGAGCGTCTCAAGGAAGCAGTGTGATGCCAATAAAGTATCCAAAGTAGGTCTCATTAAGTCTGGCAATGCCTCATGGATAGTTCTATTAAAATTGTGAGAATTATTGAGAAATTTTCTTTTAGATGAATAGTTTGTTAGCTTTTGAAGCTCATTACGTTAGGTAAGCTTTGTATTGGCATATTGCGCCACTTTTTATCCATTCATTTCTTATGTCCATTTGGTGAACTTCTCTAATTACACCAATCTACTTCTCAGTGCTGCACATTGCATAATTGCAAGAAAGAGAAATTGAAGCTGAAAAGTCTCATTGTTAGATGGATATTAGAGTATTGAGCTTGATCAAAAGTTGTTAGATGGAGATTAGACTTTTGAGCTTGATCAGGCTAAGTTGGGAGATTGATTCTGTTTATCAGCTTATTCCATTTGAGCTGCATTAGGAGTTTGGCCATGTGTGGTTGCAGCACTGATATTTGGTGGAAAGTCCAAAGGGATTAAAATAATGCAATTTTGTTAAACTTCTCTCTTGTTTCTTTTTTTTAAAGCATATATCCAATCCAAATATTTAGAATTTGGATGATATATTTGATTTTGATTTCTTCCTTTCTATTGTGTACACTTACCTTCTCAAATAGGATGGTTCGTTCAGAGCTTTGAGAAATGGTATATCTAGTTTTGGATGTGTGCGTTGTTTAATGCACATCTATAACTAAATATACCAATTTCTCCAAAGCCCTAATGAACCAACTTATTTGAGAAGGAAAGTCTACACAATAGAAAAGGAAGAAATCAAAATCAAATATATCATTCAAATTTTTTTATTTTTTTTTTAATTAATGAGAATCGCCGACGGTTTTTAGCCGCCGACAACGCCGACTGATTTTAGCCGGCGAGAACACCGACGGTGTTATCCGCCGAGAACGCCGACGGATTTTAGCCGGCGAGATGCCGACGGATTTAGCCGCCGAGAACGCCGACGGTTTTTAGCCGTCGGTGAGCAAACCTGACGCACCCTTACCGATGGACCTTGCGACGGCTAAAAGCGTCGGGAAGAAGGTCATTGCCGACGGTTTTAGCCGTCGGCGTTGCCCTGTTTTTTTAGTAGTGCACTTACCCAGTTGTGCGCTTGATGGGGTGGCAGGTAGTGTGGAGTGTACTAGACCTCGGTAATGATCCCTGAAAGGAACCGTACTGATATGTGGACTTATTGGATAGGAATTGCATACTCATCATTTATTCATTCAATATCCACTCGGGCTGGTGGTGCGCAACTAACTGTTGTGTACCTTAGCATGGTCAGGATTTTAGTTGGGCGCGCGACTAACCTGAGATCAGGAGTCTACTACATTGAGTCTAGCTATCCAAATTTATGTATGGGACTGGTTTGGATAGAAGTCCTTGTGATGGACCTCATAGCCTGCGATACTACGTACTATCATCCCGACTTCACTCCAGCTTAGTCATTTCATTCGCACCACATATTACATTGCATCCGCAGTACTTAGCATTGATATGACCGTTAGCATTCATGCCTTGCATCGCATAGCCTTGGTACGGCTGATGACACTCATAGACTTATCAGTATATTTCCTCTTATTTCGATATCCTATGATTTATGGCATTGTATCCTCGACATTTAATATTTGGCTCTCTTTGACTCCTCATTTGCATAACTGATTTGCATTGCGTACCTTGATATTGTATGACTCATGGACTTATTAGTACTTCCGTTTACTCTGATTACTTTGATATTGCTTACTCGGCACTTACCTTGCGCACACACTTTTACCACTCACTAAGCTTTCTATAAGCTTATGCACGATAATTCGTGCAGGTGGCGTCAAGTTGCAACATCATTAAGCTGGGGAGCATGTAGCAGACTTACGAAGCTTTGATTTTTGACATGTATTTCCCTTTCAACATTATATTCAACTGTTTATATTAGTGGATATGTGATGATGATGTTGCCTTTGTGACTTGGGTAAACTTGTGGTTATGCTTATTATAAGTTAAATGTACATTGAAAAATTCTCCTTGTAGGATCCCAGGAATGGAATTTGGCGTATGGATGCTGGGAGCCGAGAATGGGGTACTACGGAGGCTGTCGGCACCGGATTCGGCAATCGAAAATTTTGTGAGCTCGGTTCCCGAGTTTGGGGCGTGACACAGATGATGTACCAATACAAGGCTTCGGGTTGGGTCAAGGTGAAGACGGAATCCTACTCTATAAAATGTTTTCCTTTAAGGAAGATTGAGTGATTCCGATCATCTATGCATTCAAGGCATCCCAGCTTAATGATTTACCATTAAAATAGTAGCTGAAGGATTCTTGAATGCGGAAGTTCATTCCCCAATCCACTCTATTGAATATCAATGATGATGGTAGATTGGAGGATGAACTTCCCTACGAGAAGGGGCTTTGGGTATATGATCTAAGGTAAAACACTCAAAAGCACTCTCTTCTTTCTCTACCAACAATAATAGATAAGTCCTCTTTATATAGGCAAAAGGTTTCAACGGATATAAAACGGTCACATTTATGACAGAGTTCGATATCATCGAGCGAGATTGATATTATTGAGCGTATACTCTCGATAGCATCGACTGTCCGTTCGATGACACAAACTCAAATGTCATACGCTTTTGAAATCTATTGCCAGCTGGTCGAGGGAATCAAAACACGTGTCGATGTCATCAGATTTCGAACTCCGATTTCATCGATGTGAGGTTCGATTCCTCGACATTTGAAAATGAGAGAGACTTGCTTTGAAATATTTCAGGTTTATAAGAATGATCGAGGGACCTTCGATATCATCAGAATTTGAATGTCGATGATATCGATAGTTGTGTCGAGGCATCGATAAATCTAAGGGATTTTCGTTTAAGCTTGCTGGACAGTTTCTGTCCCTGTTCGATGCCATCGAAACCATACTGATATCATCGATATTTGAATATCGATTCGATCGAGTGACCCTTGATCATAGATAAACTTTCCTAAAATATTTTGCTGGAAATCTTCGTGCCCATGACCGATATCATCGAGAGCCTTCCGATGTCATCGAGATTTGAATTTCGATGGTATCGAGGAGGGCTTCAATATATCGATGTACATATGATATTCTTAAATGAAAACAGGGGTACCGGAGATCTGCCTGTCGATATTATCGAGTCACCTTCAATGGACTTGAGATTCAAATATCGATGACATCGATAGGTATTTCGATACATCGATAAATCCATCCAGAGATATATGTGGTTGCTGGACACTTTTGTCCTTATTCCGATGGAATCGATTTGTCATTGAAGACATTGATAGCACAGGTCGATCATATCGAGATATGTCTCGATAAAATCGACAAAGCAAGAAAACTTAGAGATTTTCTGATTTTGAAAAAGTTTTCTTAACTTAAAAACCCTATGATGTTCTAATTTGTTTTAAGGGTTTTATTTACCTGGTGTTTTGGGACAAGGGATGTGAGGCTTAGATTTACCTGTGACGAGTTTGGGCACACATCCTGTTGAGGCAGACGTTTTGAATTGATCTTCTTATGAGGCTCTGCAGTCTAGCTGACTCAACACTCATGTTAATTGACAAACCAGGGCACTTTCAGCCCTCTTAGTCGGCACGTAATTCTGTAGGTTGGTTGGCGTGGTTCACAATCGATGTAAGTAAATCGCCATGCGTGTTACATCAATTTTCGGGATTAGATGTCACAAATAGTCGCTCCATAAACACATTGTATTACATTAATCCCCCAACAGCATTATTGTGTCGCCTTGAGATGTTCACATAAATCCACGTTAACGTTGGATACGGCGGCGAATCTCTGTAGTTATGGGATGCGGGGCAAGTTGAGTTTTATATAAATTATATTCCACATTGTGATGATCACTATGTATGATGAGCCGCACACACTTTGCTAGGCATGCATCTCATATAGGTTGTTTGTGCATGCTGATGCCCCTTATAGTAGTGGAGTACGATATGTATCAGAACCCTTATCTTACTTTTATGAATCTCTTGAATATATTGTTAATCTTAAAGGATAACCATCACTATGAGTAGGGCGTTGACCCTCTCCAACTGTACAGATGATGCAGGTGATGTACAGATTGAAGGCCTAGAGGACCATCTCCCTATGGAAGATTCTACTGAATGAATAAGAAGATAGTTTCATGATTTAGTTTTATATTTTCGTTGCGAACTCGATAATGTAATGAGCTCCCATTAAGAGGGCATTTGATAAATTGATGAATTCTTTTACTCTAATGAAATAATAAATTTAGTCGATTTTATTCTTGTGAATGGTTACCTTCATGAATGTAACTGAATGTGATCTAAATGAAAGAAAAAAAAAAGGGTGTGATGTTAAAGCATCTAACTCATTCAATTATTAACATATGGTTTTCTCGGGCATGAGTATAAACTTTGGCCATGAAAATTCGGGACGTTACAAAACATGATAGTGTACATGTGTGTCTGGGATGTGTTGCCTATCAACTCATAACATTCATCTAACCATGCATACATATAATTGAACATTAAATCACATAAGCATAATTAAATAAGGGCTCAAAAGACAATCACAAACACAAGTATGTATAGTGGTTCGGTTTTCCTACTTCACACCCAGCGTACGCACTCAACCAATGAGTGTACCGCATTTCACTATCAGAGGTTTAAATAAGGTTTACCTTTAACCTTTACAATCCTACGCAATGATCGAATCTTGTAAGATATTACGTGGTTTTCTATAGGCTCGCCAATAACCTCAGTCCTACATAAGAACCTATTGACGTAAACTCCCGCCGGAGGCTCCCGCAAGATACTTGAGTTGGTTTTCTACAGGCTAACCAACAACCTCAGTCCTAATCCAAGGACGTATGTTTACTCCCACCAGAGGCTCCCACAGAGACTAACATATATGCACCTGTGTCCAATGGCCTACACAAGGACTTAATTTAAGTAATACAGAAGAATCAATGTCCTACACAAGAACCTAGTCGAGTTTAACAATTTGAACTCTTACATTCAATCCTATACCGGGAATGAGTGTATATGGACTCTTACAAATGACAACTTGTCGGATTGAGCCCCTTTTTTAGCGTCATTTTGGGTTGCTTAATCGATGCTCTCCCGTACTTCAATTAACTTTCATTTTCTCCCCTGATCATGATGTCGATGCTTTACCAAGGTTTCAGCTCCAAGATTAAATACCTTACATGTAGTGCTCCTCTGAGGTGACCAAGATGATGAGAGGTTAGAAAGAATCTCATATAACTAATGAAAAATTATAATGCCTAGGGATTCACCAAGATGGGTGTTCTAGAGGGTTTAGACAAAGAGCTAACTATTGGTTTAAGTCTAATGTCTAGAACAAAGTAGAAAGTAAGTCCATCTTTATCATTGATGATTAAATCCTCTTTTAAGTAGTAAATCACAAGGAAGATAACTTAGATTTCATGAACTAAGAGGCTTGGGATGAGGGATATGATTATGGAATTACATAAGCTCTATTACACAAAAAATCCCATCAAATACCCAAGAACTGAATGCCCTTTATAAGATGATCGAGCTCCAATGGTAAAAAAATGGCTAGACAACGACTTTGTCAATGACATCGAGAAAATTAGATTTCTAGCTGAATTGTTGCTAGACAGTTTTCACACGGTAAGATCTGTAACCCTGTGAGGTCGACTGTATGCTTCGTTTTCAGTGCCAACACATTCCAGGTGGACTAAATTGACGAGTATTAATTGCAATCCTATTTTAATACCGCAACACTCCAAGACTTGTACCCTAGCTAGTGACCACGTAGGCGTTACGATTTCAACGCAGCGTGGCACGTCCCATTGTGACCCCTATATTAGAAGTTACAGTTTTGGCACAATCTGAAGTAGGCCTTGCAACGCACACGGGCCCCACTTGCACAAAGATTAGAGAGAATTAGGGAGAGATTAAGAGAGAAAGAGAGAAGAGAAAGAAAGATTAATGAGATGGTTTAAGAGAAAAAAGAGAGCTTGAGAGAGAATTAGGAGGGATCAAGAGAGTAAGAGAAAGAGAAGAGAAAATAGTGATTATAAGAGGTTAGGAGTGGAGAGGAGCCTGGTGAACCGTCCGATCATCAATATGAGCTGATCCAACTTTTCATCCTTCATTATTTGGATGGTGGAAAACCTTTCAAAATTTGGTTGATCCTAAGTTCCTTGGCCCATCATGAGTTGGCCGATCTAATGGATGGAGTGGATTTCCTAAGTGGGCCCCACCACCCTTTAAATACACAAGAGAGAGGGGGACAGTGGCAACTGTCGCTGGACGCAACAATGTCTAGAGACACTGCTGGTAGTGTCCACCTTCCCAAGGCCACTGTGTGGGCTCCACTCATGGGCCCCACCATGATGTGTATGTTGCATCCATGCCATCCATTAGCTTTGCAAAATCATTGTGGCCGTTGAGCTAAAAAATGAAACCGATCCACATCTCAGGTGGGTCATACCGTAAACATCAAAGGGCTAGGAGCACCCCCAATGTCATTGACCCTTTACATGGGAGGTTTGGAGTGGGTTATCACTTGTGGGACCCATCTTGGTGCATTTCTTAGATCCACACCGTCCATTTATTTCCGGGCTAATTGTGGCCACTGAGACGAAAAATTAGGCTGATCTAACCATCAAGTGGACCAAACTACAAGGAACGGTGGGGTTGGGGAACATCCCACACATCAAATGCATGTGACGTGGGTGGAGGTGTCCCCCACTTGTGGACCCCACCGTGATGTATATGTTCAATCCAAGTTGTCCACCCGTTTCTCCACATCATTTTAGGCCATGGGCCGAAAAATGAGGCAAATTCAAAATATAGGTGGGTCGCACGGAGGGGAATTAACGCCTATTGTTGAAATCTTCCAAGGCCCACCGTGGAATCCTTGTTCGTTCAAACCAGTCCTAGTCAGAGCCCATTACACCCCGCTCGAGCTGGACAACACGGTGAACAAGTCAAATCGTCCAAGTGGGGCCCACATTATAAGTGTACCAAAATAATAATAATAAAATAAAAAATGAAGCAACCAGCAGTGTTAACGCTGCCAGTGCCTAGGCAGGTGGACGCCCACCGTGGGGCGTGGAAGTAGGGCCCACACGTGGGACCCTCTATGATGTTTGTGCCTTATCCACTCCACTCATTTATTTGGCCAGATCATTTTAAGCTAGGAGACTAAAAATCAAGTGGATCTGAATCTCAGGTAGACCGCACCGAGGGAACAATGGGATGTTTTGTACTACCCATTTTGGCCGCAAATGGGGCCTGCTCGTGGGACCCACCTTGATGTTTCTGTTCCATCCACGCCGTTCATTCTCTTCTTTAGGCCGTGTTAGTCTATGGGCCCAAGTTTTAGGCCGTTCCAGATCTTAGGTGGGCCGCACCACAGGGGACTGTAAGGGTGGAAACCCCTTGGGCTTGGAATCCCCTGGATATGGAAGCCCTTAGATTTAGGATCCCTTTGACTTGGGAATCCTTGATGTGGGTTCCCTTGGATTTGGGGCTCTCTTAGACTTTGGATTCCTGGATTTCTGGAATCCCTTGACTATGTTTGGCACTATGAATTTAGAATCCTTATATCCTAAGTTAAAAGCGATGTGTATTTGCAGGATTTGGAATTAATTTTAAATCATTTTAAAATCCCTAATTAGTGTGTGTATGTAATGTTAACACTATGGTTGTATTAATTTGTTGAGGCGTATACTTTACTTGAAATGATGAAATCCCAAGACTTAGATGGGCCATAAGCATAGGATTACATCCTAGTGACTAACCATCATTTTATAACCATTGGTTTACATCAACAATGTTTAGATGGTGCAGATCATCTTAATAAAGTAATTATAGTGATGCCATTGATAATATGATGTTTTGCGATATCATCAGTGGGCCATGTGCCCAAATAGATTGGTAGCCTAGTGACAACACATGTTATACATGTGGGTGTCCATCCGGGTCACTCCTAGTAGATCCCTCCTTGGTATATGTATTTTATCCATGCCTTACAGGCTACATGAGTAGCCGATGTTAGTCTAACGTGGGCCACACCACATAGACTTCTATATTTCTAGTGGGGCTTGCCGTTCGGTTCCTACTCTCTGTATATGATGTATCAATTAAGGCTAATTATCTCATGATATGTTGATAACATGCTGGTGTATTTAGCCTGATAGGACACATTGATAACATGTCTAGTATAATTGAAAGATGAGCTATCGATGTCCAGAGGGGGGGGGGGGGGGGGGGGGGGGGGGAATAGGACAATACTAATACTTCGAGATAATGCAGAATGAATAAACGAATAATCTTAATTACACAAAGAATTGAAACCTTGATTCTAAATAATTCGTAGGACAGCCTTCACCTAGAATTTTAGGTAGGACAACCTTATTTCACGACGTCTTTGAAATCAAACTTTCAAACAAGAAAGAGAAATAATCAAATAAAACAATCACAACCAATGCACAAAGGATTATAGTTGTTCGGTGTTTAAACCCACACCTACTCCACTCCCAAAATTACTACCATCGTAATTCTGGCTTTCACTATTTCAAGGTTTTCACAGGTCACCTTAATAAACTTATACAGTTCTAGTGATTTTCACAAGCTCACCACAATAAAACCCCCTTTGTGATTTTCACGGGCTATTACAAATCAACCCACGGAGATTTCCAGCCTACCTCAGAAAAATCCAAATGAAACAATAATAATTACAAGGTACTTATCTTCAAATGCCGATTCAAAGATGTAACTGAAGCTTGATGCAACGATCTTCTTTCTTGAGATTTGATGAAGCAGTATTTGTTTAACCGGAAAGAGTATATGGATCTAATGTATTTTCAAAGAATAAAAGAAACCCTAACTGCTGCAGATTCACTTCTCTAATTCTCAAGTAGAGTTTAGATTCCTCTCTTAAATATGTTTAAAGCTAACTTGAGAAAGATAATAGAATAAGCTAAACAAGAATAAGAATTACCACATAAATAACTTAAGGAGGGCCTGAATTTCCCTCTGACTTTGAAAAGAATTTTCTCTAATTTTCGTTGTAGAAATGAATGAGAGAAGGCCCGTATTTATAGTCGAAAGATTTGGAAATTCGGTCAGCTTGAAATTTGGTTCAGCTGGCTGGATTCCAATGATTGCGTTCCAACGGCTCTCGGATTTCGCGGGATTAGATAAATAAAAAATTCAGTTGGCCCAAGTCAAATTTCGGCTGGCCGAATACAGGGTTCGACTGGCCTAATCCCACTGAATTCCAAAGAAATCCCTTGCTGGAAACTTAACTGAAAAATTATTTGGGTTGGCCCAATGTCAGGTTTCGTTGGCCGAACTCAAAGTTGGGTTAACTGAACTTACAACTGATTTTCCGAATGTTGTTGTATACTTGGCCGAATTTGGTTAGGCTAGCCGAACTTGAAGCTAGGCTGGCCTAACTACGGTGATTTTACATTATACATATTATATTTACGGCCATGATCTAAAAAACACCTAACTTAGGGTTTTTTTAGAGTCATACCACATGATGGTTGACATATACATAGATTTTAATCTTGAAACCATGTGATGTCTTTATGTCTTGAGATGTTATTTATTTATTTATTTATTATTATTATTTTTTACACACGCACACACACCCCCACACACTCACGTCGTAGTGGGATTTCACCACCTATGGATACTCGAAACCTTGACCCGGTGTTGAAACTCCTGAGAGTCTACCATTGGAGCAAGAGTAAGGATCCTCTTGAGATGTTAAGCTGATCTTGAGCTGATCTTTATGAGATGCCGAAGAAGGTTGAAGTGTACTTTTCATCAATCCGGTACTTTGTCTACGAAATTTGACAACTTTAGGTGTGCTTCAAATATAAGCACTTACAATAATGGATATTATGCCCACTTATATGCCTATACGCATCATTTGTATACATGTTATGAAGAACAGTTGATCATAGCATACGCCTTTCGGCTTGATATACTTAGGGGACCCCATATGAGATAAGGTTTCCCCACATGAGTGTGCGGTATGTGTAGGTTTGGTGCATGACTTGGACAGTATGACTCATGCATTCTGTATGTCACGATCATTTTTACACCTTAATGACATCGGGGTTATGGCCTCTACAGGCATATCGTGGATAACTAGATTGGATACTGAAAATATCTGTTTTAGTATTATGGCGCTATGGATGTCCTTGGGTGAAAGTCCTTAAACACTTGTGGTACTAGTAGGATGTTTCAACGTCAAGATCGATTGGATAACATGAGCGCCTGAGTGCCAAATACCAATAAGACATGTTTCCCATTATTTCATGGCTGGTTGAAAAGGGGTGTAACCTTATCCGCCCGAGGGTAGGGGGTTGTAAGCTAGGTTGAGTCTAACCAGCTCGTAAATGGGTCTGCTATCAATGAGCCGGGTGGGCATTGGACATACCACTAGCAAGGCGGTTAGTGAGGTCTTTTCCACTCACTTGGTTGTGTGCGCCATGAGTGGTAACCAATGTTGGAGTGTATTAGACCCCAATGATATTTCCAGATATGAACTGTACCGATATGTGGACTAGTTGAGGATCAACATATTTGCATTGCATCTTTAGCATATGACATTCAACCACGTAGGCCTTGCATTGCATAGCCTTGATATGGCTAACAATATTCATAGACTTGGCAGCTTATGTCAGCCTAGCCCTCTATCTTCTTCCGCATACTCTAATATCTGTATTATTGTCATATGTATTATGATGCACACACACACTCTACTAAGCTTCGTAGGAAGCTTATGAGCGCTTGTTTACACTGCAGGTGATGCTAGGGCGTATCAACAACATTGAGCCCAGAGCATAAACCTGATCTTTTGAGTTTTGGTTATATCTTATATTTCCTTTCTAGCATTGTACTAAAATATTATATTAGCAGATATGTGGCGATAATGTTGTTTTGTGACTTGGGTACACTTGTGGTTATGCTCCTTAATAAAAAAATTACCTTAAAAGTCCTCCTTATACGATCTCAATATCGAAACCTGACATATGAGAGCTGGGAGCTGAGAATGGGGTACTGCGGAAGTTGTCGGCACCAGATTCAGCGGCTAGGAAATTTTATGAGTCTGGTTCCCGAGTTTGGGGCGTGACACACTGTTATCAAATGCCATCGAGTAGCTCAGATAAAAGATCACTTTGTTGGAAGACCCCTTAAGGGTTCTGATGAAATCGAGCACCATTCAAAAGTTTACTTTTTTGGGCATATAATTGCACAACAACTTTGCACCTCTTATAACCTTACTTATCATGTTCTAATTAAACTAATAAGGCTAAGGGATGATAAATAAGGTTTATGTATTAGGTCAGGATCATATAGAGGTTCAATGAGTTGTTTTGGGTCAAGGATTAGGGTAACCAACACACCTCATTTACCTATTCTTTTCTCCTTGATGCTCGTGTCCTCTTGTGTCTTCAGCTTCCAAGAGCTCAACTGACTACTTAACATAAGGACTCACATGATTGACAAACAAGTTGCACAAATTAGTGCACTGACAATGTTTATTTATTTTGTTTACCTTCATGGGGTGGCTTGATTCCGTGTAGTAAAGCTAGGAATTATTTTATTCACGCCTGCCCAATCCTCTAGTAGGATTTCATGAAGCATGACTAGACATACATCATCATTACAGGTTTGAAATTTTCTTGAAAGTTGCATATCCTTTAAAGTAGAGACCGTACGAAGTACAAGTAGGAGAGGGTCCCTATTCATTTTCTCTTCTGTAACCGAGACCCTTACCCAAATCTTTGCAAGCGCAAGCCAATCACATGAGTCATTTAGGTAAGGGGATTTCACAATCCACCAACGGCGAGGCAAACCCACAGACCCTAGTTGACAGTGGACAAAAGTGAGCTTGATCGGCTAGTGGCAACTCCAAATATTCACATGTATCATTTTTTTGGCCATCTTGGGAAGGTATTGCACCAAGAAAATAAAAGACAGTCAGGTCAAGTCAGAAACACTGCACACCACATCAAAAAGTGACTAATGCGTGAGACTCTCCCCCTCCCCTCGTGACAGATTATGTCAAGGTGGAAGGGTCGAGCCTACAGATGGAATTCACAGTTTGGATTGTAAGTTACTTTAGATAAGCTACTTATATCACAAGGAACTTATCTTAGTTTTTATTTACTCAACACATAAGTGTATTTTGTAAACAATATGCTTATCAACCACAAAGTAGAAAAACACGTTTGGTTTCCAATGTTATAAGTATTTATCCCACAAGTTTTTTTGGTCCCCTTCACATCCACCATCCATCATGTGGGGCCATCCTTTGATGTGGATTGCATATTGTGTGGGCCCCTCTTTTGATGTGG
Organism: Magnolia officinalis; assembly: GCA_021015155.1. Taxonomy (NCBI): domain Eukaryota; kingdom Viridiplantae; phylum Streptophyta; class Magnoliopsida; order Magnoliales; family Magnoliaceae; genus Magnolia; species Magnolia officinalis. Next base: position 49,317,151 of record JAJHSJ010000012.1, read on the forward strand.
GACACCTATCATGTAAGGCCCACCTTGGATGTGGGCCATTCAATATTAGGGGCCAACTTTTAATGTGCACCATCCATTATGTAGGGCCCATCTTTAATGTTGGTCATCCATCGTATGAAGCCCACCATCAATGTTATTGTTCATCATATGGGGCCCACCTTGAATATCCATTGCCTGTCATGTGGAGCCCACCTTTGATGTGGATCGTCCATCATGCGGGCACCACCTTGGTTGTGGTTCGTCCATCTTGTGGGGACCGCCTTGGATATGGGCTACTCATCATGTGGATTTTCTATCATGTGGATCATCCATCATGTGTGGTCCACCACTATTAATTTCCCATCATAGCTCACCTTTGATGTCTATTGTCCATCATGTGGGCCCTACCTTTTATGTGGGTTGCCCATCATGCTAGGCTCGCCTTGGATGTGGGCCATTCATCATTAGGAGCTAACCTTTGATGTGGACGGTCAATGATGTAGGGCCACCTTGATGTGGTTCATCCATCGTGGGGCCCGACTTCAATGTCCATTGCCCATCATGTAGAGCTCACCTTTAATGTGGACTGTCCATCTGTAGACACCCCACCCAAGGTTAATAAGTTGATTAGAGCCCAATAAAAACCCCCTTAGAAGCCTAGTCTAAGCCCAACCCCAAGCCCATCAACACTTAGGACCATAGTAAGATAGAGCTAAGTGGACTAGGGGGGAATACCACCCGAAGAGCCCCATGCAAAAGATGGGGCACATCCACGTGATGGGTGGCGCAACACCCACCATTTTCATGGCGGGGTTAGGTAGGGTGATGATGTTAGCATGCATGCATTGACAAACGCGTTGGAGTGGAAATGACCCCTCTCACCCTCACATTTGCTCAAAATTACATCCATTGCCACTTGATCCAACCGCCCATATTGCGCCACGTGGAAATCTCATTCCAGTAACCAATCCTAACCCTTAGGGCCTCTCTTACCCTTAATTTCTCAAGAATTACCAAAATGACATCCTAAAATCTTATAAATACCCCATTTCCCTTCACTTTTCAGATCACTCACCATTCACCAAGAAAGCTTAATGGGGAGGACAACGAGAGAAGGAGAGTGGGATTTAGCCCATCCATCCACCAAAGAGAAGGAAAGTGCAAGAGAGGAAGTCCTTCCAGCTTAAACCCAACCCTAATCTTAGCCATTTAAGCATCCTGGAGGCCAATCCAGTACACTCAAGCCAATCCTTGCGATAAACATGTTTACCCACTCATTAGCTTTAATTAACTACATTCATACTTGCATAGTCTTGCACATCATCATTTCCACTCCAACTCACCACTGGTCTAGTTGGTCCAAGTATATGCTTTGTGTCTCGTCGGTAAACTAGATCTTGCCCATCAAAAACTCGAATTAACTAGGCTTGGACCACTTCTTCAAATGGGTGCACCAAGGTAAACTTCTTTAACCCGGGCCATCGCTTGTTGTTAGCACCGCATCACCACACTGTATTACATATACATTTACATCATCAACACATGAGAACCAACCCAAACCTTGATACTTTGTTTTGTCCCCTGAAATAGAGATTGTACACTTGTACGTGCAGAGAGAGTACCTAACACCTTCACTCTTTGTAATTGTGGTCCCTTACTCAGAATTTTCGGTTGCGGATTAGGAGTCATTTTAAGATAAGGAATCCAATGATTCCTTCTCCTAAGGTTCTTACAGGGTCTAGCTTATTATGAAAATCTAAGTAATTTGCTATTGGTGACTTTAGTCAAATATATAATGATCCAAGTCACAAATACACCATGATAAGCCCTAAAAAGGCACCCGTGAGTGTGATCACCCCGCAATCTAGTGTCCACACCATTGTGTGGGCCCCACATTTGAAGTGGGTCATCCATCATACCCACCCATTTTAGATGTAGGCTAGTTATCGTTAGGGGGTCACCTTTGATGTGGACCATCCATTATGTGGGCCCATGTTAATATGGGTCATTCATCATGTGAGGCCCTCATTTTTATGTGGATTGTCCATCATGTGGGACTCACCTTCGATGTGGACAGACCATCATGTGGGGCCTCCTTTGATATGGACTAAGAGAGAGAGAGAGAGAGAGAGAGAGAGAGAGAGAGAGAGAGAGAGAGAGAGAGAGAGAGAGAGAGAGAGAGAGAGAGAAAAGCTAATAAAAAGCTAAAAGAAAAAACTTATGAGGTTGAGTCACTTTAAGCACACAAGTTACTTTTGAAATTATGTTTACCAAACTAACTTAAGTAAACTTATTTGGTAGTATCCAAACAAGGCCTAAATTTATGGGTTGAGCTTCCTAGTGGGCTAATCAAAATATTGATTTTGGGTAGGCCTAGCAATGGGGTGACCTTGCCCTAAATTTTGAACTAGTTGAGCCAGGCCTCTGGACTGGACACATTAATAATATTGAATTAGCTATGCCTACGCCCAGCTCACTATCCAGTCCTAATTTTGGAATTTTACTTCACTATATAATATTTTGAAATTACCTTTGCCTCCTTGTTAAAAATAAAATTACATAGTACTCCTTTAAAAAAAAACTTAGTATTTCTTGCATCTTCTTAAGTCTTTTTAAATGAACATAAAATTAATAATTCTTAAACTACCCCTACCTAGTGTAAAGATGTGGAAATATATTTAGGGCATGTTTGATTATATGGAATCTATGGGAAAAGAAAATTTTCCTTTGATGGGATATTTTTTGTTAACGCTATCGATGTCATCGAACAACCTTCGATGTCATCGAACGTAACTTGAATCTGGAAGTTGCTCCATTTCGCACGCGTACGCCTTTTGCACTGTGTAATGCCTTTCGCACTGTATAACTCCTTATGTCATCGAACATACCTTCGATGTCATTGAACTGTCCTTCGATGTCATTGAAGCGTGTTTGATTAATCAAGAATGTGTCTAGAGTGTTCTAGCGAGTTGCTCTAAAAATCCACCAAAATCTCGATGTCATGGAATTGCCTTCGATGTCATCGAATAGGTCTTCGAGCAATCGAACATGGCTTCGATGTCATTGAGAACTGCATCCAATTTGTCCAGCAACCAGACTTGATTTTCTATAATTCTTCGATGTCATCAAACGGTGGTCGATGACATAGACAGTGTGAATTTTTGCACTTTGCACTTTCGACTTCTTTCCTTCTCCACTTGGTTTTCTTGAATCTTGGGGTCTTAAAATCTTCAATCTTAGTCTCCTAAGATCAATCCCTTGCTTTGGTGATTTTTTAGCATCAAATCCATGCTTTTAACATTCTTTTCAATCCAAGCTCTTAAACTCACTTTGCAATACAAACATATATAAAATATACCCATTAAGCATTATCATATTCATAAAACCAAAATATAAACAGGGAAAAATATGCAATATTTGACACTCAACAATAATTTTAGGAAAGAAAAATAAAGTATATACATTAATCAAGTCCTTATACGGTTTAAAACAATCTCTTAAGCAATGGAATGAGAAATTTGATAATGTTTTAAAGTCAAATGGATATCTAATAAAAGATGTAAATAGATATGTATATAGCAAATTCTTTGATAATGATGATGTTATAATATGCTTATATGTGGATAATATGTTTATCTTTGGAACCAATGTTAAGTTAGTCAATTCAACTACGAAACTCATATCTTCTAATTTTGATATGAAAGACTTAGGAGAAACAAGTATGCTATTATGTAGTCAAGTAATTAGAAAAGATGATAGCATTACTCAATCTCAATCTCATTACGTTGAGAAAATATTAAAAAGGTTTGATTACTTTAATTGCTTACCTGTTAGTACACCTTATGATCATACTGTGTATCTTAAGAAGATACAGGAAGTAGTATATCTCAGCTTGAATATTCTCAAGTAATTGGTAGCCTAATGTATCTAACGAACCGCACTAGACCTGATATTACATTTGCAGTAGGCAAGCTAATTAGATATATACATAATCCTGAATGTGATAATTAGAATGCATTGAATATAATATTAAATACTTGAAAGTATTGTTGCATATGGTATTCGTTATACAAGTTATCTTAATGTGTTAGAAAGATACAGTGATGCCAATTGGATCACTGATTCAGATGAAACAAAATAAACAAATGGATATGTTTTTAACTTTGGTGGATGTGCAGTATCTTGAAAGTCTACTAAACAGACTTGCGTTTCTCGGTCAATAATAGAATTCGAGTTTTTTTATTTTACAAAAGGCAGGATCAGAAGTTGAATGGTTTAGAAATCTGTTAACAGATATACCCTATGGCCAAAACTTATATCTGTTATATCTATTCATTGTAATTATCAAGTAGCTATTACAAAGGCCAATAATAAAATATATAGTAGTAAAAGTAAATACATTAGACTTCGACATAATATTGTGCGACACTTGTTGAATGGTGGAGTTATAATTATTCATTTCGTACGATCTAAAAAGAATTTGGCAGATCCTTTGACCAAAGGACTATCTAAATGATTAGTTATGAAAACATTATAGGAAATTGGGCTAAGCCTAACCAAATGAGCTACTAATGTCGGTAACCTAACCTATACAAGTGGAGATCTCATGCGATAGGTTTAATGGGTAAACAACAAGACATTAGGAGTCTATAAAGCACGGCAGAGAACTTGTCCATTCCTATGGTGTAGGCAATGCAAGCAACAATGTGTGAGGGGGTGAATTTTTGAACTCTAAATGAATCCGTAACTAGATGTGGTGGTGTATCCAATTATTGTATATGCTTGATAGAATTTACCTATATGAGTGTGGAAGTAGGGTCACTTCCTATGATAATATATAGACCGTTTCTCTAGAGCACTCATGACATTTTAGGTAAAGATGTATGAGCAAAATGCGTCAAGTCGTACAACTAGCTCTAACGGAAAAGTTGTGTGAGTGACATATATAACTGTTTATGCTTAAATGGTCAAGTTAAATACTGATAGTCACCTGATTCCTTTAAACCTGTCTTGCTTACTCTATATATCGATTAACATCGGATAAACATTGACACTATTACACATTTCATTTATCTTATACCGAAGTATTTTGAATTTGAAACATGTATGTGATTATTGTATTTTAAAATAAAGTGTTTCAAAAAATTCAAAATTCTCTCTTATTTCTTGTTTTGAAAAGTATTTTGTTTTTTAATGCATCTTTTGTCCCGTATAAAAAAGAATCAAAGAAAAATTCAAGTATATAAGAAAAGAGTTTTGCATGGGGCTTGAGCCCCTTCTTAGGGTGCATGTGAATTTAGGTCAATAGGGGGGCTATGCCATTAACTCGAACCTAGGCCATTGACCACACACACGCGTGTGCCGAGTCGATCCGAGCCATGCCATAGATGCGCTACGTCGGGTCGGGTCTGGGTTTATGTCTATGTCTATGTTTATGTGAGGATAAATTTAGTTTCAAGCTGAGTGACCAGTCATACCTCGACTCAACAAATAAGTAATCTTTTCTTACTTTATTTTATTACTTTATTTTTTCAAATATTATATACTATTTTCAACAAAATTTAAGATGCCCAACCAACACTAATAATACTTTTTAACTTTCTAAAATACCATTAATTTTAATTAAAATATTTTATCACGTCCTTAAAATAATCAAAGATTTACAACAAGGAAAGGTAATCGTGTGGGCAAAACTGTTCACTACGTATCTGCTTATTAAATAGAAGAGATATATACAGTAGGATGGAAGGACAGGGCTACCAGGTAGGCAGCCTCATGTGCAAGGACTCTTGCTTTTCTATGTTTATGAACGAGGAACTGTCTGATTGAAGTAGAAACGGACTGCGTGGCAGCCGATAGAACCCGACGCGTCCATTTCATCACCCAATTGCCCTACGTGTCAGCGGCTTCAATGTCGCCGTCCCACTGTTCATCAAGCCAAGTCTTTTTCGGCATGCCCCAACTCAACCCCTCCCTTCAAATACATTTATAATGCCAGCCACCACTTTCAACGAATACCGCAACACAATCCCTAATATCCGAAACCCGTCCCATCGGACCGATGTTAAAGATCTGACATGATCAGATCAACCTCTTCCAGTCAAAATCCAAATATGGGCCCACTGTGTAAATGATGGGGAAGCGGATTGGCTGGTGTACCCTACGCCAGATATATAGCTGTGTGTTGACATCAGTCCCACCATGAGGCATGTATTATATCCAAACCGCCCAAACATTTGGAGCGCTCGTGATAAAGTTTGAACTGAAAAATAAGACAGATCTAAATATCAAGTGGACCACACTGCAAAAAGCAGTGGGGAATTGCACATCTACCAATGAAATCTTCTTGGGGGTCATAGAAGTTTTGGATAATATGAAATTTGTTTTTTTTCTTCATCCAGGTTGTTTTTTAACCTTATGAACAGATTAGATAGAAAATAAACGTCATTGTGGGCTCTATGAATTTTTTAGCCGTGAAAATCATTATCCCGCTGTTATTTGTGGTGTGGTCCAGTTAAGATTTGTATATGATTCATTTTTTGAATAATACTCTAAAATGATCTTTAAAAATAGATAAACGGTGTAGATATAATAAATACATCACTGTGTGGCCCATGTAACTTCGATCTCCTTTGAACCGTTCGTACAACTCGGAGCTCGAGGAGCTTCGGCGCTCGTCTTCGCACGACACGTACCCGCACCAGCTATATAGCTGATGTAGGGTACACTAGCCAATCCGCTTCCGAATGATGGGGCTCACACCGCTTGTAGCTACATCTCACATGTTGCAGTGTGTTCAACTCGGCTTTGGAGTACGTTGGAGGGGATTATGTGTTACCCGGGTAATACGTTGCTGGATGTTGTCCTAAGCTTGAGGCTCACCTTGATGTGTGTTGTATATCCAGGCCGTCCATCTGTTTTCTCGGATCATTTTAGGGCATGATCCAAACAATGAAGCAGATCTAAATTTCAAGAGGACCACACGGTACAGATTGTATGTCCACTGTTAAAAACTTCTTGGGGCCACGAAAGTTCTGGATCAACCTCATATTTGTGTTTTCCCTTCATCATGGTCTGTGTGAACTTGTCAACAGGTTGGATGGCAAATAAACATTACAACGGTCCAAAAATGAAGCATATACAAATCTCAGGTGGACCACACAGTACAGATTGTATGTCCACCGTTAAAAACTTCTTGGGGCCACAAAAGTTCTGGATCAAGCCAATATTTGTGTTTTCCCTTCATCATGGTCTGTGTGACCTTGTCAACAGGTTGGATGGCAAATAAACATTATGGCGGGCTCCAGAAATGTTTTAATGGTAGGCGTTTAATGGCCACTGTTTCCTCTGGTGTGGCCCACAAGAAATTTGGATCTTCTTCATTTTTAGGATCATGCCCTATGATGAGAAACAAAAACTGATGGATGGAGTGGATATACAGCACATACATAAAGAAAGTTTGTGCAAGATGTAAATCGTTCAACAAGTAGGCACTCACCGTGTATTTGTTGTGGCCCAACATTATGTTGATGATGTTGGTGGCACCTGCATGGAAGAGGATTGTTGCCGGTGTTCTTTAATACTAGGAGAAAACACTTATCATTTTGTATAGGATTTGGGACAAGTCATAGGTGGAACATAGTCTTTATTAATTTTTGGCCTAAAAAATAGCAAAGGTCCGCATCTGGTGGTCACTGATCTCGCACGTTTATCATTTTGGCATGTGTATCCACATAGTTAGAACACATTTCTTTGAGGGGTCCACTCCACTTGAAACTATATTTTATTAATCCCAAGCGGTATTACGTGGTTCGAGAAACCAACCTCATAAAGGGTAAGGGAAATGACTTTCTTTTAGGGGCGTTTGATTTTTCAATTCATTTTGTAAATTGCTGTGGTGATGTTTTGTCTAAAATTTGTGGGTTACTTTGATGTACGTAACTTACCCATGCCGTTCATCCTTTTCAAGCTCATTTTAGGACATAAGCCAAACAATGAGGTAGATCCAAAGCTAAGGACCACACTATTACAAAAAGTAGGATTTGAACGTTTGCTGATATTTGTAATTTTCCTTATATCCGTGTCTTTGTGGCCTTATGAATAAGTTAGATTACATACAACCATCAATGTGGGCCCCAAGAAGGAAATAGCTTTTAATGGTGGACATTTTTAGGATTACTATTTCCTATGGTGTGATCCACTTGAGCTTCGGATCTGCCTCATTTTTTGGCTCATGCCCTAAAATGTTTTGGTAAGATAAATGAACGGTGTGGATAAGTTACATACATCGCAATGGGGACCTTACTTAAGTCCGCCCTTTTCGAGGAGAAAATACTCATGGATCCCTACATATTGACAAACATACTTGTTATCGGTTGAATTTGGTTGAAACCGCGGCTTTACTTGTGGGCTACTGAACACTTGCATTAGTAGAAAACAATAGACAATGAGGGTGGGTTATGGCCGGAGACCTTCTGATGTTTAAGTTAGGTAGATGAACCTAAAGTAGGTGCGATTGGAGCTGGGATACTTGTGTATACCTTTTGCCCAAGACGGGGTGATGTATTTATAGGTTCTCTGGGCAGTCTACGTATCTTAGTGGATCTATTAGATATACTGGAGTGGCCCGAATTAGAGTAGGGATCTGCTTCTAAGAATGTCTTCGATTCCGCCTCGATTGACATGATTTTCGGCTACGATCTCATCGGATCAATCCCGTCCTAGTACGAAGCGAGATTCTCTCCAGGCATTTCTATTCCAAGGTCGATGTCTGTTAAACAGCTTGGTCAAGATGGTTAGGTTGGTTAATAAATCTCATTACTGAGTTCTGAGTTTGACTGGTTTAGCTCGGTAGATGAGCCCTTCATCAGAGCCCAGCTTGGCTTCCCTAATGGTAGACACATTGGCAGCTCAGGGAGGTTGCTCTGTCAGTTCTTTGCCACATGTCTTATACAGCTGGTCAGTTCGATTCTTTCCATGACAGTTACTCCCTACTTCCGAGTTCAATGTCCATGAGCTCGGGAGCTAAGAGTTTGAACTAATGTATAAGTACGAGAATTTGAAATTTTAATTGTGAGTAGATAGCTCGATTCGTCCGTCTTCCTCAATTTTTTTGCCTAGTGATGAGGGCGAGAATCAAATAGGACAACACCTGTCGTGAGAAGCGATAATGATATTATGGTGGTTTCTTCGTACAAGGAGTCGTGCACTGAGTGGCGAGCGCCGTTTCATCTTCCAGACAACTCACAAGTGGACACCTGTCTTCACATCATTTAATGATCCTCCCAAGTGAACCCTATGCTGCCACGTGGTGAAGGTTGTGGATTGAGGCATCTCTTCGTGCCCTCGTGAGTGTTGATGCATTAAAGGCATTACCCCTTGGATGCTTATAAATAGGTGCTTCCCCCTCATTGTGCATCCACTAAGTGTAACGCCCTGAAAATCGGGGGTCGAGCATAAACTCAACTCCCGAGTTCCAGAACTTCACTTATGCAACAAAATGAAATGATGATTGAATGTTGACTGTATTCGTGCATTGAACATGAGTGAGATTAAGCCAAAACAGCATATCATACTCCAGAGACAATTAAATTTGCAAGCGGAAGACTGTGATAGATAGATAAAATATATAAACTATGATGAGTCTCCAGAGTGTGATAACATTACCGGTTAATTAATTACAAGTACAGTTCTAAAATATATCAAATGTGAGGAAGTGTAATGTCTCCTATCCCAAGTACCATAGCCCCGTCAATACAATATCAGGTCTTCATTGACCTGCCAGAGAGATACAGATAGGAGAACTCCTCCTATCATCATAGAAGTAGTCCGGGTCTGCTTCACAAGCATCGCCATCACCTGAAACTCAACAAATCTGGTTGGTGTGTACAACACCGTACCGTAACGTGGGAGTGAGTAGCTAACTCAGTGGAACAATAAAGCATAGGTAAACATGTTATCAATTCAATCAAGCAGTAATGATAAAGCAGTACAATCAAACAAGTTTAACTACTCTTATTAAATGCAAGTATGAAATGACATGATGAATGCCCTTGCCAAACCACCCTCATGCGACATCATCTTATGTTCGCGAATGCGTCCATCCCTCAGTGCTCCACATCTACCAGGCACATGCAGTACGATGATGAGCATGATTACCGAGTAATTATTAGTTCATTTCAAACAGCAGTATTGGAAAACTAAGGTACCTCCCTTGTATCATTCCCAAACATGATCCATCCTAGGGTCGTCAATCCTAGTTAATCTCATACGGTATTATGGTTCGAGAGGCATCGCGAAGGCATCGCAAAGGGCTCGTCACCCGTCAGCACGGATACAGATCTCACCGTATGCGGCTCAATTGCTGGCCATCAGCTCGAGTACAGGTCTCACCGTACTCGGCTCAATCGCTGGCCGTCAGCTCGAATACAGGTCTCACCGTACTCGGCTCAACTCATACTCTAGTTGCTGTGAAGGGCTCGTCGCCAATCATAGACCTTGGAGTATACTCGAAGACACTACAGAGGACTCGTCGCCCGTCAGCATGAGTACAGGTCTCACCGTACTCGGCTCTCGCCGTAAGTGTCGACAGCTCGAATACAGTGTCCCATACCACCGTATTCGGCTCACGAGTTTGGTTGCTCAATGGTCACTACGGGGAGGCACGTGGCCCCAGCATAGGCTGACAGCTCGACCACGGTGTCCCATACCACCATATCCGGCTCATAAGTCTTAGCGGATCGAGGTACCATGGTTAACGGGATTTCACTGGTAAGTTTGGTACCCTAAGTTCAAGCAGTAGCGTCCAAACATGGTGAACATACATTAGACAGATCGGGTTACTTGACGAGCTCGGTTAGCTCGAGCGCACAACAAGTTGAATGATATGAAGTGCATAAGCACTTCGTGTGGCCAACCACTATCGCCAACCGAAGTATGACTCGGGTTTGTCGAACATATCTCACGTGGCAAATGAAACTCAGCCATGCATCCAATTCTGGTACCGATTGTCTGGACTATAATCATAGCCCCAAACACAATCAATTGCAGATAGATAAAGCAGTAGTGGATCAAGATTCAACTCATACAATCAAGGTCTGGTATTATCCGTTTAAGGCTGCCAGAGCTGTTGCACGCACTCGTTGTTCCACTCCCCCATCACCCATGACGGATCATACAACGCAAATATGAATTTAAACATATGCCTTACATAGATAAAATCATAAAAGCAGTTGAGCATGTTATGAAGCACAACACAAGCATGAGTTTGTACATATTCAATTCCTAATCACACAGCTATCCAAGGAAATCATACACATAGTTAAAGGAGTTGAGAATCATATCTCAACACCCTCATACATTACAATTTACTAACTACTACTCATTCAGACATTTCAACAAACACTTTAAAATACATACATCAACATACATGACATATGTTGATCACATAGGTATTAGGCTAAATCCTTTCACTAGGGAGTTGCCCCAATCATAACACACGTACACCCACGACGGATAGTCATGGCAAGCAGGATTCCAAGTTCCATATTCATTCAGTCATTTCCACAAACACTTGGGCCACACATTTTAATATAAGTAGTGTATATAGGCCGTGGCGTGATTTAGAGCAAATCCATTCGTCAAAGGGGTATCGCCAATACAACAATCATATATCCATGACAATTAGTCATGGCGAGCATGAATGAGAATTCTATACTCATTCAGTCATTTTCACAAACACTTAGAATACACTATTACAACATACATGGTGTATGTTAGCAAAACATGTATTAGGGCTATCCTTTTGTCAAGAAAGTATTTTATTCATGTATAATATATTCATACAACAAATAATCATGGCAAATACATCTCCAAAATTTATACATATACGGTACTTTTTAGAATACACAATTTCAACATACATAGTGTATATAAGCAAAACATGTATTAGGGCGAGTCCTTTCGCCAAACAAGTAATTTATCCACATATAATATATTCATACAAAAATTAATCATGTCAGACACATTTCCAAAATTTGTACGTGTACGGTACTTTCTACAAATACCTAGAGTATGTAGAATTTCATATTTTTCGTCTTTAATCGAAACGAAAAACAGACAGCACTTTGTACATGTGCAAATGCATGCAGATCATGAATCTATCATTATCTGACATTGAAAGCATTGAAAACCATAACCTATACACCTAAAGTTCGCACCTTTTGTCGTAGAATCGTAACGAAGTCGATAGGTTTGCTAAGCTTCCGTATTCGGCAGTTTGGCAACCTATAAAACGAAATAGGTTAGCTATTTCACAACCTACAACTGTCTAAACCCCAAAACAGATTAGGGTTAGGGTTTCTTACCTAGAAATGACGCCGGAAACGCCGGAAAAGCGATGAGAATCAGGCGGTGGAGCCCGAATAGCGGCTGGGAAGAGTGGCAGGGAGATTCTCCCACTGCTCCCAGACTTTCTCTCTCTTTTCTCTCTCTTTTCGCTCTCTCAATCTCAAATTCGTATGGCTGCCATGAGAGAGGGTTTAAGGTCCTTATATAGCCTAAAAATTCACCAAAATAGACTTATGTTCAAGGTATACTTACATTATAATCAAATCGGCATTGTTTCAGCTCAAAAGAGGGTTTCTGGCGGGCCTCCTTGAGCCAAAGGTCGGACTTAAGCTCACTAACGCTGGATCTACGTTCTATTAAGTTTTCGTTTCAGTGGGATTTCCAGATCACGCGTGGCGGACCAGTTTCAGTTCAACGGTCAGCGGATCTCGATCGGAGATTCCGAGTACATGTAAATGTGTATGAAATTTCTCCTGATCCGAGGGTGTAATTTGGTCTGATTCTGACGGTCTGGTTGCTTAATACTGATCCGCAAGCGAGTGGTGCCAGATTACTATTCAAGATATTTTATTTTGAATTAATTTCACATTTCTCACACTCTTCACTCCGAGCTCAAGCGAATAGCGCTGGGACACTATCTGGATTTGATTTCCGAGATGGTTGTCAAGCCCAGCGAGGTGGTCCTAGTTCCTTAACTTCGTGTTAATCGGACTTCCGACGTGCGGTCCAGATCCGATACGGAGTTTCGAGATGCTCTCGAGAGCAGCCGAGTAATGAGATTGATCCTAGATTTTAGGATAACCTAGCGTCAATGATTCTACAAGTTTTGGGTCTTGCAGATCGTATTTAAAGTGATTGGTGCTAATTTCACAGGTACTCTAGTTTAACACTAGCTAAATCTCGCCAAATTTCTAAAGGATTTAGTCTTGTAAGATTTCTGTCTGAGGTGGTACTTAGTCCTTTGTAGTTTGTATATAAAGTGATCCAAGTTATACTACTTAGCTAGTTTAAGATAGTGTCTATGGTGAAAGTACTTAGAAAATTTAAGGAACAAGGTGGTGAAGGGTGGGATTTGTGAAGGAAATGGGTTAAAGAGCGATTTTAGACTGTGGGATTGAGTTTTGACAAGTTGATAAGGTCTTAGGATCGACCCATTGCCTAAGGACGTCTAATCTCAGGTTGGCAAAAATCTGGGATGTTACACTAAGTCTAGCGAAGTCTGAGCACTGTGGACATGTCTCCTTCTCCCTCTATCTTATGGGTCCTTCTTCATCCACTTTCAGTTGTTCGGAGACTTGATCTTTCCGGTACGTCTGCTCTTCATCTCTCCCCCTCTTTCTATTCTTTCATTGTCGATCTTTCTTTCTTCCGATATGTCTTCTGAGGACATCTCGAGGGGAGCTTCTATTTCAGGGGTCTTCCATGGGGAGCCCATAAATGATAGTACAGATTCTAGGTTGGTTGCATCTTTGTTAAGAGTCAAATATTGCATATTTAACTCTTTAATTACATTAGTTTTCCTAGTATTTAAGTGTTAATTCGATTTAATTATATATGTTTTTGTCACGCGAGGTGATTCAGAAACCTATGATGAATATGTACTTAAAAGGATGAATTTAGAGTTCAAAAGAAGATAATGAAGAATATGAGATTTGGAAGCCATTAATGAAGAATTTATATGCCAAAGATCCAAGGAAACCAAGTGAGAAATTAAGAGGATCTAAGATTTGAAGTAAAGAAAATGAATCCTGAAAATTGGCCAAAAAAATCATATTATGAAATTCTGGGTCTAAAAAGACAAAGTCTTGAAATAATTTCAAAAATAGACTTGGATAACATCGAAGTCTATTAAATGACATCGACAATTCAGGAATTTCGGGTTCAACTCGCTAAACAGTTCTAGATGATTTTCGATGGCATTGAAGCTAGTTTCGATAACATCGAAGGATCTTCGATGCATAAAGTGTGTAAATTTGAGGCATTTTGCAAACTTTTCTGAGGCAGTGAAAAAGTTTGAGTTCTAAAACTATTTAAAGGAGTCTTTAGGCTATTTCAAATCATCTTACAGGTTTGGAAAGGGAGAGAAGGCCTAGGTGGAGTGTCGACAACATTCTTTTACTTCGATTTCTTCATGGTTTCTAGTAGATCTTTTTAGTTTTTACTTTATTTTTGAGTTAGGCATGACTATCTAATTTCTTAGCTAAGGCTAAGAGATGAAGCTTGTAGTTAATTTTAGTGTTTAGTTTGTTGAATTCAATGTTATTACTTTGAATGATAATAGTAGATTGGTTTGGTTTGAATTTACTTTGAAAGTCTTTGAGCTGTTTATTTCTAGATTTCATTGTGCACTCCAAGTACGATGAATGATCCGATTTAATAATTATTTAGCCTTGATTTAGAGAAGGAATCAATCTATATAATTGATTAATCTAATTATGCCTAGGGGTGCATTAGATGCTTTCTATTCCCTGCGATTGATGTCCGAGTGCTTAATTGAAGAACGGATCAATTGAAATCATATTCATCTTAATACTTGTGAATGGTTTAACTGCTCTATCATCCTACTGGATAGATTAGGACTTTGATTCCATTTGTCTTATTTTATATTGAAGCAGCAAATTGATGTTGAGATTACTACAACTGGATTCCTGGATCCTTAGTGTTTTATTTTTATTATTTATTTTTTCATTCACATCACCGGATTAAAATCCAACCAACCAAGTTAGACTTAGATTAGTATTAAACCGTGTTCCCCATTCCTCGTGGATTCAACCTCGGTCTCATCGAGTTATTATTACAGTGCAACCCTGCACTTGGGGTTGTGAACAAGGTTTTGGCGCCGTTGCTAGGGAGTGACATTGAACACAATTAGGTTTAGGTTTTCTAAGATTGATTTTTTTGTTTTAGGTTAATTTTTTCTTATTTTATGAAAATTTCTAATATAGGGTTTTTAGAATTTTTCAGTTTTCAAAATTTTATTTTTAGGGTTTATTTTTTCTTTCTCTTACATTACTAACATCAGTTAATTGTTTTTATTTGTAGGATATTCAATTCTAGTTCCTTTCTTCTGGTAACATCCTCCCTTACTCTTTCTACTTGCTTTCCTTATTGTTGTAGGATTTTTCTGTAGAATTTTTTTATTAGGGTTTCATCATGTTCATGTAAGAGTGGACACGTGAATACTCTAATCTACTTTTAGAAGATGAGAGATATGTTGAAGGGCTATCAGATAAGTATGTTAGGAAACAACCTATGTCTTGAAAATTTACTGAAACCATGATTGAGAACTGATCGGGATATGATATTCCACCGGTTAAGAAATCTATACGTGATCATATGAGGGAGAACAATTATCATCCATCAGTCAACAAAAAGACGTTGTGTGATTATATTATGGGTGATAATGCTTACAAACAACCATCAAATACTCCCACATATGATCCGTATGACTTTAATTTGTAGAAGCAACATAATTTAAATTGGAGAGGTGTACCAACCGTGGATTCTAGTGACTATCCTCTTGGATCCCCTACTTAAGAGATCCAACCAGAAACAGTCTAAGATGATTCACTTCAGAAATACATGGATGCTCAAGAACAATTCAACCAACATGTCACGCAATCATTAGAAAATTATTAGATATGATTGAATCCTCCATTCAAAAAATTCAGCCACAACCTATTGATGAGGAAGAGGCTAGTTTAGTAGAACCTCAACTCAATCTATAAACATAATGTGAGGAAAGTGATCCCAACTTACTTGTGGAGTATGATGAATTTGAGAGTGAGGAAGAGTTGGATTATGATCATGAGTATACGGTTCAACTTCCCGAGGAGTTAATCTTGATTACAGTCCAAGTTAATAATCAAGAGGCACTGGTAATTTTCAAATATATTGATGATGATCAACTCCACCCACATGACACGCTTGACCTCAATGCGGATAATGAGCCTCCTCTCAACTGAATTTCTTGACTCTTTATAAGTTTGTTTGACACATTTTGAGGATTCTAATGATATTATGATTAAAGAAATAGTGGATGCCTTGCAAGACAATACCTCAGTAGTTGTTACTGACCAGGGGATCGATATTCTGAAGCCTCTCCTTCCACACATTCAGAATGTTTACCATTAGAAGTGGAGGAGCTAGAATTTGAATTGAAGTATGAAATGTTGAATTTGTTGAGACTGCATTGCCTACATAAATTTTCTCTTATTTATAATTAATTATAGTCTCAGATTCACTATGTTGTTCTAACATCGAGGAATTTTCTCTTTCAGGTGAATCATATATTATCTGGAAACCTCAAAATTTTGATCGCAAATATGTCATTGAGGTTCATAAATTTCTCTGGACATCGATGCTCTAAAACATCTAAGCCCACTACAAATTGGGCTTTGGATGATTTTGTTGAGAAATTTATCGAGATACTGGTCGGAGGAGGAACCCATCTGTCTAGAATAAATAGTTTTCCATTCCTTTCCTAGTTTAGGATTAGGAGATTTGTTTGCTTTCTTAGGATTATGATTTATTTCTTTCTTAGGATTAGTTTGTTTTATTAGGTTTAGTATAGTTGTTGAAACATTTTATATATGAAGATCGCACTAGCCCATTTGCTATCACCTTCCAAGTACTCATCATCTAGTCCCATCTATTTTCATTGCTCTCAATTTTTCTCTTATTGTATATGTTTATACATTGAGGATAATGTATATTTTAGGTTGGGGATAGGTTTCCTTTTGAATTTTTATTTGAATTTGAGCAAAATTGTTAAAATTTTAAGCTAAAATTCTTCAAAGTTTTTGGAATTTCTATGAATTTAAGTGATTTTAAAGATAATTCATAGATTAAAATGATAAGATACTTAATGTTAATGATTTTTGAATTCTGAATTTTAGTTATTTGATAGATTTTTAAAGTTAAGTTTGGGTTATAATTCTTAATTAGAAGTTTTAAACATTGATTGAGTTATATAATTCACATGTCACATCTAGCTTAGAAATTAAAGTTTAAGTTTGATACTGAATTGTTAACTTGAAGATTATTAAGAATGATAGGAACCAAACTTGGGAATTTTCCCATCATGTTCAATAAAAAGAATTGAAAAAGAGAAAGGTAATACCCAACTAAAAAAATAGTTGTCATCGAAAAGGGCTACATATCAAAGTTCCTTAAAAGGACTGTTATGAAAAATTAAAAGAAGAAAAATATGAAATAATGTGAAAGCCGTCGATGGAAAAAATTAAAAGATGGATGAGTAGAAGGTTGAATTGTAAGGTATGTTTTGGTTTAGGTTTTGCTTATCCTAAGTGTTCTTTGAATCATCAATGTTATCATGAAATTAGAGAATGAAACTTTTGGTTGTGATAAGTTGAGACTTTATTAGCTTAGAAATTAAAGTTTAAGTTTGATACTGAATTGTTAACTTGATGATTATTAAGAATGATAGGAACCAAACCTGAGAATTTGTCAATCATGTTCAATAAAAAGAACTGAAAAGGAGAAAAGTAATACCCAGCTAAAAAATAGTTGTCATAAAAAGGGGCCACCTATCAAAGTTCCTTGAAAAGACTGTTATGAAAAATTAAAAGAAGAAAAATATGAAAATAGTGTGAAAGCCATCAATGCTAAAAATCAAAGGCTGGATGAGTAGAAGGTTGAACTGTAAGGTAAGTTTTGGTTTAGGTTTTGCATATCCTAAGTGTTCTTTGAATCATCAATGTTATCATGAACTTAGAGAACGGAACCTTTGGTTGTGATAAGTCGAGACTTCATTAGCTTAGAAATTAAAGTCTAAGTTTGATACTGAATTGTTAACTTGATGATTATTAAGAATGATATTAGGAACCAAACCTGGGAATTTGTCAATCATGATCAATAAAAAGAATTGAAAAAGAGAAAAAGTACTACCTAGTTAAAAAACAGTTATCATCGAAAAGGGCTACCTATCAAAGTTCCTTGAAAGGACTATTATGAAAAACTAAAAGAAGAAAAATATGAAAATGGTGTGAAAGCCGTCGATGGGAAAAAATCAAAAGCTGAATGAGTAGAAGGTTGAACTGTAAGTTAAGTTTTGGTTTAGGTTTTACTTATTGTAAGTGTTCTTTGAATCATCAATGTTATCATGAAAGTAGAGAATGGAACCTTTGGTTGTGATAAGTCGAGACTTCATTAGCTTAGAAATTAAAGTTTAATTTTGATACTGAATTGTTAACTTGATGATTATTAAGAATGATAGGAACCAAACCTGAGAATTTGTCCATCATGTTCAATAAAAAGAATTGAAAAAGAGAAAAGTAATACGCGGCTAAAAAAATAGTTGTCATCGAAAAGGGCTATCTATCAAAGTTCCTTGAAATGACTGTTATGAAAAATTAAAAGAAGAAAAGTATGAAAATAGTGTGAAAGCCATCGATGGAAAAAATCAAAAGCTGAATGAGTAGAAGTTTGAACTGTAAGGTAAGTTTTGGTTTAGGTTTTGCTTATCCTAAGTGTTCTTTGAATCATCAATGTTATCATGAAAGTAGAGAATGGAACCTTTGGTTGTGATAAGTCGAGACTTCATTATGCACGCATGGAACTCAATGTTTAGAATTGTTCTAATTAGAGGATTAATACTTTGAACTTAATTAGGAAATTTACCAAGAGCTAGAGTTTAGGATAAAGTAGTGCTAACCATTAATGCATTTTAGATTTCCATAATCTAGATTGCTTTTAGAACTGCTCGACCTTATGGAAATTATCATTTGTTTTTGAAATATCTTTCAAATGTTTTACTTGGGATTAGGAAAATGTTGGTTAGGGGGTGTGTTGAGACTCAAATATTGAATATTTAACCCTTCAATTATATTATTTTTCGTAGCATTTAAGTGTTAATTTGATTTAACTATATATGTTTTTATCATGAGAGGTGATTCGGAAGCCTATGATGAATATGCATTTAAAAAGATGAATTTAGAGCTCAAAAGAAGATAATGAAGAATTGCAGATTTGAAAGTCATTAATGAAGAATTCACATGTTAAAGATCCAAGGAAACCAAGTGAGGAGAATCGAAGATTTGAAGTGAAAAAAGGAATACTGAAAATTGGCAAAAAAAAAAAAAAAACATATTTTGAAATTTCGGGTCTAAAAAGAAAGTCTTAAAATAATTTCAAAAATAGACTTCGATGATATCGAAGTCAGTTCGATGACATCAACAATTCAGGAATTTTGGGCTTAACTTATTGGACAGTTCTGGACGATTTTCGATGACATCAAAGCCAATTTGATGATATTGAAGGATATTCGATGCCATCGAAATTTGTTATCGAAGATGCGCATAGTGCATAAATTTGAGGCAGTTTGCGAACTTTTCTGATGCAGTGCGGAAGTTTGAGTTCCAAAACTATTTAAAGGAGTTCCTAGGCTATTTCAAATCATCTTAAAGGGTTTGGAAAGGCAGAGAAGGCCTAGGTGGAGTGCCAACAATGTTATTCTACTTTGAAGAAATAGGTCAAGCTTCGATGCTTTGAGGCTAGATGGTAGAGGCACTGCATCGGTTTGGGGAAATTTCTTAAATTGTGGCCTCCACCAGTTAACTTCAAGTACCGGTGTATTATCAAGCATGGCATTCATCTCCCTAATCGTGTCATCATCCAAATTGGGGGAGTGTGTCAAGTACGTCTATAGAGGGTCAGAGGATAAGGTCATCAGAGCTTTATCTTCCACGAAAGAGTCTATTATATTAATGTCGTGGGCCTCGTTATCATCCTTTACTTGTCTGCTCATGTTGAAAAAGATATTGAGATCCAATGTTATATTTTCAAAAGACAAATTCATGACCCCATTCCTGTAATTGATGATAGTGTTGGAGGTAGTAAGGAACAGGCGGCCAAGTATGACAGGGATTTGAGTGCTCATATCTACAATGGGCTGAGTATCCAGGACAACAAAAACTACTGAATAGTAGAAATTTTCAACCTAGACCAACACATCCTTAATCATCCCCCTCGGTACACGAACTGTACGATAAGCATTTTGTAATGTGGTCTGGGTGGGTTTTAATTCACCTAGACCTAGTTGTTCGTAGACCGAGTAAGGGATTAGATTTATGCTCGCTCCCAAGTCAAAAAGCGCGTTCTCAATTTGGCGATTCCCAATAATACAAGCGATAGTTAGGTTACCGGGGTCTTTATATTTTTGTGGCACGTTTTGTTTGAGAATGACATCACTTTTTCTATCAGAAAATTTTCTTTTTGATACTTTACCTCCTCTTGGTTGTGCATAAGTCTTTTAGAAAATTGACATATGAAGGAATTTGTTTCACAGCATCCAGAAGAGGGATGTTGACCTTCACTTTTTCAACACCTCTAGAATATCCTGTGAGTTGGCTAGAGGTTTTGGTGCAATCAATCGTTGGGGGAATGGAGCAATGACTTTCTTTGAGGTTCCAGTTCTAACTCATGTGAGGCAATGCTAGGTCTATCATTCGTGTCTTCTTCCGGGTCCTTAGACTTTTCAGCCCTTACCAGAATAGATTTGTCAATTGTCTTTCCACTCCTAAGAGTAGTGATAGACTTACCTTGCTCCATCTGATTTGAAGAGCTTGGATCACTAACTTGACATTGCGGTTTTGGATTGGGGAGAGGTTGGGCTGGAAGCATCCCTTTGTCCTCACTTGTTAAGTGTGCCTCAATCTTTTGAATGGATTTGTTAAGGTCTTGGAAAGCCCGTAATGTGTTTTGATTGAAAAGCTCCTGATTTTTAATGTGTTTTAAAATTGGATCCTCCTGAGGCTTCTTTTGATTTAAAAATTGAGATAGAGCCCCTTGAGGATTAGCTGTTTGTCCATTCCTCCAACTGAAATTGGGATGGTCCTCTAGCTGGGATTGTATGTATTTGAGGTAGGTCCACTGAAAGGTTTTTGGTAATTGTTCATGGCATTCGACTGCTCATTCAATACCTCTTGAAAAGGAGGTATGGTTTGTCACGCCTCAAACTCAGAAACCTGGCTCACAAAATTCCCGATCGTCGAATCCAGTGCCGACAGCCTCCATAATACCCCATTCTCGGCTCCCATCACCTATATGCCAGATTCCGATTCTGGGATCCTACAAGGAGAATTTTCAAACATACATTTAATTCTTAATAAGCATAACCACAAGTTTACCCAAATCACAAAGACAACATCATCATCACATATCCACCAATATAAACATTTGAATACAGTGCTGAAAAGGAAATACATATATCGAAAATCAAACTCTAGAAGTCAGCTGCACGCTCCAAGCTCAATGCTGCTTTAACCTAACGCCACCTGCACTCATCTATCGTGCATAAGCTTATAGAAAGCTTAAAGGGTGGTGAAAATGTGTGCACAAGGTAAGTGCCAAGTATGCAATATAATGCCATAAATCATACCATCGGAATAAGTGGAAATATTGACAAGATCATGAATCATATGATATCAGAGTAAGCAAAAATACTGACAAGATTATGAATCATACGATATCGAAGTAAGCGGAAATATACTGGTAAGTCCATAAGTGTCATTCACCGTACCAAGGCTACGCGATGCAAGGAATGAATGCTAACAGCCATATCAATGCAGAAACATGACAATCCAAAATGCTAAGTGCTGCGGATGCAATGTAATATGTGGTGCGAATGAAATGACCAAGCTAGAGTGAAGTCGGGATGATAGTACGTAGTATCGCAAGCTATGGGGTCCATCACAAGGGACTTCTATCCAAACCAGTCCCATACCTAAATTTGGATAGCCAGACTCAATGTAGCTGACTCCTGATCTCAGGTTAGTCGCGCGCCCCAACCGAAATCCTTGCCATTACGAAGGTACACGACAATTAGTTATGCACCACCAGCTCGAGTGGATAGTGAATAAATGAATGAATGAGTATGCAACTCCTACTCAATAAGTACACATATCAGATCACCGGGGTCTATTACACTCCAAACTAGATTGCCGCCCCATCGTGCGCAACAAGGTGAGTGGAAGAGACTTCATTATCCGCTTACCAATATCAGGCCTGGCTCTTCGATAGTAGACCCATTCCTTGAGCTGGTCAAACTCGGCCTAGCTTTGTCCCCTCCTCTCGAGCAGGTAAGGTCGCACCCCCTTCCAACCGACCACGACACAGTGGGAGACGCAGCCTAACGGTATACGGCCCTCATACTGTAACATCCCAGATTTTTGCCAACCTGGGATTAGACATCCTTAGGCAATGGGTCGATCCTCACACCATATTAACTTGTCAGAACTCAATCCCACAGTCTAAAATCGATCCTTAACCCATTTCCTTCACAAATTCCACCTTTCACCACCTTGTTCTTTAAATTTTTCTAAGTACTTTCACCCTAAACACTATCTTAAACTAGCTAAGTAGTATAACTTGGATCACTTTATATACAAACTACAAAGGCCCAGGTACCACCTCAGATAGAAATTACTCAGGACTAAATCCTTTAGAAATTAGGCGAGGATTAGCCAGTGTGAAACTAGAGTACCTGTGAAATTAGCACCAATCACTTTAAATACGATCTGCAAGACCTAAAACTTGTAGAATCATTGACACTAGGGTACCCTAAAATCTAGGATCAATCTCATTACCCGTCTTCTCTCAGGAGCATCACGAAACACCGTATCGGATTTGGACCGCACGTCGGAAGTCCAATTAATACGAAGTTAAGGAATTAGGACCGCCTTGCTGGGCTTGACAACCATCTCGAAAATCAAATCCAGATAGTATCCCAGCGCTATTCGCTTGAGCTCGGAGTGAAGAGTGTGAGAAATGTGAAATTAATTCAAAATAAAATATCTCAAATAGTAATCTGGCACCTCTCGCTTGCGGATCAGTTTTAAGCAACCAGATTGTCAGAATCAGACCAAATTACACCCTCGGATCAGGAGAAATTTCATACACATATCCATGTACTCGGAATCTCCGATCGAGATCCGCTGACCGTTGAACTGAAACTGGTCCGCCATGCGTGATCTGGAATCCCGACCGAAAGGAAAACTTAAGTAAAAATAGATCCGGTGCCGGTGAGCTTAAGTCCGACCTTTGGCTCAGGGAGGCCCACCAGAAGTCCTCCGTTGAGCTGAAACTGACCCGCTTTGGTTATAACCTAAGTATACTTTGACCTGGAGTCTATTTCGGTGAGTTTTTAGGCTATATAAGGACCTTAAACCCTCTCTCATTGCAGCCATACGAATTTGAGAGAAACCCTAGAGAGAGAAGTGAGAAAAGGGAGAGAAAGAGTGAGAGAAGTGAGAGATCTTTCCTGCTACTGTCCCTTGCCGCTACACAAGCTGCACCACCTGATTCTCATCGCTTTCCCAGCGATACCGACTTCATTTTGAGGTAAGAAACCCTAACCCTAATCTGTTTTTGGGTGTGAAGGTTATAGGTTATGAAATAGCTAACCGGTTTCATTCTTTAGGCAACAAAACTGCCGAATACGGAGGCTTAGCAAACCTAGCTGATTCGTTGCAATTCTATGGTATAAGGTGAGGACTTTAGGTGTATAGGTTACGATTTTCAACGCTTTCAATGTCAGATAATGATAGATTCATGATCTGCATGTAATTACACATGAACAAAGTGCTGTCTGTTTTCCGTTTCGATTAAAGATGAAAAATATGGAATTCTACATACTCTAGGTATTTGTAGAAAGTACCGTATACGTACAAATTTTGGAAATGTGTTTGACATGATTATTTGTTGTATAAATATATTATATGTGGATAAATTACTTGTTTGGCGAAAGGACTCGCCCTAGTACATGTTTTGCTTATATACACTATGTATGTTGAAATTGTGTATTCTAGAAAATACCGTATACGTATAAATTTTGGAGATGTATTTGTCATGATTATTTGTTGTATGAATATATTATACATGGATAAATACTCGCTTGGCAAAAGGATAGCCCTAATACATGTTTTACTAACATACACCATGTATGTTGAAATAGTGTATTCTAAGTGTTTGTGAAAATGCTTGTGAGGGTAAGTGCTTGGATGTTAGTGCCTTAGGTAGGTGTTGAGATGGGATTCTCAACTACCTTAGAGACCTGCATGATTTCCTCCATGTGGTTGTTTACTTAAACTGCTTACTTATGAAATATATGTGTTTGTATTCTTGTTCATATGGTGCTTATGATATGCTTTATAACATGCTTTATACATGCTTATGACATGTTTGTTAGCATACTTGAATTACTTTGTTTATTATGCTTTACTCCACATGCTTCGAATATGGATAAATTGCGATTAAGACTATGTTTATAGTCAAGACAATCGGTACCAGACTTGAGATCGTGGTTGAGATGCATTTCGCCATGTAGGATGTGTTTGACGAACCCGAGTCGTACTTCAGTTGGCGACAGTGGTTAGGCCACACGGAGTGCTTATGCACTTCATGTCGTTCAGTTGATTATGCGCTCGAGCTAGTTAGGCCCGTCAAATAACTCGATATGTCTAGTGTATGTTCACCATGTTTGGTCACCACGGCTTGAACCTAGGGTACCAAACTTACGAGTGGAATCCCGTCAACCATGGTACCTCGATCCGCTAAGACTCATGAGCCGGGCATGGTGGTATGGGACACCGTGGTCGAGCTGTAGGCCTACGCTGGGGCCACGTGCCTTCCCGTTGTGACCACTGAGCAACCAGACTCGTGAGTCGATTATGGTGGTATGGGACACTATATTCGAGCTGTCGGCCTACACTGCTTGATGAGTGATGGGGGAGTGGTGCAACGATTCCGTGTAATAGCCCTGGCAGCCCTGACCGTACCCGGTGTAGTGACCTCGACCATACTCTAAATCTGCGGTGAGGCGATGAGCCTTCCCGTAGTAACAGAGTATAAACTAGGCCTGTATTGATAAGATGATGGGGGAGTGGTGCAACGATTCCGTGTAACAGCCCTGGCAACCCTTGCAGCGACCTAGAAACACACCATCGTATGAGATTGTCTAGGACTGACGACCCTAGAATGGATCATGTTTGGGAAAGATACAAGGGAGGTACCTTAGTTTCCCAATTCTGCTGTTTGAAATGGACTAATAACAACTCGGTAATCATGCTCATCATGCATTGCATGTGCCTGGAAGATGTGGAGTACTGAAGAAAGCAAGCATGCCGCGAACGTAAGATGGTGTCGCATGAGGGAGTATGTCGGTGAGGGCATCCATCATGACTGCATTCATACTTGCATTAATAAGAGTAGTTAGGAGTGTTTGATTATACTGCTTTATCATTGCTGCTTGATTGAGTCGATAATATGTTAACCTATGCTTTATTGTTCCACTGAGTTAGCTACTCACTCCCACGTTACGGGACGGTGTTCCGAACACCCACCAGACTTTGTTTGATTGCAGATGGCGACGCTACTCCTGAGGCGGAGCCAGACCTTTATGATAACTATGATGTTTGCTCGTATTTGCTGTATTCTGGCGGCTTCATGTGAGCCGTGTCTTGATCGACGAGATTACATGGATGTCGACTAGATGACACTACACATTTGGTATAATTTGAATTGTACTTGTAATTCATTAACCTGGTAACCTTATCACACTCTGGAGACTTACCATAGTTTTTTTTTTTATATTTTATATATCTATCACAGCCTTCCGCTTGCAATTTAACTATCTCTGGAGTATGATATCCTGTTTTGGCCTAATCTTGAAAAGGCCTAGCTATATGTCCTAGAGCGGGAGGGGGGGGGGGGGGTAAATAGGACAATGCCAAATAAAACTTATAACTGCAGAATTAGAAAGAATATGATAGCCAAAATAAATCATAATGCAGGAAAGTAAAACAACCTCAAAATTTAGATCTTGAGAGGTTGATACAAATGTTGTTCTAAGGACAACCTTACACCAAAAACCAGAGTTTATGGTAGGACAACCTTATTTCTAGAAAGATCTTTGTATCAAATCTCAAACCAAAGAGAAATACAGAAATAAACACAAACTGAACTGAAATAAATTGTAATCATAAATGTATTGTTCTAGGGACAGCCATACACCATAAAAATGGCAGGGCAACCTTACTGGAACAACTTTAAAGGAAATTGAATATCAAGCTGATAAAGGAATAACAGAAAATAAATTCTAAACTATTACAAAATTCCCACAATGCTTGAATTAAATGATTACAACATTCACCACCATACATGCATCCCACAAATGAATAATTAAAGATTAGAAGTATAAATCATTCAACCACAACACAAGGGATTATAGTGGTTCGCCTGTGTGTTCACCAACTGTTAAACAACAGCCACACATAATGCTACTCCACTCCTAATATCCTCACTCAGGGGATATTAGCGTTCAATAACAAAATAGGTTTTCACAGGTTCACCAAAAACCTTTACAATTGTGTCTTTGTCTGTGGGCTTACACAATTAAAAAACCCCACTTCTGAGTTTTCCTGGCTCTCCTCAGATAACCAATACAACAAGATTTTTCTGGCAAATCTTGAAAGAAACCAAAATAGAAAGGAATTTACAATTAAATATAAAATACCTGATTATCTCCGTCGTTGTAGCAGCTCGATTGAACCAAGTCAGAGTAGATGATTGAATGTCCAAGTTCAATGTCCAGTACTCAATTACAATGGTTCTAATTCTAATAGATTTTGAATTAAACCAAGTAGGGCTTGCCTTAATTGATTTTGATTCCAAAGAAAGGGAATAACAATTCCTCTTATCAAATTAGATTGGAATAGCAGAAACAAAATCAATTAAACAAAGCTAAGGAAAGAGAATATTAAATAAGCACACTTAGCTTAGATGGAGCACAGAATTATCTCTCAGAAGTTCGACGAAGATTGGCTTGAATGGATTAATTAATTCAAAGATTTCTTCTGAGATTCGTGCTCTATTTATAGGTGAGCAGATCGCGTCTTCGACTGGTCTAGATAGCTCTTCGACTAGTTGAAGCAATAACAAATATTTGAAAAATCAGGCGCGATAAGATTTGACCGTTCTACGACTGGTCGAAGGTCTCCTTCAACTGGTCGTAGGTCACCTTCGATTGGTCGAAGAACTTAAAATTCATCGCTGGACTTTGAGTCGAAGACTTTCGACTGGTCGAAGATGCAGTCGACACTGTTCCTTCGACTCGTCGAACAGATTCTTGGACTAGTCGAAGCCTAACAGAAAATATCCGAATTTTGTAACAAACTCACGACTGATCGAGGAATTTCTTAGACTGGTCGAAGCAAAGCTAGGACTAGTCGAAGAAGGCCTAGGACTAGTCGATGAACAGACCAAACTCATATAAAATAAACATCCGACTTATGTATCCAAAGTGACCTACTTCTAAGGTCAACCTAAGGTCAGTCAAACCTCAAACATGAAGTAAGGACATTGAAACATTAGGAACAAGTGACCTTGAAGTTAAAGCCTTGAAGTCTTGATGTAGTTCAATCTTGAAATCTTGATGTAGCTCATCCTTGAAAGTGTCTTGAGTTCTTTACGAACTGCATTGTACTCTTCTTGAAGTCTTGCATTCTTGAGTCATGTCTTGTGAGCTTCGCTTGTTGTGAGCTTTGCTTGTTCATGAATGTTGATCTTTGAGAGAGCTTCACTTATGCAAGTTATAGTGATTTTAGCACCACAAATTTGACAACAGACAGGGATATAAACTATAGCACTTACAATCTCCCCCTTTGTCAAATTAGTGACAAAACACATAACCAAGATAAACATAAAGTAAAACAACTGGTTAAAGAATCATGAACCATTAAAGAATCATGAACCAGTTAATATCAACTAGCTTACCTGCAAATTAATATTCAACAATCAACATTCAACCAGTTCATTCAACTAGTTCAAACAACATACTCCCCCTGAGTAACATAACCAATGCTACTCCTCTCACAATCACATCGTTAAGAACAAACCATTCTCCCCCTTTTTGTCACAATATGACAAAGGCAACAACAATAAAGGAGAACTAAATAAAGGGATATATGAGAGTAAATATGAGGAGTTATGAGATTATAGCAAAAACCAGAGATAGAAATACTCAGCATAGTTTCACATAGAATAAATATCCAGCATAAAACAAAGATAGTATCCATCTCAAAATCAGTCAACCAAGTGCTAAGTTATAAAGTTATTACAGACCAGAAATCTCATATAAACTAATCAGAACCAGAACCAGATGACGGAGCAGGAATAGAGGGATCAAGTTGGTGCATGCCTTTGTTCAATCGCCTAAGATATTTGCGCATGTACTTGAATTGTAAATCATGAGCAACAGACATGTTTTCCATCTTTACATTTATATTCTCAACTTTATCCTCTAATGCACTCAAACGAGCATCAACATCAGATGGTTCAAAATCTGGATCATTTGTTGAGTCAGAATCCAGTTCCTCAAAAATGTCATCCATATTAATGTCATCACCAGCTTCTTCATGACCACCACCACCACCACCACCTTGTTCAGGAAGTAGATCCAGCTTCATCTTATTGATATTAGTATTGTTGAAAATCAGATGATGGATTGGTGCCTCATCAACCGGCATATCGACTAACATATGTGTAGCCAATACAGTCATTAAATAGGCAAAAGGAATGTCATTATGACTAGGATGGAGTCTAAACTGAAGAATGAAATGACAGATTAAGGAGGGTAAACAAATCTGAGTACCACTGGAAATAACATGGATAACACGAACCATAAACGAGGTCAAGTCAGTTTTATTACCCGAACGAGGATACAGATTAGACATAAAGATTTTGTGGAGACTTTTATACTTGGGTAACAAATACCTTGCGGGAAGCGCATTCCCTTTTCGTGTCCATTGAACATCCATGTTGCACAAATCTCTAGTGAGCATGCGTTTTTCAGAAATAGAGGGTTTATCAGTTAGGTTATGGATAAGAATACCCTCATCATTCACAGGAATGTCCATAAGGGCTGAAATTAAATGACGATCAATGTCAAAAGGCCCTTCTCTAGTAGATATTTTAAAAGTTAAATTATCCTGTGAGAAAGCACTAATACATGCAAACATGGATTGGGCAATGGACCGGTATGCTGGCCCACCCCAATGTAATAAGTTAACCCAACCTACAGCTTCAAGCATAGGAAGGATGTCAAAAGGTGCAATATGATTAAAATCAACAGGATGTTCAACAATAACATTACGTAATCTAATGTCCCTAACATAAGATGGATCGTCATTGGGAACAAGAAGATGATGCTTAGAGATAATGGTCGATCTGGAGGAAGAAGAAGGACTACGGGAAGTAGTTTTTCTACCTCTAGAAGCCATTTGCAACAAAGATATCAAGGAAATAAGAAGTTGCAAAGGATTGAGAAGTGGCTTTACTCAAAACAGATTTTTCAAAATCCAAACCCCAAATCTCAATGAAATCCAAAATACAAAGCTTCAAGCTAGAAAAGTAAACAATCTAGACACAAATCTGCAAGAAAAACGTAATTGGAACACTAACCTTGAAGAACATGAACAATGGGTTCGACAAGTCGAAGCTCGGCTCCTTAGAGAGGAAAAACGGAATGAGGAAGAAAGCAAAATCCCCAAATTTTAAGTGATTCCCGAGATCTACGATTGGTCGTGGATATCTACGACACGGTCGAAGTCGACTGGTCGAGTATACTCACGACTGGTCAAAGAAATGTCCAAAAATTCATATTTCTTGCAATTATTCAAAAATTGGAAATCAATCTAGCAAATATATACACCATGATACAAGTAGGCATAAATAATCATTTTAAAATGCACATGCCAAGATCAAATTTCATCTTTTTGAACCTGCTTTTATCGAGAGGTTTTGTGAAAATGTCAGCTCGTTGATCTTCGGTAGGAATATATTCTAGAGATATAACTTTTTCTTCTACTAATTTCCGAATATAATGAAATCTAATGTCAATGTGCTTAGTACGAGAATGCTGAATAGGATTTTTTGAAATATTTATCGCACCGGAATTATCACAATGTAATAACATAGAATCCTGTTTAATTCCATAATTACTTAGCATTCGTTGCATCCAAACAAGCTGTGTACATGCATTACCAGCTGCGATATACTCAGCTTCAGCTGTTGAAAGTGATATAGAATTTTGTTTCTTACTAAACTAGGAAACTAGACAATTTCCAATGTAAAAACAACCACCACTGGTTGATTTTCTATCATCTAGATTACCAGCTCAGTCAGCATCCGAGTACTCAACTAATTGGACACTAGTCTCATGAGGATACCAGAGATCGAGATTTACAGTACTTGCGACATATCTAATAATCCGCTTGACAGCAATTAAGTGAGATTCTTTTGGATCAGATTGATATCTTGTGCAAATACC
Source organism: Magnolia officinalis (assembly GCA_021015155.1). Classification (NCBI taxonomy): domain Eukaryota; kingdom Viridiplantae; phylum Streptophyta; class Magnoliopsida; order Magnoliales; family Magnoliaceae; genus Magnolia; species Magnolia officinalis. Next base: position 49,347,824 of record JAJHSJ010000012.1, read on the forward strand.
AACACTTAGAGAAATATCAGGTCTACTAGCAGTTAAATATAACAAACTACCAATCATACTCCGATAAAGTTTTGAGTTAACATTTTTACCATTAAAGTCTTTTGAGAGTTTCAGGGTAGTACTCATAGGAGTATCGAAATTCTTGCCATTCTCAAATCCAAATCTCTTGATTAGATTCAAAGCATACTTAGATTGAGAAATGAATATTCCTTCAGGTTGTTGCTTTACTTGCAATCCAAGGAAATAAGTCAATTCCCTAACCATGCTCATTTCGAACTGAGATTTCATCAAATCTGCAAACTCAGTAGTCAAGTCAGTACAAGTTGATCCATAAATAATATCATCAACATAAATCTGTACCATTAAGATATGATCATTATGTTTTTTAACAAACAGAGTTTTATCAACAGATCCCATTTGAAAATTATGACTTAAAAGAAATTTTGTTAGTTTCTCATACCATGCCCTAGGTGCTTGTTTTAATCCATAAAGTGCCTTTTTAAGCCGATACACATGATCAGTATTTTTGGGATCTTCAAAACCCATTGGCTGTTCAACATAGATTCTTCATGTAAATCGCCATTTAGAAAAGCACTTTTCACATCCATTTGATAGAACTTTATATTTCTAAAACATGCAATGGATATAAATAGTCTAATAGATTCAAGACATGCTACTGGTGCAAAAGTTTCATCAAAATCAATTCCTTCAATTTGAGTATAACCTTGTACCACTAGTCTAGCCTTGTTTCTAATTATATTTCCACACTCGTCAGACTTATTTTTGAAAATCCATTTTGTTTCAATGATGTGTTTATCTTTAGGTCTTGGTACGAGATACCAAACGTCATTTCTTATGAATTGGTTAAGTTCTTCTTACATCGCAATAATCCAGTTCTCATCAGCAAGAGCTTCTTTTACGTTAGATGGTTCTATTTGGGATGTAAAACATACATAATTACATATATCCTCAAGTTGTCTACGGGTGCGAACACCGGTGAGAGGGTTTCCAAGAATTTGTGTGGTTGGATGATCTTTAACAGTCCTCAACTCAGAATCAGTCTGATTCGATGAAGTATCGGGTTTATCAATGATTAGAACTTCATCATTATCTGAATTAGGGATTGACGTGTTTAAGTGATCATCAATGACAACATTGATGGACTCTTGAATCACACCAGTTCTTTTGTTCAGAACCCTATAAGCTCGACTGTTTAAGGAATATCCTAGAAAAATCCCTTCATCACTCTTCGTATCGAATTTTTCCAAATTTTCACGATCACGTAAAATATAACACTTGCTGCCAAAAACTCGAAAGTATTTGACAGTAGGCTTTTTATTGAACCACAATTGGTAAGCCGTTTTATTATTATCTTTGCTAGTGTAGACTCGGTTAATAATATAGCAAGCTGTGTTGACTGCTTTAGCCCAAAGATTTTTAGAGAGCTTCATGCTATTCAACATGACATTAGCCATTTCTTGAAGCACCCTATTCTTTCTTTCTACAATTCCATTTTGTTGTGGAGTTTTGAGAGCAGAGAATTCATGTAATATTCCTTAGTCGGTACAGAACTTCTCAAAATTGCTATTCTTAAATTCAGATCCATGATCACTACGAATCTTACTGATTTGAGAAGATTTTTTAGTTTGAATCCTTTTGAGAACTTTTCTTACTTCTTCAAGGGTTTCAGATTTATCCCTTAAGAAGACTACCCATGTGAATCTGGTAAAGTCATCAACTATTACCATGATATACTTTTTCCCACCACGACTTTTTGTTTTGGTAGGTCCTATCAGATCCATGTGGAGGAGTTCGAGTGGTCTTGATGTGGTATTTGAATTCACCTTTTTGTGTGAGTTCCTTATTTGTTTGCCTATCTGGCACTCACCACATATTTTATCTAATTTCTGAAATTTGGGTAAACCTCTTATAAGTTCTCGTTTGCTCAATCTATATAAATTTCGATAATGTACATGTCCAAGACGTTTGTGCCATAAATCAGTCTCGTCTGTATGGACCATATAACATGTTTGATTAGATGAGCTGGATTCGCTAATAATATAGCAATTTTCAGACGTTCTACGTCCAGTTAATATTATAGAACCCTTATTGTTTAGTATCTCACAACTTTGATTAGAAAACCGAACACTATGGTTATTATCACATATTTGAGATATACTAAGCAAGTTATGTTTTAAGCCTTCAACATATAAAACATTTTTAAACACAGGAAGATTAAAAAGTTGAACCGTACCTTGGCCTATAATCTTGCAGTTGCTACCATCACCAAATGTGACTGATCCATCAGTCATATCTTTCAGATCCGTGAATAAAGCTTTGTCACCTGTCATATGTCTGGAGCATCCACTGTCTAGGTACCACTTTGAATGACTTGTTGCTCTGAAAGCAGTGTGAGCAACCAAGCAGGCAACTTTAGGAACCCATTTCAGAACTGTTTTGGGTTTAGGAACATAGTTGGTCTTCTTTTGTTTATAGTTGTAAGAATGACCTATAGAGTTAGATTTTAAGAGCTCCTTGAGTAAATCAACTATCTTTTCAGCTAGTGGATTTCATTTCTGATTAAAGTTGACATGGCTGCTTCTAGGTTTTTGAAAAGTTTTTGAATTTCTAGAAAAATCTTGATAAGTACTTTTCCCTTTTGAGTTTGAGGACTCTCCTTTAACAAACATAGGAGGAGTATACTTTTGTTTAGGAGATAATTTTTATCATAGCCCAACCTGGATAGATCGCCACATTTTCTTGATCCGGATAAAAGTTTTTCTAACTTTGGATCACCTTGGGCATATTTCCATGTGTCCTTTAGACTTAGAAGAGAAGATACTTCAGTTTTGAGTTTCTCAATTTCAGATTTCAAATCAATAATTAGGGAGTTTTTGAATTCCAATCGCATTTTGATTTTTCAAAACAATCTGAAATTTGTGATTTTTCTAAGATAAGTGATTCAAAACATTCTTTGAGTTTAGAAAACTTTTCTTTTTGAAGTTTAAGTTTGACAGCAATTTTACAACTTTCCTTATATAGGGCATTGTAAGCGTCTTGAAGATCATCTTCATTTTCACATTCACTACTCAGATTTTCTTCACTTGTTGAGTCATTATCTGAAAATGTGAATTTGGCTAGTCATAAGAGGTTTAACTTCATTACCCGACTCAGTTTCAGAATCTTCTGATTCAGAAGAAGCTTCAAATCAGATGATTCATCCCATGTAGCCAACATACCCTTCTTCTTGGGTTTGTCCTTTTTAGGACATCTATTTGCTAAGTGCCCATATTCTTGATAGTTGTAACATTGGCTATCTTTCAAAGATTTTTGAGATTTGGGTCTAAACTTCTTTTTGTCATTTGATTTTTGAAAATCAACCCTTTTCTTGCTTTTGAAAATCTTGTAAAATTTCTTAGCTAAAAGAGCCATATCATTTTCTGAATCAGAATTTTTTTCTGAATTACATTTAGAAGATTTTAATGCAATAGATTTACCTTTAGGAGCTTTAAAGTTTAACTCGTAGGTTTGTAGAGAACCAACTAGTTCTTCTACCCTCATATTATCCGTATCACGAAGTTCCTGGATCGCGGTTACTTTAGAATTGAACCGTTCAGGAAGTGAGCGTAATATCTTTACACATACTTTACTTTCTGGGATTTTATCGCCAAGACCCCACATTGAGTTTAAAATGTCATTCAATCTAGTGTAAAAGTCCATAAACATTTCATTTTCCTCCATATGAATTTCTTCAAATCTGGTTGCGAGGAGTTGGACTTTGGATTTTTTGACAATTGTAGTACCCTCGTGTGTCATTTCTAATATATCCCAAGCTTTCTTTGCAGTATCACAGGAAATGATTCTTTTGAACTCATCCGGTGATAGTGCGCAAGTGATTGCATTTAGTGCTTTAGCATTTGCACTACTCTCACTTTTCTGAAGTGTGGTCCATTGGTAATATGGCGTGACTTTCATAGATTTTGAACCGTCAACCCCAGTAACTTCCATGATAGGAGGTTTCCATTCAGTCACTGTGGCTTGCCACACACTCTCATCCATTGATTTGAGGAAGATCCTCATTCTGGCTTTCCAATAGGCATAGTTGGAGCCATCAAAGGGTGGAGGCCTAGTGACTGAAAGACTATCAAAATTTGACATCTTAAATAGCTTAAATCGTTAGCTCAGGAATTAAATCCAAGAATTAAAAAGAGCTATTAGGCTTTGATACCACTTGAAAAGGCCTACCTATATGTCCTAGAGGGGGGGGAGGGGGGTGAATAGGACAATGCCAGATAAAACTTATAACAACGAAATTAGAAAGAATATGATAGCCAAAATAAATCACAATGTAGGAAAGTAAAACAACCTCAAAATTTAGATCTTGAGAGGTTGATACAAATGTTGTTCTAAGGACAACCTTACACCAAAAGCCAGAGTTTATGGTAGGACAACCTTATTTCTAGAAAGATCTTTGTATCAAATCTCAAACCAAAGAGGAATACAGAAATAAACACAAACTGAACTGAAATAAATTGTAATCACAAATGTATTGTTCTAGGGACAGCCATACACCATAAAAATGGCAGGGCAACCTTTATGGAACAACTTTAAAGGAAATTGAATATCAAGCTGATAAAGGAATAGTAGAAAATAAATTCTAAACTATTACAAAATTCCCACAATGCTTGAATTAAATGATTATAACATTCACCACCATACATACATCCCACAAATGAATAATTAAAGATTAGAAGTATAAATCATTCAACCACAACACAAGGGATTATAGTGGTTCGCCTGTGTGTTCACCAACTGTTAAACAACAGCCACACATAATACTACTCCACTCCTAATATCCTCACTCAGGGGATATTAGCGTTCACTAACAAAATAGGTTTTCACAGGTTCACCAAAAACCTTTACAATTATGTCTTTGTCTGTGGGCTTACACAATTAAAAAACCCCACTTCTGAGTTTTCCTGGCTCTTCTCGGATAACCAATACAATAAGATTTTTCTGGCAAATCTTGAAAGAAACCAAAATAGAAAGGAATTTACAATTAAATGTAAAATACCTGATTATCTCCTTCGTTGTAGCAGCCCGGTAGAACCAAGTCAGAGTAGATGATTGAATGTCCAAGTTCAATGTCCAGTACTCAATTAAAATGGTTCTAATTCTAATAGATTTTAAATTAAACCAAGTAGGGCTTGCCTTAATTGATTTTGATTCCAAAGAAAGGGAATAACAATTCCTCTTATCAAATTAGATTGGAATAACAGAAACAAAATCAATTAAATAAAGCTAAGGAAAGAGAATATTAAATAAGCACACTTAGCTTAGATGGAGCACAGAATTATCTCTCAGAAGTTCGACGAAGATTGGCTTGAATGGATTAATTAATTCAAAGATTTCTTCTGAGATTCGTGCTCTATTTATAGGTGAGCAGATCGCGTCTTCGACTGGTCTAGAGAGCTCTTCTACTAGTCGAAGCAATAATAGATATTTGAAAAATCAGGCGCGATAAGCTTTGACCGTTCTACGACTGGTCGAAGGTCTCCTTCGACTGGTCGAAGAACTTAAAATTCATCGCTGGACTTTGAGTCGAAGACTTTCGACTGGTCGAAGATGCAGTCAACACTGTTCCTTCGACTGGTCGAACAGATTCCTGGACTAGTCGAAGCCTAACAGAAAATATCCGAATTTTGTAATAAACTCACGACTGGTCGAGGAATTTCTTAGACTGGTCGAAGCAAAGCTAGGACTAGTCGAAGAAGGCCTAGGACTAGTCGAAGAACAGACCAAACTCATGTAAAATAAACATCCGACTTATGTATCCAAAGTGACCTACTTCTAAGGTCAACCTAAGGTCAGTCAAACCTCAAACATGAAGTAAGGATATTGAAACATTAGGAACAAGTGACCTTGAAGTTTAAGCCTTGAAGTCTTGATGTAGTTCAATCTTGAAATCTTGATGTAGCTCATCCTTGAAAGTGTCTTGAGTTCTTTACGAACTGCCTTGTACTCTTCTTGAAGTCTTGCATTCTTGAGTCATGTCTTGTGAGCAGTTCTTACAGACAAGGTTGATCTTTGTACTTGTGAGGTTTGCTTGTTGTGAGCTTTGCTTGTTCATGAATGTTGATCTTTGAGAGAGCTTCACTTATGCAAGTTATAGTGATTTTGGCACCACAAATTTGACAACAGACAGGGATATAAACTATAGCACTTACAAATCTCACTCATGTTCAATGCTCTAATACTGACAACATTCAATCATCATTCATTTTGTTGCATAAGTGATGCGTTGGAACTCGGGAGTTGAGTTTATGCTCGACCCCCGATTTTCAGGGTGTTAAAAGATGGTATCAGAGCATGATTTGGATTAAACCAGGCTTGGGTTATGGTAACACGACTCACGCTGACACACTCTGAATTAGGAAGGGGGCGATCAAACCTAGAAACCATGTTCGAATCCCAAGTTTCGCCGACAGGTGAGACTATACGGTAATTAAGTTCATAACGTATCTTTGGTCGCGTGAAACGACCTAAGTCGCTTCTAGGCCGTCAATCAATGAGTTTGAGTCGTTCCCTAGAAATGAATATCCTTAGGTTGTGGGTCGACCACAATACCTTACACTTAATCTCAAAGCCTAAAACCCCTTTTTATCCAATTCCTTCAAAATCTCACCTTTTGCCACCTTATTGTTCAAAATTTTCTTAGAAATTTCATATTAAACACTAAACCTAAAGTATAAATGATTAAGAACAATACTTAAACAAAAGTTAACTGTAAATAGTAAATATATGAGTAAAATGGGTTTTAGACTACTAATATTATGTAATATCATAAATTAAATAGGTTATTTGGATATATCAGCTCCTTCTACCCCAAATCCATATATTGTATGTCAAATAACTCATCCCAGTTTGCAAGATACGTCTATTTCAAGTTCACGGGGCAGAATCACCACTAAAACAGTCCAGGGGACCGCGGTCCCATTAGGCCGGGATGGTCGGGCCGGGGCTAGTCAAGGTCGGCCAGACCCCAGGACATGTGTGGGGTCTGCGGAATTGTGCGGGGGCCCCTATTTCATGTCCGTTTTGCCCCCTCTCTCTCAAACACCCCTCCAAGCTCTCCCTTTCCTTCAAAATTTATGTTTTCTCTCTCCAACCATCCCTCCAATTGCCCATTCCATCATTTTCTATCACAACCTATACCCTTCCATCGTTCACAGTAGTACCTACCCCCCACCCTTTTCACTTTCTCTCATTTGGGCTTTTACATGCCCCATTTGGAGCTTAAAAACGTGTAAGCTCCCTAACCCATCCTACCTTTCCATTTTTCATTTTCAATCACTGTCTTTTAGGCCTTCACAATCCCTGTTGAGGTTTAAAGTCATGAAGAACCAAAAACTCTAGCCCCCGTTTCCCCTTATCCTCATTTCCATGGCTCTATCCGAGCTTGTACGACCATTTTCTTGGGGGCCTAATCATCTATATTGTTGTCTTGTAGTTTGCATGGGTTACCGTCTTAGGATGTTTTTGTTTTCATGTTGATGGGTGTAGTAGTTGGTAGAATATTTTAGATGTTTGAGGACGTTTAGGGCCCGTTCGGCCAAATTGCATTAGGTGAGTTTAAGGTGGATGAAATTGTAAAAATAATAATAAATATATGTGTAAGGTAGGGTCCCTAGATTGAGTGTATCCCATGGTTTCCAACACCATGTTTGGAATGTATGCAATTAAAGGTAACTTTTGAAATTTTCTTTCAAATTTGACTTAGAAATTCATCATCATGGGATTTGGAACTCCCATCTCACGCTTTCCAACACCAGGCTCATTTTCCACAGCCTATACCATTAATTTTAATCCCCACCCACCCTCCTACCAACCATGCCACTTCCAATCTCGAGGTAGGATTAGCAATGCAATCCCATTTAATGGCCCTTAGAGTTTTGGACCTAGGACAGTGCTCCTAGTTTTCGATAGACCTGACCGTATAGGAAATCCAACAAATTAATAATGTAAACCCCAGGATCTTCTTAGCTAGTATGAACATGTGTGAAATGCTCGTGCGTAGTTAAGTTCGAGTTCAGGCAACCCAATTCCAATCAGACAACTTTGACCTTAAGTGATAAAACAATTTCTTCTATTAGAAAGGGTATAAAATCATCTGGTGTATAAGCATAGACTTTAGAGTACAACTAGTGGATTACCGCTACTCATAAGTTGAGCCTAGGCTGCTGATTAGACTAAGAAATGTAAACAACTAAAAATGCTAAGATAATTGAGTGATAGACTTAGTAAGTCGGCTTGATTAGGTAGGAGTGAGACCCCGTTCCTTCGTTGAAATCCTCTTGATACTCATAGGCTTCTTTAATAACTCCTAGTAAGGTTGTTTGACGTAGAAACTATTCACGCTCAGAGAAAACTTATATATCCCTTGGATTTAATTTTAGGTCACCTAATACACCTCTTTGATCTGGGTGGCACAGCGAAAGCGTGGTGGACCCTTGCCCCACTGGCCCAGGATCAAAACTGTGCTCGTTGAATACGAACATTATAGAAGCCCTAGTAAGTTCTACTATGAGAAACCGTTTTAGGATGATCTAGTAAGATTTGATTCACCATTTCCTTGGACATAGATAATAACGAGGACTCTCTTAGACTAAGACCTAAAGGGCAACCTTAGACATAGACAATTTGAGCCTTTCAATGATGGACATTCCCTATGTTTCTAGAGTGATCGGACTACGGAGTTACTGAAATATACAACTGCGAAACATTCGCGGCTTGACCCAATTCTCAATCCTGGGCGACTACCAATGGACTCACTACTTGACCGAGCAGAAGACCAGGATCTACCAGAACTAGGAAGGGATACGATGAGGCTTCTACCTTGGTCAGGTAGATGATCGATGTGTCAGGATCAAGCCCACTATAAACGTCTCTCTGTGTTGGTCAAACAATGAAAACAACTATCTTACTCTAAATAATTGGGGATTGTCGTCAAGACTCCAAATAGGTAAAGAAATAAATTGTAGAAAACCATTAGGATATGGAAAATGGATAAAGAAATAAGTTTTAAGGGGGGTAGACTAAAATGAACCAGGCTAGTATATACCCTACGCAATAAAACTTAGGCAAAGGAAATAATTAAATCTTTCCTTATTACCCTTAGCTAATTTCGGGGACGAAATTTTGTTTTAAGGGGGGTAGATTGTAACATCCTGGATTTTTGCCAACCTGAGATTAGACATCCTTAGGTAATGAGTCAATCCTCACACCTTATTAACTTGTCAGAACTCAATCCCACAGTCTAAAATCGCTCCTTAACCCATTTCCTTCACAAATCCCACCTTTCACCACCTTGTTCTTTAAAATTTTCTAAGTACTTTCACCCTAAACACTATCTTAAACTAGCTAAGTAGTATAACTTGGATCACTTTATATACAAACTACAGAGGCCCAGGTACCACCTCAGATAGAAATTACTCAGGACTAAATCCTTTAGAAATTAGGCGAGGATTAGCCAGTGTGAAACTAGAGTACCTGTGAAATTAGCACCAATCACTTTAAATATGATCTACAAGACCCAAAACTTGTAGAATCATTGACGCTAGGGTACCCTAAAATCTAGGATCAATCTCATTACCCGTCTGCTCTCGGGAGCATCACGAAACACCGTATCAGATCTGGACCGCATGTCGGAAGTCCAATTAACACGAAGTTAAGGAATTAGGACCACCTTGCTGGCTTGACAACCATCTCGAAAATCAAATCCAGATAGTGTCCCAGCGCTATTCGCTTGAGCTAGAAGTGAAGAGTGTGAGAAATGTGAAATTAATTCAAAACAAAATATCTCAAATAGTAATCTGGCACCTCTCGCTTGCGGATCAGTTTTAAGTAACCAGATCATCAGAATCAGACCAAATTACACCCTCGGATCAGGAGAAATTTCATACACATATCCATGTACTCGGAATCTTCGATCGAGATTCGCTGACCGTTGAATTGAAACTGGTCCGCCACGTGTGACCTGGAATCCTGACCGAAACAAAAACTTATCTAAACTTAGATCCAGTGTCGGTGAGCTTAAATCCGACCTTTGGCTCAAGGAGGCCCACCAGAAGTCCTCCGTTGAGCTGAAACTGACCCGCTTTGGTTATAACTTAAGTATACTTTGACCTGGAGTCTATTTTGATGAGTTTTTAGGCTATATAAGGACCTTAAACTCTCTCTCATTGCAGCCATACGAATTTGAGAGAAACCCTAGAGAGAAGTGAGAAAAGGGAGAGAAAGAGTGAGAGAAGTGGGAGATCTTTCCTGCTACTGTCCCCTGCCGCTACATAAGCTGCACCACCTGATTCTCATCGCTTTCTCGGCGATACCGACTTCGTTTTGAGGTAAGAAACCCTAACCCTAATCGGTTTTGGGGTGTGAAGGTTATAGGTTATGAAATAGCTAACCGGTTTCATTCTTTAGGCTACAAAATTGCCGAATACAGAGGCTTAGCAAACCTAGCTGATTCGTTGCGATTCTACGGTATAAGGTGAGGACTTTAGGTGTATAGGTTACGGTTTTCAACGCTTTCAATGTCAGATAATGATAGATTCATGATCTGCATGTAATTGCACATGTATAAAGTGCTGTCTGTTTTCCGTTTCGAATAAAGATGAAAAATATGGAATTCTACATACTCTAGGTATTTGTAGAAAGTAACGTATACATACAAATTTTGAAAATGTGTTTGACATGATTATTTGTTGTATAAATATATTATTTGTGGATAAATTACTTGTTTGGCGAAAGGACTCGCCCTAGTACATGTTTTGCTTATATACACTATGTATGTTGAAATTGTGTATTCTAGAAAATACCGTATACGTATAAATTTTGGAGATGTATTTGTCATGATTATTTATTATATGAATATATTATACATGGATAAAATACTCGCTTGGCGAAAAGATAGCCCTAATACATGTTTTACTAACATACACCATGTATGTTGAAATAGTGTATTCTAAGTGTTTGTGAAAATGCTTGTGAGGGTAAGTGCTTGGATGTTAGTGCCTTAGGTAGATGTTGAGATTTGATTCTCAACTACCCTAGAGACCTGCATGATTTCCTCCATGTGGTTGTTTACTTAAACCGCTTACTTGTGAAATATATGTGTTTGTATTCTTGTTCATATGGTGCTTATGATATGCTTTATAACATGCTTTATACATGCTTATGACATGTTTGTTAGCATACTTGAATTACTTTGTTTATTATGCTTTACTCTACATGCTTCGAATATGGATAAATTGCGATTGAGACTATGTTTATAGTCCAGACAATCGGTACCAGACTTGAGATCGTGGTTGAGATGCATTTCGCCATGTAGGATGTGTTTAACGAACCCGAGTCGTACTTCAGTTGGCGACAGTGGTTAGGCCACACGGAGTGCTTATGCACTTCATGTCGTTCAGTTGATTGTGCGCTCGAGCTAGTCAGGCCCGTCAAATAACCCGATATGTCTAGTGTATGTTCACCATGTTTGGTCACTACTGCTTGAACCTAGGTACCAAACTTACTAGTGGAATCCCGTCAACCATGGTACCTCGATCCGCTAAGACTCATGAGCCGGGCATGGTGGTATGGGACACCGTGGTCGAGCTGTCGGCCTACGCTGGGGCCACGTGCCTCCCCGTAGTGACCACTGAGCAACCAGACTCGTGAGCCAATTATGGTGATATGAGACACTATATTCGAGCTGTCGGCCTACACTGCTTGATGGGTGATGGGGGAGTGGTGCAACGATTCCGTGTAACAGCCCTGATAGCCCTGACCGTACCCGGTGTAGTGACCTCGAGCATACTCTAAATCTATGGTGAGGCGATGAGCCTTCCCGTAGTAACGTAGTATAAACTAGGCCTGTATTGATAAGGTGATGGGGGAGTGGTGCAATGATTCCGTGTAACAGCCCTGACAGCCCTTGCAGTGACCTAGAAACACACTATCGTATGAGATTGTCTAGGACTGATGACCATAGAATGGATTATGTTTGGGAATGATATAAGGGAGGTACCTTAGTTTCCCAATCCTGCTATTTGAAATGGACTAATAACAACTCCGTAATCATGCTCATCATGCATTGCATGTGCTTGGAAGATGTGGAGCACTGAGGAAAGCAAGCATGCCGCGAATGTAAGATGGTGTCGCATGAGGGAGTATGTCGGTGAGGGTATCCATCATGACTGCATTCATACTTGCATTAATAAGAGTAGTTAGGAGTGTTTGATTATACTGCTTTATCATTACTGCTTGACTAAGTCGATAACATGTTAACCTATGTTTTATTATTCCACTGAGTTAGCTACTCACTCCCACGTTACGGGACGGTGTTCCGAACACCCACCATACTTTGTTTGATTGCAGATGACGACGCTACTCCTGAGGCGGAGCCGGACCTTTATGATGACTATGATGTTTGCTCGTATTTGCTGTATTCTGGCAACTTCATGTGAACCGTGTCTTGATCGACGGGATTACATGGATGTCAACTAGATGACATTACACATTTGGTATAATTTGAATTGTACTTGTAATTCATTAACCTGGTAACCTTATCACACTCTGGAGACTTACCATAGTTTTTTTTATATATTTTATATATCTATCATAGTCTTTCCGCTTGCAATTTAATTGTCTCTGGAGTATGATATCCTGTTTTGGCTTAATCTCACTCATGTTCAATGCTCTAATACTGATAACATTCAATCATAATTCATTTTGTTGCATAAGTGATGCGTTGGAACTCGGGAGTTGAGTTTATGCTCGACCCCCGATTTTCAGGGCGTTACACATACGCTCATGCATCCACTCGGTCTAGACGTTGGAGCAACCTCTAGAACCAAGAGGGTTTAGGAAATTTCACCCAGGGATATCTATAGCACCCCACATAGAGCAGATTTCCGGTGTCCCATCTGCCCATCCACGATATGCCTGTGGATGCTATGACCCTGATGTCGCTCAGGCGTATGGTGGTCATATCACAGAATGTGAGATGCATGAGTCATACCATCCAGTCATGCATCAAACCTGCATGTACCGCGCGCTCATGTGGACAACTCCTCCTATTAGGGAGTCCTATAATAATCTGCCCAATGGCATGTACTATGATCAATCAGTCCTCATATCAAGCATACATATGATGCGCATGACATGAGTCGTGAAGCTATACTAAGCATGTTATATGATGATGGAGTACTTTCCTTATATCAAGGATAGGCCTAGACAACCTACTCATAACAAGAATGGGCCTCACAATGGCCCAAGGGAAGGTCACAATGTGGACATCTTACCATCATTGCCCATCAATGAGGACATTTAACCAACATCGCTCCTAAGCAGTGGCTCACATAGAGCCAAACATGAAGTGGGCTCATGGCCTCACACAAAGGCCTAATATACATCGCAATTGGCCTCATACAAGGGCAACATACACATCATTATGGGCCGCATCACATGGATCTCGAACACATCACAATGGGCCTCACTCATGGGCCTCATATACACAACAGGTGGGCCCTGCACATGGGCCTCAAATACATAACATGTGGGCCCTACACATGGGTCTCATATTCATCAAATAGGCCACGTATCTGGGCCTATAATACATCACAATGGGCCATGCGTCATGGGCCTAATACATATCACAATGGCCTTGCCCATAGGCCACGAATACATCACAATTGGCCTTGCCCATAGGCCTAGAATACATCACAATGGGCCTTGCCCATGGGCCCCAGATTCAAGCAGGTGGGCCACATCATACGGGCCTTAAATACAAGGCAGGTGGGCCCTATCACATGGGCCTTAAATATACATCATGATGGGCCTCATGGATGGGCAGCACTGTTGGGCCTCAAGTGGGCTTGGACCACACCAAAAATCATTTCAATAGTTGTAGGTGTAACATGTGTATCACTGTACACTATCACTCTATGGGGCACATGGCCACTAATGATGATCAACACTGTCCAACATTGGATGTGCAAATCAGCATCGTCCAAACATTACCCATGTAAATCAGCACTGTCCAAACATTGTCCAGCACCGTCTAGCACGATCTGGACAGTGTGGATATAAAACATATACATTATAGTGGGGGCCACACCATCAGGACAGATGGCAGAGTGGATATACAATTCATACACCAAGGTGGGTTCCATTCCACAGGTACAACACGTGTGGGATGGCCCCACATGAGCTGAAAATAGATGGATGGTACGTGTGAAACACATACATCATGCTGGCGTCCCACGGCACTGTCCCAATCCATGGACGGTGCAGATGTAGAATACAAACATCAAGGTGGGTCCCCACCGTCCAGAAACGTTGGACGGTGTGGATGAAATGGATGGACAATGTTGGATAAAATAAATGCATCAGGTAGATCCCAATAGCTACTGGATGTCAATCCTCACTGTTTTGCAGTGTAGTCCACTTGAGAGATGGCCCACCGATAGACGGTTGGATGTGATGCATCCCACATGATTTGCCACACAGAACTACTAATGTCGATCCAGCAGTTTTCTAGCTGGTGGATGGATAGTCTGGATAAGGCTCATACACCACTGCGTCCCACATGGATTAAACGCATTCATTAGAGGTGGGTCCACACGTGTGGCCCACCTCAGCTGTGAATATAATTGATATTTGTAGATTTCCCACCGTCCAGGCCTGCTGGACGGTGAGGATGTGCCAGGCATTAGGCAGGTCCCATGTACGGACACTGGGAATATAATACATACAGCGTGTGGGTCCCATGTACACATGGCCCACTGCTGTGATTCAAGCTGATATTCGTGTCTCGCCCTCCAGACAGCAGGGGAGGGGTGCTGGCCCATCGACAACAGCATGGACGGTGCTACTTGCTGCAACGTGCAGCCCATCAAAGCCCTGCATGTCCAGATGGATGGTGCAGGATACAATACATCAAGGTGGGGTCCACACACCACATCTAGGGACTGGACGTCCTGGATTTGCTGATCAGGTGGGTCACATCAATACCATCCAAAAAGAAAGAGAGAGAGAGAGAGAGAGAGAGAGAGAGAGAGAGAGAGAGAGAGAGAGAGAGAGAGAGAGAGAGAGAGAGAGAGATGGAGATTGGAGTAGCGGAGGGACCCCGTCACTATGGGTCCCTCGTTGATACAAATCGTACATCAAGATAGGTCCCACCATATGTGGGCCCTCAAATCATCAAAGCCACACAAATCAACACTAGAAAACACCCACCAATCGTCTTCTTGGACTTCTTCTCCCACTGATGTGCCCTAGAGCTCCATGGAATGCATTTCAATGGTCAAGATGAAGCTTGAATGGTGGAGATGGGAGGTAGGAAGGTGGGCCACACTAGCTTCTCCTCTTTCCCATGGAAATGTTGGACATTGGGTTGCTCGGGAAAAAGTGAGAGAGAGATGAGAGAGAGAGAGGTTGTAAGAGAGAGAGAGAGAGGGATGGGTGATGGATGGGGTGAGTGATGGGTAAGTGATGGGTGTACTTGGTTGTAAGAGAAAGTTGACTTTGGGGTTGCTTGGGGATAGGGTGTGAGGTGATGTGTACTTGACATGAGATTTGATTGATGGGATTGATTTGAAAACTCTCTTTCGGTTTTGCAACTGCGCGGCATTTTTCCTCGAATTGTACGCGGGCCCACATCTCCTGGCCCGGGTATCATCTCAATGAGCGAAATGTGGCTTCGGAACCATGGCGATGGCGCAGTCGCACTGGTATAAGTCTTGGGTTGAGCTGACTCAGGAACACGGGATACGACTCAGGGTCGCCGCCACTGCTGATTACAGGTCGCGGGTTGTCAGAATTCGACCGGGGGGACCGTAGAAGCCTACAGAACTGTACGGTCTACGATACGGGTCTCACATGGTTGGGCAATTTTCAGTTGTATGTATGTTGCAAGAACAGATACCGTAAACAACTTCATTACCCTTATCCTTCTTAAGTTTCATGGCCTCTATTTTCCTTGTGACGTTAGCCACTTTAACATTTATGCCATCTTCCTCTTTCAAAATATATATTCGGCCCCTCTCCTTTGATTGAGTAGGCTTAGAAGTGGTGCTAGCTCTTTAGGAGATGTCCCATGATTGTGCATTTTCAGCAAGTTTGTCAAAGTAATCCCACACATCATCGACATCTTTGTTCATGAATTCCCCATTGCACATTATCTCGACCAATTGACGCATGAAAGATGACAGTCCATTGTAGAAGAAATTTGTTATGTGCCACATTTTGAAGCCATGTTGTGGGCATGAACTGACAAGATCTTTGAACTGATCCCAACATTGGAAGAATGTCTCATCCTCCTTTTGGGTGAAGTTCATGATCAACTTTCTGATGGTGTTTGTCTTATGGTATGGAAAGAATTTCTTTATGAACTCCCTTGTCATGTTGTTCCATTTGCCAATAGATAGTAGACGTAGTGAATGCAACCATGTCTTAGCCTTTTCTTTTAAGGAGAAGGGAAAGAGTTTCAGCCTGATTGTGTCCTCAGACACATTAGTAAAGTATAAAGTGGTTATTATCTCATCAAACTCTTTCATGTGTAGATACGGACTTTCAGATTCAAGTCTATGGAACTTTGGAAGGAGTTGGATCACTCCTGGCTTAATATCCATATTTTCTTTATTCTCTGAAAAAAATCATGCAGGAAGGTGTGCTCATCCCCACTGGTTGTAAATAATCTTGTAAGGTACGAGGCGGGGGTGTATTGTGCACCTCATTCTTATCTTGGGCCTCCTCAACTGGTGTCACACCCCAAACTCGGAAACTGGGCTCACAGAAATCTCGATCGTTGAATCCAACGCCAACAACCTCCGTAGTATCCCATTCTCGGCTCCTGACACTCATACGCCAAATTCTGATCCTAGGATCCTACAAGGAGCATTTCCAATATGATTTTTTGTTGTAAAAGAGCATAACCGCAAGCGTAACCAAGTACAAAACAACATCACCACATATCCACTATATCAAAACTTTGAGTACAATACAGAAAGGGAAATATAAAGATAGACAAAAGCTCTAAAAGTCGGCTATACGCTCCAAGCTCAATGCTGTTGCAGCGTCCTAACGTCACTTGCACGCAACGATCGTGCATAAGTTAATAGAAAGCTTAGAGGGTGGTGTAAGTGTATGCGCAAGGTAAGTGCCAAGTATGCAATATCAGTGTAATGCAGAAACATGCTGGCATGCTCATGAATACTATCAGCCGTACCAAGACTATGCGATGCAAGGCCTACCTGGCCGAATGTCATATGCAAGATGTAAAGCAACACAAGCATGTCAGTCCTTATCGGAATCCATATATCAATATAATTCATCTCTAAAATATCATTGGGGTCTAGTACACTACAAACCAGATTGACGCCACATCGCACGCAACAAGGTGAGTGGAAGAGACCTCACTATCCGCCAGCTAATATCGGACTCAGCTCGTCGATAGTGGATCCATTTCTCGAGCTGGTCAAACTCAGCCTAGCTTTACCCTCTCGGGCGGGTAAGGCCCACCCCCTTCCAATAGACTAAGACACAGTGGGAAGCGCGACCTCCTGGTATTCGACACTCTTCGCTCAAAGCATCCACTCGGTCTAGACATTGGAGCGACCTCCTGGTATCATAAGGGTTTAGTGAATTTCACCCAGGGACATCTATCACACCCCATGTAGAGAAAGATTTTCGGTGTCCAATCCTGGCATCCACGATATGCCTGTGGAGGCTATGGCCCTGATGTCATAGGGTGTGCAGTAGTTATGTCATATAAATGCGAGATGCATGAATCACACTATCTAATCATGAAACAATCTTGCGCGTACCGCGTGCTCATGTGGGCAACTCCTATCAGGGAGTCCCATAATAATCCGCCCAATGGCATGTGCTATGATTAATCACTCTTGATATCAAGCATACCTATGATGCGCATGGGCATGGATCATGAAGCTATACTAAGCATGTTATATGATGACGATGCACTCTCCTCATATCAAGGATGGGCCTAGACAACCTACTCATATTAAGAATGGGCCTAACAATCATGGGGACCCAATGATTTGGGTTAGCCCACTAAGGAAAGATGAGAATGGGCCTAATAATGGGCCTTAGGGAGGGTTACAATGCAGACATTTAACCATCATTGTTCTTACAAATGTGGACATTAAACCATCATTGCTCCCAAGGCATAGCCCATTTAGAACCAACTAGGAAGATGAATGGGCATCATAAACATCATTACATACATCATGATGGAATCACACATCACAATGGGCCTCATATACATCACATTGGGCCTCACACAAAGGCCTCAAATATATCACAATGGGCCTCATTACATGGCCACAATGGGCCTCACATACACCAAGTGCGCCCTGCACATACAATAGGTGGGCCCAGCGGATGGACGACGTGGATATAAAATACATACATCAGCGTGGGGTCCACTGCACCGACGGTGGGGATCAAACCCATACATCATGGCGGGTCCCACACAGATGGACGGTGTGGAATACAATACATACATTCGTGGGCCCCACGTCCTCATATGGACGGTCAGATGACATGGAAAAACACATATATCATGGTGGCATTCCACCGTCAGATGATCTGTTTGGATATAACACATACCTTCATGATTAGACCCACAGAACCTGCTGAGGTCAAAACAGCAGCTGTATTGCTGGTGGGGTCCACATAGATGGATGGTGTTGATAGAACACATGCATTGTAGTTGGCCCCACAGCACCGTCTAGGAACGGACGGTGTGGATGCAAAATACATACATTAAAGGTGGGTCCCACCGTCTAGTCCACTGGATGGTGTGGATATCACACATACCTCGTGATTAGGCCCGCAGAACTTGCGGACGCTAATATAACAGCTATATAGCTGGTGTAAGCGTACACCAGCCAATCCTCTTCCACAATAGGTGGGTCCCACGTGGGGCCCACCATAATATTATAACATTATTATATATATTATATTTTTTCGTTTAACATGTTCGGGCCCTGGACATCTGTTGATGGACGGCCTGGATATTACATATACACCCTAGTGGGGTCCACGTCAGCGTGGCCCACCCGGTTTTGGATCAGCTGATATTTGTGTTCTCCTTGCACCCAGGTCCGTCCACTGGATAGTCAGTCCAGGCCGCTAGATGGACGGATGAAAAACTTAGATCATGGTGGTGTCCCACGTGTGTGAGTGTGCCACACGTGCTATGCACGGATGGTGTGGATCTAATCTATCAGTCAAGGTGGGTTGCAATAGGGAAACGAGGGAGAGAGAGAGAGAGAGAGAGAGAGAGAGAGAGAGAGAGAGAGAGAGAGAGAGAGAGAGAGAGAGAGAGAGACTTGCGATGGAGGGCTCCGCCACTATGAGCCCTCCCTTCCATGCATTACAAAACATACATTAAGTGGGTCCCATTACATGTGGGCCCACTAATCAAAATCAACGGTGGAGATCCCTTTTCCACCAAAAATGCATGGTCTAGATGACCTTCAAGTAATAGGAAAATAAGCATCATAATGGGGTCCATGGATAATGGCTCCATCATGGGATGAACATATGGATCATGGTGGGCCATCGACCACACCTAGGGTCCAAAGTGAGATCCATACCATCAATCAGTAGGCCCTACTTAGCCCATTATAAAAAATTACATTCTAATCCTATAAACACCCACCGATGGTCTTCTTCTTTAGCTTCTCGGAATCCTTGTCTCCTAAGCTCTCCCTTTGATGGTGGATGATGAGGATTGAAGGGTGGAGATGAGAGTTTAGGAGTAGGAAGTAGGCCACTCCTAGGTTCTCTTAGAAGAGGTTGGACATCCACTCCTCTTGGGTTGCTTGGGAATGAAGAGAGAAATGAAAGAGAGGATGGGTTGTTGTAAGGGAGATGGGATGGGAGGAATGAGTGTTGTAAGGAGGGTATAGGCTTGGTTGACTTTGGGAATGGGAGAGAGATGGGTGCCATGCTTTGTTGGTGAGAGAGGGATGGGTTGTACTTGACTAGTGATTGATTGATTGATGTGATGTTTGGGTAGAGATTCTCTCGGGATTTGCAATGCGCAACATTTTCTTCGAAATAGACGCGGGCTCACAACTTCTGGGTTGGGTATCGCATTGGCATGCAAGTCTCAGTGATGGCGCGGTCGCTAGGGTACAAGTCTTGGGTCGAGTCAACTCAGATATATGGGATGCGACTTAGGGTCACGCGTAAACACCAATTATGGGTCGCGGGTTGTCAGAATTCGACGGAGAGGATCGCAGAAGTCTAAGGAATGGTACAGACTACGATACGGGCCTTACAACTATCCATTCTTAATAAAAATTTCATCTTCGAAATTTACACTATCATTGCAACTAAACATAACTCATTAAAAGGAGAGAAATCATGGCATCATATATAATCAAAACACAATACAACATACAATCAAACATTGAAGAGATGGGGATAACGCTCGTGAATCTCAGCCTCGTGCTCCCAAAACGCCTCGTCTACGCTATGATGACCCCACTAAACCTTCACCAAGGGAATGACATTGGTCCGGAGGACCTGCTCCTTTCGATCAAGGATACAAACTGGCTACTCGATGTAAGAAGCGTCCTCACGAACCTCCAACGGCTACCAATTTATAACAGAAACGATGTTTGACTCACACTTCCTCAACATAGAGACATGAAAAACGTTGTGGAAGCCAGACAACTGGGATGACAATGCAAGCCTATAGGCCATGGTGCCAACACGCCCAATGATCTCAAAAGGTCTTATGAATCTCAGGGCAAGCTTGCCCTTCGCTCCAAAACGAACCATACCCTTCATGGGTGAGAGCTTGAGATACACATGATCCCCAACAGCAAACTCCAAGGGATGACGTCGACGATCAGCAAAACTCTTCTGCCGGCTCTAAGCTGTGCGCATCCTCTGCCTGATGATATAATAGCCTCTGACGTCTGCTGCATAAGCTCGGTACCTAGGAGACGCTTCTCTCTAACCTCGGTCCAACAACTCGGAGATTTGCACAGTCTACCATATAGTGCCTAAAAAGGACCCATGCTAATGGTCGCCTAATAGCTGTTGTTGTATGCAAACTCAGCCAATTGCAGATGCTCATCTTAGTTACCCGCGAAGTCAATCACGCAAGCCCTGAGCATATCCTCAAGATCTGATTGACCCTCTCAGTCTGCCCATCAGTCTGCAGATGATACACGGTGCTAAGCTGCAAAACAGACCCCATCTCTCTCTGAAAGCTCCTCCAAAACTGAGATGTGAACCTCGGGTCTCGGTCAGAAATGATCGAAACTAGAACACCATGTAGTCTCACAATCTCCTCGATGAATAATCTGGTAAGTTGGTCCAAAGGCTAGGTCGCATAAATTGCAAGAAAATGTGCCGACTTTGTCAGACGATCAACGACAACCCAGATGGCCTCATGACCTCGCTGAGTGCTCGACAAACCCATGATAAAATTTATGGATAGGTGCTCCCACTTCCACGTCGGGATGCTCAATGGCTGCAATGGACCTGTCTCTGATGATCAGCCTTGATACACTGGCACATGTCAAACTCAGCCATAAAACTAGCAATCTATCGCTTCATCCCTGCTTAAAAATACTGCCCCCTCATGTCGTGGAGCTTGTGTGGATAGTAAATTTAAATCGGTGTGCCTCGATCATCAGATCTTTACGCAACTCTGGAACATCCGGAATACACAATCAACCTCTGAAATGAAGTTCACCATTGGAACCAATCTGCCAATCTGACCGCTCCTCGGATGCGGCCTTTGCTCGGTAACCCTGTAAGGACTCGTCTGTCCATTGAGCTTCGATCACCCTTGCGACAAGAGAGGGTTGACTTGAAAGGCTCTATAGCTGAACAATGGTAGACTGTAAACCAAACTCAAAGTCATACTCAGCTATATCCTCGAGCATCCTCCACTCCTGGACCATCCTATGCGCCACCAGGCCCCATGGTTGACGGCTAAGAGCATCCGCCACCATGTTCGTCTTGCCAGGGTTGACGGCTAAGAGCATCCGCACTACATCAATCTTCAAGGGGTCCACTGCTACGCCCTCCCTCGTCACCACGTGACCGAGGAACTTTACCTCCTCTTATCAGAACTTACACTTCTCCAGCTTTGCATAGAGCTGATGTGCGTGGAGGGTCTGTAAGGTAATCTCCAGATGCTACTCATGCTCCTCTCGGGTCCTCGAATATATCAGAATGTTGTCGATGAATACCACAACAAACTGATCGAGATATGGACGGAAGACCTCGTTCATCAACTACATGAATACTGCGGGCGCATTGGTCAGTCCGAAGGACATGACCTAGAACTCAAAATGACCATAGCGTGTCATGAATGCTGTCTTCGGGATGTCCTCCTCTCTAACCCGAATCTGATAATAGTCGGACTGTAGGTCAATCTTCAAAAAGAACTGTGCACCCTACAGCTAATCCAATAAATCATCTATCATCGGGAGCGGGTACTTGTTCTTAATCGTGACCTTGTTGAGATCGCGGTAATCCATACAGAGCCTCAACGAGCCATCCTTCTTCTTCACAAAGAGTATCGGGCTCCTCACGGCGAACCGCTCGGACGGAGAAAGCCTAACTCGCACAACTCGTCCAACTGCTTCTGCAGTTCCCGCAACTCTAACGGTGCTATACGATACGGGGCCTTCGAAATAGGCGCGGTACCAGGCACGAGGTCAATCTGAAACTCGGTGTGCCGGCGAGGTGGTAATCCCTCGAAAAAATCCTAGAACAAATCGGGAAAACCACTAACGACCGGCAGCTGGTCGATGCACAAGGCAACAAGCTCCTCAACGACGCATGACATGAGACAAAAAACCTACTCTCCTCTATGTTCTGCTACAAACTGGAACCGCGACAAGCCGGGTATACAGAACGTGACTGTCCTCGCGGAACAGTCTAATTATGGCATGATACTCGGCATGTCAATCCATGCCCAGGATGACATTAAACTCGGACATCGGCAACACGAACAGATCAACAGACAAAAAGATATCCCCAAACAGAACAGGGCAAGACGAGCAAAATCAGCCCAACACTAAAGTCTTCCCCAAGGGCGTCGGAATCAACAAACCCTCACGAGCAGACTCTAATGGTAAACCGGTCAATCGACAGAAGTCCTCGACCACAAAGGAATGTGATGCACTAGAATCAAACAATACACGTGCTTTACATGCAGAAACAGGGAGAGTACCCTCAACGACCCCTCCCAATGACTGAGGGTCCTGCTGGGAGGCGTAAAATTTGACCTGAGCTGGCTGGGGAGGTGCTTGTCCCCTCTGAGGTCTCTGTTGCTGTTGCCGTTGTGGCGGCCTATACTGGTGCTTCAGCTGCTGTTGGGGCCTCAGCGGCTGAGGTGGCTGCGGTCACTACTGCTGCAGTGCTCTCGGCTGCTGCTGTTGAGGGCGTGGACACTCTCAGATAAAGTGCCCCATCTCACCGCACCCAAAGCAGTCACCGGTGAATTGCCTCGGAGGTGGTGCTAGAGGTGCTGCTAACGCTCGGAATGATGGGCGGCCTGTGTGCCTCTGTTGTGGTTGACGTTGCTGGGAGCCACCGGAGGGGGCCTTCCTCTTCCAATCTCTCCTCTGATCATGGTCACTCTGTGCGCCGGCCCACTCAGCCTCTAAATCTGGGACCTCCGTACTCCTCCTCGAAAGTTAGTAGCTTATGCCCGATAACACGGCCTCAGAGACCATAACGTAGGATGTTCTCAAAACAGTGGGCCTTACTCCCCTCATCATCAATCAGGTATGACGCGAACCTCGATAGTGCCACGAAACGAGCTACGTAGTGCACCATGGGCATGTCTCCCTGCACCAGGGTCTTGAACTCCAACGCTCTCTGTCAACGAATGTGGTCGGGGAAGTACTGCCGGTCGAATCGGTGATGAAATCCTCCCATGTCCAGACAAAATCAGGCCCTGCAGCACAGGCGACGAAGGTCCACCAGTGTTTGACCTCTCCCTCAAGAATATACGTAAGACCCGTATCCTAGTTCGTATTATTCCGTAGGCTTCCGCGATCCTTCCCGTTGAATTCCAGCAACCTGGACATATAATCAACGTTTGCGATCGACCATAAGTGTATCTTATAGAATTGAGTCAGCTTAATTTGAGACTTGTACCATTACGACCGCACCATCGCCGCGGTTCCGACGCCGTGACTCGCGTACCGATCCGATATCCTGGCAGGGAGATGTGGGCCAACGTTCAGTTCAAGGAAAATGCCACGCATTGCAAATCCTAAGAGAATCTCTACAACATGTCACATCCATCAATCAATCAATCTCATCATGGGTCAAGTACACCATCACCTCACACCCATCCCCAAGCAACCCATAAGTCAAAAGTTTCTTACACACCCCATACCGTTCTTACATCATCTACCCCTAGTCAACAAAGTCCTTACACACCCATCCCTCTCTCCCATCCATCACTCCATCACCCATCTCTCACATCTCCTTACAACCCTCTCTCTCTCTCTCTCTCCCCTTCACATTTTCCAAGCAACAAGTCCAAGCAAGAGCACCACATGTCCAAGCATTTCATGTGAGAGAGAAAAGTGAGTTTGTGTATGGCCCACTTTCGTATCCCAAATCCATCATCCTAACCATTCAAACCTCATCTTCCACCATCAAAGTGAGACACTAAGAAATTGGCTTTCCAACGGACCAAGAAGATCGATGGTGGGTGCTTTATAGGATAGGTTTTTCATGTTTTGATGATGGACCAAGTGAGGCCTACCGATCAATGGTATGGATCTCACTTGGGACCCTAAGATGTGGCCGATGGCCCACCTTGATCTTCATGATCATTCCATGATGGGGCCATTCTCCATGGACCCCATCATGATGTTTATTTTCTAGCTTGAAATGGGTCATCTAGACCTTTCATTTTTGGTGGAGAAGGGATCTCCACCGTTGATTCTTGATTTGGTGGGCCCACATGCAATGGGACCCACTCGATGTATGGTTGCTTGTAAGGGAGGGCTCATAGTGGCGGAGCCCTCCATCATGCATGTCCCGTCTCTCTCTCTATCTCTCTCTCTCCCTCTCTTTTTATTTATTTATTTATTTATCTTTGTATGTGATGAGGTGACCATGTGGCCCACTTGGATGGACCCCACCTTAATGTATGTTTTATACATGCCATTTATCCATTTGGAGGCCCACCTGAACAGGGCCCACCTCAACGCATGTGTTTTGACCAGACGTCCAGGGACGTCCCTAGACGTGGACTTGGGAAAACAAAATATTAGATTGGTTCTCAAGCCTTGGAGAGGGTGGTCCATGTAGACCCCACCTTGATTAATGGATTCAATCCACGTCGTCCATCCTTTTTCCCGTATCATTTTAGGCGTTGAACCAAAAAATGAAGTCCATCCAAGGCTCTGGCGAACCATGACATAGGAAACAGTTCCTGTACCGTTGAAAACCACCTTGTTGTTTCGGTACCCCGAAACATGCGCAATATTGGGCTCATTCGGCTTGTCTTAAGCTATGGGGACCAATGGTGGGGTCGGATTTCCCTGATGCGGGCCCCACCTGTGAAAAACCACATCAAAACAAAAAAAAAATAATAAAAACAACAATAGCAACATTGCTGCTGCTGGTGTCAGAGAGAGAGGACGCGCAAACGTCCT
The DNA here is from genome assembly GCA_021015155.1 of Magnolia officinalis. Lineage (NCBI taxonomy): Eukaryota > Viridiplantae > Streptophyta > Magnoliopsida > Magnoliales > Magnoliaceae > Magnolia > Magnolia officinalis. Next base: position 49,373,554 of record JAJHSJ010000012.1, read on the forward strand.
GCGCTGTGGGAAGACGAGCAGGTCCCACGACCCCCAGCCATAGGCCCCACCTTGATGGTGTATGTCATCCAACCCGTTCCTTATGTGGGCCCCTCCCTGAAGTGGGCCCCCTCCGAAAATCAGGCCGATCCAACGCTCGGGTGGCACACATCACAGGAAATAGTGGGGCTGACCCTCTGCCATTGAAACCCTTTTTGGGTCCACAGAAGCTTTGGATCAAGATGAAATTTGTTTTTACCCTTCATCTAGGTCTGCGTGACCCCATGGACGGGCTGGATTGCATATAAACATAATGGTGGGCCCCACATGGGACCCATAATGATGTATGTGTTTGTCTCCCACCATCTAGGCGGACGGTGGAGCCAACAGTGATGTTTGTGTTATATTTCCACCGTCCAGGTGGACGGTGAAACCCACCCTCGTGTGCGTGTGTGCGTGCATGTGTGTGCGCGTGTGTGTGTGTGTGCACCTGTGTGTGCGTGCGTGTATATATATGTGTGTGTGTGTGTGTGTGTGTGTGTGTGTGTTGTGTGTGTGTGTGTGTGTGTGTGTGTGTGTGTGTGTGTGTGTGTGTGTGTGTGTGTGTGTGTGTGTGATGGTGGGCCTTCATGGAACCCACCATGATGCTTGTGTTGCATCCAAACCGTTCAACCATTTGGCAAGCCTGCCTTACGAGCTTGAGACTAAAAATAAGTTAGATCTAAAGTTCAAGTGGACCCCACCATCTAAAGTAGTGGACAATGACGTCCACTGTTCAAGGAGCCACAGTAGTTTCCTATTAAGCGGATATTTGTTCCACTTCATCTATCCCTATGTTAACTTAGGAACAAGTTGGATGGGAAATATACGTTATGGTGGGCCTTAGGAATTTTAATGGCGGAAATCATTATCACCACTTGTATTTGGGTGTGGCCCATTGTTGTGGGCCATTTGACATACATAAGGCCCATGTAATGTGGGCCCATCTGAATGTCTTTATGGCCCATTGTTGAGGCCCACCTTGATGTACATAAGGCCCATGTGATTAGGCCCATTCGATGTATTCGTGGCCCGTTGTCGAGGCCCACTTTGATATATATGAGACCCATGTTATGAGGCCTATTGTGATATTTTCAAAGGCCAATGGGATATGGCCCATTGTAATGTACATAAGGCCCATTGATACGGCCCACTTGATTATATAAGGCCCATATGATGCGGCCCATTTGATATATTCAAGGCCTATGGGTCGAGGCCCAACGGGATGTCCTTAGGGTCCATTGCAATGGGTGATTTTTCCATGGTTTGTGTGATGATATTTATGGCAGGCCATGCCTTGGGAGCAATGTTGGTTTGACATCTACATTGTAAGAATAATGTTGGTTTAATGTCCGCATTATAAATCTCCCTAGGGCCCATTGATAGGCCCATACTGGTTATGGGTAGGCCGTCTAGGTCCATCTTCGGTGTAAGGATAGTTCATTACTTTATAATATGCTTAGTACACTTCCATGATTCATGCCCATACGCATCATATGTATGCTTGATATGAGGAATGTTTGATCATAGCATAAGCCTTTGGGGCTGAAATATTTACGGGACTCCTTATGAGACGGAGTGCCCCACGATCGCGTGCTACGCACATGATTGCTGCATGATTGTAACTGTGGTGACTCATGCAATCTCGCATATGTTTGGGTGACTTGATCACTGCACGCCTTAGCAACATCAGGGCCGTGGCCTCCACAGACACATCGTGGATGGTCGTATCGGATACCAGAATATTGGCTCTAGCATTGTTGGCACTTAGGATGTCCTTGGGTGAAAATCCTAGAGCCTTTTTGGTACCAGGAGATGCTCCAAGTCTAGACCGAGTGGATACACGAGCGCCAGAGTGCCGAATACCAGTAGGGGGCTATAAGCTAGGTTGAGTTTGACCAGCTCGTAAATGAGTCCGCTATCGACGATCCGGGTAGGTATTGGCAGACTACAAGTCAGGTGAATAGTGTGGTCTCTTCCACTTGCTTGACTGTGCAGCTAGGGAGGAGGCAGTCAGTGTGAGTTGTATTAGACACCGGTGATATCCAGAAAGGAACTGTACTGATATGTGTACTTGATGAGTACTGACATGCTTGTATTGCATCTCGCATATGGCATTTGGCTACATAGGCTGATCAGGGTCAAATATTGCATCTCAGACCGCGATTATTGCCCTATTTAATGTACATGATAAGGCCTAACATCGGATTTTAATTATATTTTTATTACAGGATGAAATCAGGAGCGTTAATTGGAAATTGATGTTAAAAGCATAGATTTGACGTTCTGAAGTCACCAGAGCACGGGATGGACTCTAGAAAACCAATAGTGAAGATTTTACACGCCTGGGATCTGAGGAAAGCAAGCCAAAGGGGCCCGAAAAAGTGTCCAGAATGCAAGATCACATGGTTCCCGCCATCCCGATCATCACTCGAAACTTCATACATGTGATGGGGCCGCGCAAATTAACCGTACATATTAAATTTCATCTACTGAAGATCTCGGGAAGTGGGCCAACGGACAGATCAGCCCATAAAACTAAACTCCAATTTGGGGGCCCACCTGACATCTGAAACTGCTTCAACTGGGTTTTTAACGTTTGAAATAATATGAGGAAAAGGATGGACGGTGCAGATTTCGTCCAAAACATTATAGTGGGCCCCATGTGTGGTGCATGTGCACCATACACTAAAATAGCAGCCGTGCACCGGACGGCCGAGTCGGTCAGCGCACGCGCTGACCGACCTCCCTCTCACTCAATTCAATAACGGACAGCGTTAACGGGGCCGATCGGTTATTCGGGGTTGTGGTCCACACCATCCATCAACCAAATCTGGACCGTCCATCATGTTTGAAGGGGCCCAATCATCAACGTGTAGGTGGCCGAATTGCAAACGGTCATCCGGAGTGAAATCTAACCGTTCAAATGTCAGATGGACGGTGTGTTTAAAACTCAATGGGCCACACTCAAGCTCATTCAAAACCGTGCAAACCTGGACGGTTTTCTGAGCCAAATTCGGTGGACGGAGTGGATTTCCAAACAAACTCCAACGTGGGCCCCACCATTTACGCAGGGAGGAGATCCGCGTCGATGTTTTCGCACCAGCCAGCGTTACAGCGTTAACGCTGGCCGTTTTTCCGAAGGGTTGTGGGCCCCACACGTCGCCCGTACGACCGATCCGAGCCGTCCATCTTGTAGAGGGCCGCGAGCACTACAAAACCATGCTGATATTTCACTCTCACGCGTACACATGTGCATGATACAGAGGCCACAAAAGGGCTACCCGGCGACGTTCAAAACTGATCTTTTTGTATTTTCTTCTCTGGGCCGCGTTAATGGACATTCAAAACCACCCATTCTTGACTGAAATTTCGTCCTGAATCCAATGGAAGGGGTGGATTTTCCAGAAAATGCCTCTATGGGGCCCACCAATCACGGCTGCGAAAATTTGTACTCCGAGTCCTTCTACGACTCTGCCACCGATTCCAGCCATCCAGCAGCTATAAAAGGGGAGTTTTTATACATGGAAAAGAATTGAGAACCAGGGAGGAGCTCCAGATCTACAGCAAGGGAGAGAAGAAAGAGAAGAAAGAGAAGAAAGAAGAGAGAGAGAAATTGGTTTGAATTTTTCTTTTATGATTTTTTATCTTTATTTATCCATCTGTTTAATGGATTTTATGGGTAACTAATCTCTCAGCTAGGGCTGAGATGAAACCCCTAATTTGAATATCCTTTGTTCTATGTTGATTTTACTTTAATTAAGATTGATTTGTTTCTTTCCTTAGTGTGCTTGATTGTTTTAAATTCTATGCTTCTCCATCTATGAACTTGATCAGAGTCTATGGATGGATGTGGTTTGGATGCTTATTCTAGGTGCTTGTATCTGATCATGAACAGGTTCCTATAGAGGAAAGAGACGGGGTGCTTTAATGAACTGCATATTCCATATGCCCGATTAAGGACATGGGATATGTTATTCATAGCATTGCTTGAAGGAATTAGACAATCTGTATGCCCGATTAAGGACACAGATTGTGCTTTCTCTAGATAAGTTGATCAATCTAAATTAAGGTGAAATAATGGACAAAACAAAGGTTAGGATAATTAGGGGTGGATTCGAAAGTCCTAGTGCTCTCTCTGATCGAATTTTCTTTCTTATTCTCAATAGTTATTTTCCATAGAATTGTGTTAGTAAATTGCTCCATTATTTGTTGAATTAGTTAAGGAGAATTGTGAATTTGAATTGTGACGACCAGTCCCTGTGGATTCGACCTCGGTCTTACCGAGTTTATTACTACATCACAACCCTATACTTGGGGAGTGAACATAGGCCTTGCATCGTATGGCTTTGGTATGGCCGATATCATTCATGCCTTGCATTACATAGCTTTGGTATAACTGACTGCATTCATGGACTTACCGAATATTTTCGCATTACTCTGATATTGTACACTTGACACTCGCCTTGCGCACACACTTACACCACCCTCTAAGCTTTTGTAAGCTTATGCATGACCGTTGCGTGCAGGTAGTGTTGGACAGCAACAACGCTTAGGCAGGAGCGTGCATCTGATCATTTTGGAGCTTTTTGATCACCCTGTATTTCCCTTTCCGCATTGTACTTAAAAGTTTTTGATATAGTGGATATGTGGTGATGTTGTTTTATGACTTGGTTATGCTTGTGGTTATGCTCCATTATTAAAAAAATTCATACTGAAAATCCTCATTGTAGGATCCTAGGATCGGAATCTGGCGTATGGGCGCTGGGAGCCGAGAATGGGGTACTACGGAGGCTGTCGGCACCGGATTCGGCGATCGGGAATTTTGTGAGCCCGTTTTTCGAGTTTGGGGCGTGACAATATATCGGCCAATGAGACCCACTGTTGGGTCGTACACCTCATAGTCTCAAACATCTTCTCCACTCGGGAGTGCCACCTCTTTGCGGCTGTCAGATCAGGCTCTCCCTAGAATCATGGGGGATAGAGTTGAAGGAAGTCTCTTAACAAGGCGCTCGCGCGCTCCTGTTCTGCCTAGTCCTGGGTCTTAGCGGGGCGCCTGCCCTGCCCATGGAGGGCGGCTATCACAGCTTGGAGCATCTGCTGTAACTGATCGGTGCTAACTGGTACATTAGGGCTGCGCTGGTCTCAGACGGGGCGCAGGATTTACAGGAGTCTCAGGTGGTGGAATGGGAACTGCCAGTGGTCGAGCGAAAATCTCTGGCGGTGGAACGGGTGCCGCTCAGGTCGTTCGGGCACCTCGGGTGCCTCGCCTAGGCGGCATGGTCTATAGAAAATATCAAAGGTACTTGTCAGCCTTGAGAACTCTCGAAGGCACATATGTTAAGGGTCTACATCAGAAAATCGTTAAGTTATTCAGGTTCGGGGCCTATTCATTCTAAGTTCATAGCAGATTTATGATGTGATCCTCAGGTATTCCCAAGTTATGATCTGATACCAACTTTTGTCATGCCCTAAACTCGAAAATTGGGCTCACAGAATTCTCGATTGCCGAATTCGGCACCGATAGCCTCCGTAGTACCGCATTCTAGGCTCTCGGCACCCATATGCCAGATTTCGATCCTTGGATCCTACAAGGAGGATTTCCAATATGATTTTTTTTGTAAAGGAGCATAACCACAAGCATAACCAAGTCACAAAACAACATCACCACATATCCAGTATATTAAAAGTTTGAGTACAATACGGAAAGAGAAATACAAAGATAAACAAAAGCTCTAGAAGTCGGCTGTACGCTCCAAGCTCAATGCTGCTACGGCATCCTAGTGTCACCTGCATGCAACGATTGTGCATAAGCTTGTAGAAAGCTTAGAGGGTGGTGTAAATGTGCATGCAAGGTAAGTGCTAAGTATGCAATATCAGATTAATGCGGAAACATAATGGCATGCTCATGAATACTATCAGTCGTACCAAGGCTATGCGATGCAAGGCCTACCTGGCCGAATGTCATATGTAAGATGTAATGTAACTCAAGCATGTCAGTCCTCATTGGAATCTATATATTAATACAATTCATCTCTGGAATATCACCGGGTTCTAGTACACTACAAACCAGATTGTCGCCACATTGCGCGTAACAAGGCAAGTGGAAGAGACCTCACTATCCGCTTGCCAATATTGGGCTCAGCTCGTCGATAGTGGACTCATTCCTTAAGCTGGTTAAACTCAGCCTAGCTTTGCCCTCTCCTCTTTGGCTAGTAAGGTCGCACCCCCTTCCAACAGACCATGACACAGTGGGAAGCGTGGCCTCCTCGTATTCGGCACTCTACGCTCAAAGCATCCACTTGATCTAGACATTGAAGTGACCTCCTGGTATCATAAGGGTTTAGGGAATTTCACCGAGGGACATCTATCGCACCTCATGTAGAGAAAAATTTCCGGTATCCAATCATGCCATCCACGATATACCTGTGGAGGCTACGACCCTGATGTCACTAGGGCATGTAGTAGTTATGTCATATAAATGTGAGATGCATGAATCACACTATCCAATCATGCAACAATCCTGCACGTACCGCGTGTTCATGTGGGTAACTCCTCCTATCAGGGAGTCCCATAATAATCTGACTAATGGCATGTGCTATGATCAATCACTCCTCATATCAAGCATACATATGATGCACATGGTCATGGATCGTGAAGCTATACTAAGCAGGTTATATGATGATAATGCACTCTCCTCATATCAAGGATGGGCCTAGACGACCTACTCATATCAAGAATGAGCTTAATAATCATGGGGACCAAACGGTTTGGATTAGCCCACTAAGGGAAGATGAGAATGGGCCTAACAATGGGCCTTAGGGAGGGTTACAATGTGGACATTTAACCATCATTGCTCCCAAGGCATAACCCATTTAGAACCAACTAGGAAGATGAATGGCATTATAAACATCATTACATACATCATGGTGGAATCATACATCACAATGGGCCTCATATACATCACATCGGGCCTCACACACATCACATTGAGCCTCATACAAGGGCCTCTCATGCATTACATTGGGTCTCACTCATGGGCCTCATATACATCACATTGGGCCTCATATACATCGCGTTGGGCCTCACATACATTGCATTGGGCTTCACTCATGGGCCTCATTTGCATCACATTGGGCCTCATACAAGGGCCTCATATACATCACATTAGGCCATAACCCATGGGCCTCAATTACATCACAATGGGCCTCATTACATGGCCACAATGGGCCCCACATACAGCAGGTGGGCCCTGCACATACAACAGCTGGGCTCGGCACAACAGGTGGGCCCGGCGGATAGACGGCGTGGATATAAAATACATACATCAACGTGGGGTCCACTGCACGGGTGGTGGGGATCAAACCCATACATCACGGTGGGTCCCACACAGACGGACAGTGTGGAATACAATACATACATTTGTGGGCCCCACGTCCTCATATGGACGGTCGAACGGTGTGGAAAAACACATATATCATGGTGGGGTTCCACCTCAGATGAACTGTTTGGATATAACACATACCTTCATGACCAGACCCATAGAACCTGCTGACGTAAAAACAACAGCTGTATTGCTAGTGGGGTCCACATAGATGGACAGTGCTGATAGAACACATGCATTACGGTTGGCCCCATAGCACTGTCCAGGAACGGACGGTGTGGATACAAAATACATACATTAAAGGTGGGTCCCACTGTCCAGTCCACTGGACGGTGGATGGACAGTGTGGCTATCACACATACCTTGTGATTAGGCCCACAGAACTTGCTGACGCTAATAAAACAACTATATAGCTGGTGTAAGCGTACACCAGCCAATCCTCTTCCACAACAGGTGGGTCCCACGTGGGGCCTACCATAATATTATGATAATAATAATAATAATAATAATAATAATAATAATAATAATAATAATAATAATAATAATAATAATAATAATGGTTCATCTCTGGGATATCACCGGGGTCTAGTATACTCGACAATGGTTGCCGCTTCACTAGCCACACAACCAATGAGTGGAAAAGACCTCACTATCCACCTAGCCAGTAGTTTGCCAAGACTTACCCGACTCATCGATAGCGGATCCATTTATGAGTTGGTCAAACTCAGCCTAGCTTACAGCCCCCTCACTCGGGTGGATAAGGCCACACCCCCTCCCAACCGACCACGACACAGTGGGAGACGCCGCCTACTGGTATTCGGCATCCAAGCACTAATGTATTCACTTGGTGTAGACGTCAGAGTATCCCCTGATACCAAGAGGATTTTGAGACTTTCACCCAAGGACATCCAAAGAGCCCACGTCCTAGAACCAAATATTTTCGGTATCCCATCTGGTCGTCTATGATGTGCCTGTGGAGGCCACAACCCCGATATTGTTAGGGCGCCAAGTGATCATGTAACAGCCCAGATTTTTCCCAACCTGGAATTAGATGTCCTTAGGCGATGGGACAAACCTAACTCCTGTTTAACTTCACAAACACTCAACTCGAGGGTCTTAAGTCCCTTTTCAAACCATTTTCTTCACAAATCTCACCTTTCATTACCTCGTTCTTTAAATCCTTCTAAGTACTTTCACATTAGACACTACCTTAAAGTTTAGGTGATGAAGAACAATACTTAAACTAAACATTGCAACAAAGGTCTAAGTACCACCTCAGACCGAAATCACTCAGGACTAAATCCTTTAGATATTAGGCGAGATTTAGCTAGTGTTAAACTAGAGTGCCTGTGAAATTAACACCAATCACTTTAAATACGATCTGCAATACCCAAAACTTGTAGAATCATTGACTCTAGGTTACCCTAAAACCTAGGATCAATCTCATTACCCAACTGCTCTCGGGAGCATCTCGAAACTCCGTATCGGATCTGGACCGCACGTCGGAAGTCCGATTAACACAAAGTTAAGGAACTAGGACCGCCTTGCTGGGCTTGACAACCATCTCAGAAATCAAATCCAGATAGTGTCCCAGCGCTATTCGCTTGAGCTCGGAGTGAAGAGTGTGAGAAATGTGAAATTAATTCAAAATAAAATATCTTGAATAGTAATCTGGTACCTCTCGCTTGCGGATCAGTTTTAAGCAACCAGACCATCAGAATCAGACCAAATTACACCCTCGGATCAGGAGAAATTTCATACACATTTACATGTACTTGGAATCTCCGATCGAGATCTGCTGACCGTTGAACCGAAACTGGTCCCCCACGCGTGATCTGAGAACCCTACTGGAACGAAAACTTAATAGAACCTAGATCCATTGTCGGTGAGCTTAAGTCCGACCTTTGGCTCAAGGAGGCCTGCCAGAAGTCCTCTGTTGAGCTGAAACTGACCCGCTTTGGTTATAACCTAAGTATACTTTGACCTGGAGTCTGTTTCGGTGAGTTTTTAGGCTATATAAGGACCTTAAACCCTCTCTCATTGCAGCCATACGAATTTGAGAGAAACCTAGAGAGAGAAGAGAGAAAAAGAGAGAGAAAGTGTGGCAGCAGTGGGAGAACCTCCCTGCCACTCTTCCCTACCGCTTTACGAGCTACACCACTCCGTTCTAATCGCTTTCCCGGCAATTCCAGATCCGTTTCTAGGTAAGAAACCCTAACCCTAATCTGATTTGGGGCTTGGGTGGTTGTAGGTTATGAAATAGCTAACCTATTTCGTTCTATAGGTTGCCAAACTGCCGAATACGGAAGCTTAGCAAACCTATCGACTTCGTTACGATTCTATGACAAAAGGTAAGGACTTTAGGTGTATAGGTTATGGTTTTCAACGCTTTCAATGTCAGATAATGATAGATTCATGATCTGCATGCAATTACACATGTACAAAGTGTTGTCTGTTTTCCGTTTCGATTAAAGATGAAAAATATGGAATTCTACATACTCTAGGTATTCGTAGAAAGTACCGTATACGTATAAATTTTGGAAATGTGTATGACATGATTATTTGTCGTATGAATATATTATATGTGGATAAATTACCTGTTTGGCGAAAGGACTCGCCCTAATACATGTTTTGCTTATATACACTATGTATGTTGAAATTGTGTATTCTAGAAAATACCGTATACGTATAAATTTTGGAAATGTATTTGTCATGATTATTTGCTGTATGAATATATTAAATATGGATAAAATACTCGCTTGGCGAAAGGATAGCCCTAATACATGTTTTGCTAACATACACCATGTATGTTGTAATAGTGTATTCTAAGTGTTTGTGAAAATGGCTGAATGAGTATAGAATTCTCATTCGTGCTCGCCATGACTAATTGTCATGGATATATGATTGTTGTATTGGCGATACCCCTTTGACGAAAGGGTTTGCCCTGAATCACGCCATGGCCACTATACGCTATATATGTTGAAATGCGTAGCCCAAGTGTTTATGAAAATGTTCAAGTGAATATGGAACTTGGATTCCTACTTGTCATGACTATCCGTCGTGGGTGTACGCATGTTATGATTGGGGCAACTCCCTAGTGAAAGGATTTGGCCTAATGACTATGTGATCAACATATGTCATGTATGTTGATGTAATGTTTTAAAATGTTTGTTGAAATGTCTGAATGGGTAGTAATTAGTAAATTGTAATGTTTAAGGGTGTTGAGATATGATTCTCAACTTCTTTAACTATGTGTATGATTTCTTTAGATATTTGTGTGATTAGAAATTGAATATGTACAAACCCATGCTTATGTTGTACTTCATAACATGCTCAATTGATTGTATGATTTTATCTATGTAATGCATATGTTTAAATTCATGTTTACGTTGTATGATCCGTCGTGGGTGATGGGGGAGTGGAGCCACGAATGCGTGCAACAGCACTGGCAGTCCTAAACGGATAATACCAGACTTTGATTATATGATTTGAATCTTGAACCATTATTGCTTTATCTATCTGAAATTGATTGTGTTTGGGGCTATGATTATAGTCCAGACAATAGGTACCAGAATTGAATTCGTGGCTGTGATTCATTTGCCACGCGAGATGTGTTCGATGAACCTGAGTCGTACTTCGGTTGGCGATAGTGGTTGGCCACACGAAGTGCTTATGCGCTTCATATCACTTAACTTGTTGTGCGCTAGAGCTAGCCGAGCTCGTCAAGCAACCCGATCTGTCTTATGTATGTTCACTATGTTTGGACGCTACTGCTTGAACCTAGGGTACCAAACTTACCAGTGAAATCCCTTTTAACCATGGTACCTCGATCCGCTAAGACTCATGAGCCGGGCATGGTGGTATGGGACACCGTGGTCGAGCTATCGGCCTATGCTGGGGCCATGTGCCTCCCCATAGTGACCAGTGAGCAACCAGACTCGTGACCCGATTATGGTGGTATGGGACACTATATTCGTGCTGTCGGCCTACGCTAGCACAGCCTGGCTGTGGTCCCCAGTCGGGTTGCATCTGGGTTCCATTCTCAATAAGCGGACTGGTCGGGCTTCGAAAATAGACTGCCAGTTGGTAGGGTGTCAGTGGAGTGACCTCGAGCATACTCTAAATCTGCGGTGAGGCGATGAGCCTTCCCGTAGTAACAGAGTATAAACTAGGCCTGTTTCTGTATAGTGATGAATCGTTAAAGAGGTGAGCTCCTTATCGGAGGTAAGACCGGAGGTAAGATCCGATCTTACCTCTTTTACCTTTGGATATGATAAGGTTTAGTCCGCCCTTACTCAATTCCTCATCGAATGAGGAATTGTGGGCGGGAAAATAAGGAACACAAAGTGCTTCTTTTTTTGTTACAGTTTGTTCTCTCTTTTTTTCTTGAAAATGAAACACTAAATGCCTTGAAAATGAAACACTAAATGCATTTATTTTCATCTTTTTAGGTTACATTTGGTTTCCGGTTTAGGGAACACCCTTGATGGGGGGAATCCAGGATGTTGGGGACTTGCGTGTACCCCACCTGAACTTGACCAACTGTAATGTATTTTTTTTATTGTGGTTGGGAGTTCAGCCCGCAAGCTCTATGCCTTTCTCAGGTGATTGGGCCTTGGCCAGAAGGAGACCTGAGATTTGGGTCAGGCATATATTTGTTCCCATTTAAGGGTATTGTGCATTTGGCGCACTCTCGGCCGGCGCAGCTAATCAACCGAGCCACTTCCTTTCGGGTCAACCTGTCGGATAATCTCAGATTCCGGTTTCAGCTTCTTTCTCTCACTCTGTCTAACCAGCGCCTTTCCGGCCTCACTTTTCGGATCAAAGGAAGAGAAACCTCCGTTGGGGCGAATGAAGGTCCCGCCCAGTGGGGGAGTGGTGTAACCTTTGTGCGTAACAGCCCTGGCATCCTTTGCAGTGACCTAGAAAAATACACCATCGTATGAGATTAACTAGGACTGACGACCATAGAATGGATCATGTTTGGGAATGATACAAGGGAGGTACCTTAGTTTCCCAATCCTGCTGTTTGAAATGGACTAATAATAACTCGGTAATCATGCTCATCATGCATTGCATGTGCCTAGAAGATGTGGAGCACTGAGGGATGAAAGCATGCTGCGAACGTGAGATGGTGTCGCACGAGGGAGGGTGTTGTGAGGGCATACATCATGTCATTCATACATGCATTAATAAGAGTAGTTAGAATTGTTTGATTGTACTGCTTTATCATTACTACTTGACTGAGTTGATAACATGTTAATCTATGCTTTATTGTTCCACTGAGTTGGCCACTCATTCCCACGTTAAGGGACGGTGTTTTAAAACACCCACCAGACCCTGTATCAGATGCAGGTATCACTGGAGCACAGGAGACTGAGCCCGACTTCTATGACGATCAGGAGGAGTTCTCCTACATGCAGTTCACTGGAGGCTTCGCATAGGCTGTCCAGTGCTACGGGCTACAGGGTTGATAATTTCAGTTGTACTATTTTGACATTTTGATTCAGAACCAACATGTAAATATTCGGTGACTCAGTTAGTGTTCATACTGTGGAGATCGAGAATGTTTTGTTTCATATATATCTATATACACTTTTCAGTCTTCCGCTTATGTTTTATACATGGATCTGGAGTATGAATTACTATTTTGGTTGAATCTCGCTCATGTTTATTGTACTAACACAGACAACATTTAATCATCATTATCTATGTTGCATAAGTGATGTTCTGGAACTTGAGTGTTGAGTTACTACTCGACCCTCGATTTTTCGGGATGTTACAGATCATGTCACACAAATGTGAGATACATGAGTCATACCATCTAGTCATGCATCAAACCTGCACGTACCGCACAATCATGTGGGGCAACTCCATCTCTTAAAGAGTCCCCTAAATAACTCAACCCAACGACAATGCTATGATCAACCATTCCTCACAACAGGCATACAAATGATGCGTATGGACATGTAGTATGATGTAATACTAAGCATAATTATCAGATATAATAAGCAATGACCGGTCTTAACCGGTATGTCACATACGAGAGTAGGGGCTGAACGATACTCCCTATTAGACATGTAGAAGTCTATATGGAATGGTCTATGATAAACTATTCTATTCAAGGTACTAACATATCATATATCCTAAGGCGGGGTCCACAGAGGGACGGTGGATCTAACTCATACATCGAGATAGGCTCTACACGGTGGATATACTAAATCTGCTACCACATTTTCTTCCATCTATGGTAAGAGGTGATAGTGTACTAAGCAACGGATGGCCTAGATGATATACTAATGTCAAGGATGGACCTCGCACTTGTCTCAACGAAGAATGGACGGTGCGGATGATGTGTACATGTCACGAGGTCCTAGCAAATTGGGTACAAGGGTAGGATACACCTCTCGTGGTGAGTCAAGTGGGTATATGACAAGGTGAGTTCATAGGGTGAGCTAACATGGTGAACAATTAGGTTTTCTCAACCTCTTATCATGAATAAATTGGGATTCCTTATGGGGCTCGATACATACACAAAGTGGGCTTGGTGAAGTTCCTACATCTAGGACTATGTGTCCTTCCAAATGGATTGGGTAGCCCGCTCAACACCTACGTGGGCCATGGGTATGGTTGCTAAACTTGGGTCAGATATGCATCAAAATGGGCCACATTAGTATGGGAGGCTCGGTAAGAACATAATGTGGGCTCCAAGGTTTGGATAATTTCTACAAGGCATGGTGGGAAGTACCATCATCAATGGGGCCCCAGCAGTTTGGGTTAGCCCAATGGGTGTTACTAACATAAGTGGGGGCCCAACGGTTTGGGTTAGCCCACTAGGGTAAGGGTGGAAGTGGGCTTGGCAACAGGCCCTAGAGTAGTTTTCAACAGTGGACATTTAACCACCATTGTGCTAAGGTGCGGTCCACTTGGGATTGGAATCGGAATCACTATGAGGCCCTCAGCCCGCTAAATATCTAGAAAGACGATGGCCGTGTCTGTACCACATACGTCATGGTGGGTCTCACACATACAATGGGCCTCAAGCACACAACGGGCCTCACATGCATCACATTGAGCCTCATACACGGGCCGCATATATATAATATATATATATATATATATATATATATATATATAATATATATATATATTATATATATATATATATATATATATAGCACAATGGGCCTCATACACAAGCCGAATATGCAACACAATGGGCCCCATACACGGGTCGTATATACATCACAATGGGCCCCCTACACGGGCCACATATATTCATCACAATAGGCCTCATACACAAGCAGCATACACATCACATTGGGCCTCATATACATTCCGCATGTGCATCACAATGGGCCCCATATACGTGCCTCATGTGCATCACAATGGACCCCATACATGGGCCACAAATACATCACAATGGGCCCTATATACGTGCCGCATGTGTATCACAATGGGCCTCATACACGGGCCACAAATACATCACAATGGGCCCTATATACGTGCCGCATGTCCATCATGATGGGCCCCATACACGGGCCACAAATACATCACAATGGGCCCTATATATGTACTGCATGTGCATCACAATGGGCCCCATACACAGGCCGCAAATACATCACAATGGTCCCCATACACGGGTAGGAAACACATCATAATGGGCCCTATATACGTGCCGCATGTGCATCACAATGGGTCCTATATACGTTCCGCATGTGCATCACAATGGGCCCCATACATGGGTCGCAAATATATCACAATGGGCCCTATATATGTGCCGTATGTGCATCACAATGGGCCCCATACACGGGCTGCAAATACATCACAATGGGCCCTAACACATGGGCCGAGTATACGTCACATTGGGCCTTAATTATGGGCCTCAAATACATCACATTGGGCCACATCATATGGGCCTCACATATATAATATTGGACCTAATGGGGTAGCCCATGATTTCGTAAAATTGATGGGCAACATGCATAACATATACATCAACGTGGGCCTTACAGGTCAACCCCTATAGTCCAGAAAAGTAGATGGACAATGTGCTTACAATACATAATTAAGGTGGGGTCCCACAGATCTGGACGATGTAGATAAAATGTATCACAACAGGGTCCACATCTATTGGGCAGCATGGATAAAATACATCACAGTGGGCCTACTGCCACTGGACTGCATGGATGAAACACATTAGGTGGACCCCACTGCCACTAGACGATGTAGATAGAATACATACGTTATGGTGAGGGCCGCATCCATAAAATGGACGGACGACCCGACTGAAACACATACAGCATGGTGAGCCCATGTCCAGGAAATGGATGGACGGTGTGGCTATAAAATACATACAATCAAGGTGGGACCCACCAAATGGACAGCAGGGATGAAACATATACATTAAGGCAGGCTCCACACATGTGGATGCGCTGCCTCTCCAGCAGCGTGGATGGACGATATGAATACAACACATACCTCATGATCGGATGCACAAAACTTGCTGACGTCAATACATTAGCTATATATCTGGTGGGACCCACAGAGCTTGCTGACGTCAATACAACAGCTATATAGGGATGGACAGTGGGATAAAATACATATATCACAGTAGGTCACCACAGATGGACGACGTGGATATAAAAGGCATGCATCAGGTGGGTCCCACCGTCCTTTGCTGTACGGTGAGGACATCACATCATCAAGGTAGGCCCCACGTCCAAATGGATGGTTAGGGTATCACGCATACATCAAGGTGGGTCCACACATGTAGCCCACCAGCTTTGGAGAAAGTTGACATTTGTGTTTTCCTTTCATGTAGTCCAGCAGCCTCTGCTGCTGGAAGTTCCACTACTGGATGGCATGGATGGCACACATACATCACGTGGGGTCCACGGATCAAGCTGATAATTGCATTTTCCCTTCAACCGGGTTTGTCCAAAACGGGCAGCAAGGTGGGGCCCGGTTGGACAGCGGGTGTGTCCCATTTGGTGGACGGTATGGATAAAAACACATACATCATAGGTGGGGCATTCAATCAGGGGGAGAGAGAGAGAGAAACATGTAGTGGACGAGCCCTGCCACTATGAGCTCCTCTAGTAATTACAATGTATACATCAAATGGGTCCCATCGCATGTGGGCCTTCAAATCATAAAAATCAACGGTGGAAATCACTTTTCCACTAATCAAATGCAAGGTCTAGATGACCTTCAAGCAATCGGAAAGTAAACATCATGATAGGGTCCATGGATAATGGCCCCATCATGGTATGAACATATGGATCATGGTGGGCCATCGGCCACACTTAGGGTCCAAAGCGAGATCCGTACCATCAATTGGTAAGCCCCACTTGGTCCATCATAAAAAAATAACAATCTAATCCTATAAACACCCACCGATTGCTAATTTTCTTGGTTCTATGGCTTCCTTAGCTTCTTAGCTTCAACTTTCATGGAGGATGATGAAGATTGAAGGGTGGAGATGAGGGGGTAGGAAGTGGGCCATACTTTGGGTTCTTTCTCCTTGGAATGCTTGGACGGTCACTCTTTTGGGTTGCTTGGGGAATGGGTAGAGAATGAGAGAGAGAAGGTGGTTATAAGAGAAGGTGACATGGAGAGTATGGGCTTTTTTGACTTATGGGGGCATGAGGTGGCATGGGGTATGGGTTGCCTTGATTTGTTGGTAAGAAAGGGATGGGATAGGCATGGGTTCATTTGACTTGGTAAAGAGAGGGATATAGGTGAGTGATGGGATGTGTACTTGACTTGACTTGATTGATTGATGTGATGGATGGTAAAGATTATCTCGGGATTTGCAACGCGCGGTGTTTTCTGGAATTAAACAGGGGCCCATAACTCTTGGTCTGGGCATCGCATCGGTGCGCTGACGCTACGTTGGAACTGTGACGACGGTGCGGTTGCAATGGTACAAGTTTCGGGTCGAGTCGACTCAGATTTACAGGATGTAACTTAGGGTTGTGCGTGAATGCCGACTATAGGTCGCAGCTTGCCGGAATTTGACGAGGAGGATCGTGGAAGTCTAAGGAATGATACGGACTAGGATACGGGCCTTACATAATGAATCCTGCGATACATGAAAGCTTCCGCTTTCTCCTCTAGTGCTTTAAGTCATTCATCAACCTGAGAGGGCTGGTAGTCGGAATTAGCTGGATCATCTGAATTATCATCAAACTCATTAAAGATGTCTTCCATGGTGGTGTCTGCAGCTGACTGTGCTTCCTTCTCTTCTTCATTTTTGGCCAGGAAGAGGTTTAAGGTTCATCATATTCAGATTGGAGTTATTAAATGGGAGTTCGGATTTTGGTGCTTTAAACGAAGGAATTTGAACATTGTAGTGAAATGCATGGCAAGTCATAAGATGAGTAAATGGAATCAAATCGTGCTTAGGATGCAAACGAAACTGAATGATGATGTAACATATTAGGGACGGCAAACAGACACACATACCAGAAACAATAGAGTGAAAAACTCTAACCATGAAGGGAGTAAGATCTGTCTTATTCCCGGCTCGAGGATAAACGTTAGATGTGAAAATTCAATGCAAAACGCGGTATTTTGAGAGCATTTAGTTTGTGGGAGAGCATTACCCAATCGCCATTCTACATTAAAGCGACAAAGTTTACGTGTGATGGTTTGTTTTGCAGAGTTTGACATTTTCTCTGATAATGTGGCAATAGGTATTCCATCATCTGCACAAACTATCTCCATTAGTGCCGAAATAACTTGCAGCGTTATTGTGAATGTCCCTTTAACAAATTTTACTGAGAATGATAAATTCTCAAGTGAGACATCACAAATGGACGCATACATGCCCTGCACAATGGAGCGATATGCTGTTCTACCCCAACCCAAGATGCGTTCCCATCCAACCTCTGAGAGAATAGGAACAAGACCAAATTGAGCAACGTGGTCTAAGTTAATAGATTTTTTAATGATGATATCTCTTGTGCAGAAATCCCGAATATAATCCGGATCATCCTTTGGTGACCGTAGGGTCCGTACGCTAAGTGGGGTTGATCTAGATGATGAACCGACACGATTCTTGTGAGCCGTTTTCTTAGTTTTATATTCCATAGTAATTTGCACAAGAAAAATATCAAAGAAAATGACAAGAAAATGAGTATATCAGATTTGGATCAAAACCCATAAAAAATAGGGTTTTAAATGATGAAATAACTACTCAAATATGTTTTTCTAGCAAAAGACCACCAAATACTAGAAGAAATTTGAAAAGAAATCACTTACTAGCAAGTTTGGAAGACGGGTTAGTCGAATGGGGCACTGGCTAGCTGAGGAAGAAGAGAAAGAATGAATGAAATTTGGGGATTTTCCCCTTTTAGAGTCAAATCCACGCGATCCTTGGTTGGCCCGAGCATGTGCTCGACAAGTCAAAAAATGCATAAAAAGAAATAAAATAATTAATTAATGATACATAATCCAATATCATGCTTCAAGTTTGAAAATTTAGATTTGTCAAGCGCGTAGTCAGTATATCTGTAAGCTGCTTCTCAGTTTGAATGTATTCCAGCATGATGAATTTGTCTTTAACTAATTCTCGAATATAATGGTATCGTATGTCGATATGTTTCGTACGAGAATGTTGAATTGGATTTTTAGAGATATTAATTGCACTTGAATTATTGCAATATAAAGTCATTGTATCTTGCGTAATTCCATAATAAGCTAGCATTCTTTTTATCCAAATTAACTGAGTGCAAGCATTTCTTGTTGCAATATATTCAGCTTTAGTAGTAGAGAGAGATACGAAAATTTATTTCTTGTTGAGCCAAGATACTAAGCAGTTTCTAACGTAGAAACATCCACCACTGGTAGATTTTCTATCATCAACATTTCTTGTCCAGTCTACATCTGTATATCCAGCAATTTGTACAAATGTATCATGTGGATACCATAGACCGAAGTTCGCAAAACTTGCGACATATCTGATTATCAGTTTAACATCAGCTAAGTGCGATTCTTTAGGATCAGATTGATTTCTAGCGCATATTCCAACATTGAATGCAATATTAGGTCTACTAGTAGTTAAGTACAAAAGTCTACCAATTATACTTCGGTGTAAATGAGAGTCTACACTTTTACCTGATTTATCTTTTGAGAGTTTAAGAGTCGTACTCATTGGAGTATCGAAATTTTTACCATTCTCAAAACCAAACCTTTTTAGAAGGTTCAATGCATATTTGGTCTGCGAGATGAACATTCCATCTTCAAGTTGTTTAACTTGTAATCTAAGGAAATAGTTTAGTTCGCCAACCATACTCACTTCAAACTTGGATTTCATTAGATCTGCAAACTCAATAGATAAGTTAGCGCACGTAGATCCATAAATGATATCATCAACATAGATCCGAACTATCAGATATGATCATTATGTTTCTTGACGAATAGAGTTTTATCAACACTGCCCATAACAAAATTATAACTACGTAAGAATTTAGTCAATTTTTCATACCACTCTCTACGAGCTTGTTTCAAATCATAAAGAGCCTTTTTTTAGATGCTAAACATGATTTGGAAGTTTGGGATCTTCAAAACCTTTTGGTTGTTCAACATATACTTCCTCATTCAAATCACTGTTTAAAAATGCACTTTTGACATCCATTTGATAAATTTTGAAATTTTCATGGCATGCAATGGAAATAAATAACCTGATTGATTTAAGGCGCGCAACTGGTGCAAAGGTTTCATCGTAATCAATACCTTCTAATTGAGTATACCCTTGTGTCACACCCAGAACTCGGAAAATGGGCTCACAGAATTCCCGATTGCCAAATCTGGTGCCGACAGCCTCCATAGTACCCCATTCTTAGCTCCCTGCACATCAGGTTTCGATCTTGGGACCCTACAAGGAGGATTTTTAATGTGATTTTTTTTTTGTAAATAAAGGAGCATAACCATAAGTGTACCCAAATTATAATGGCAACATCATCATCACATATTCACTAATAAAATCATTTGAGTATAATGCTAAAAAGGGAAATACATATATATGATACAAAACTCCAAGGTAATCTGGCACATGCTCAGCCGCACGCTCTTACCTTAGCTCGGTTGCGTCCTATCGTCACCTGCACGTATCTATCATGCATAAGCTTATAGAAAGCTTAGAGCGTGGTGTACGTGTGTACGCAAGTTAAGTGTCAAGCACACAAATATCAACATAAGCGGAATACTGGCAAGGCTATAAGTCATTCAATATCAGAGTATGCAATGTAGAGTCATAATGATCCAAATATCAGATACCGAGGATGCAGTACAATATACAATTCTGAAGAGCCACAAATACCATTAGCCTCATCTAGGCCATATAAATGCAGAAACATAGTAACCCAAATGCCATATACCACAGATGTAATGCAATATGCAGATCCTGGCGAGTCCATAATACCATCAACCTTATTCAGGCTATGCAAAATAGAAGCATAGTAAACCAAATGCTATGTGCTGAGGATGCAATGCAATATGTAGTGTGAATAAAATGACGAAGCTAGAATGTGAAGTCGGGATGATAGTACGTGGTATCATAGGGTATGGGGTCCATCACAAGGGACTTCTATCTAAACCAGTCCCATACCTAAATTTGGATAGCTAGACTTAATGTGGTAAACTCCTGATCTCAGGTTAGTCGCGTACCCAACTGAAATCATGGCCATTGCGAGGGTACACATAACAATTAGTTACGCACCACTAGCCTGAGTGGATAGTGAATGAATGAATGAATGAGTAAAATGTTGAGTATGCAACTCCTACTCAATAAGTCCACATATCAGTACAGTACTTCTCTGGGAGCATCACCGAGGTCCAGTACACTTTACGCCACCTGCCACCCCATCAAGCGCACAATTGGGTAAGTAGAAGAGACCTCACTATCCGCCTACTAATATCAGCCCTGCTCGTCGATAGTGGACCCATTTATGAGCTCGTTAGACCCAACCTAACATGCCTACTCCCTCAAGAGGGTAAGGTCACACCCCTTTCCAACCGACCACGACACAGTGGGAAGCGTAGCCTCCTGGTTTTGGCACTCGGTACTCCTGCATCCACTCGGTCTAGATGTTGAAGCGTCCCTGGTACCAAGGGTTTAGGGACTTTCACCCATGGACATATTAGATGCCCATATGATAGAACCAAACATTTTCAGTGTCCCAACTGGCCATCCATGAATTACCTGTGGAGGCCATGGCCCTGATGTCGCTAGGGCGTACAGTGATCATACCACAAAAAATGCGAGATGCATGAGTCATGCTATCTAGTCATGAATCAAACCTGTGCATACTGTGCGCTCATGTGGGGCCACTTGTCTCACAAGGAGTCCCATAATAAACAGCCCAACATCACATACTATGATCAGTCACTCCTCATTACAAGCATACATATGATGCATATGGGCATGTATCATGATGTAATAAAGTACATAGGCATGATTATCTAATAAGGCAGACAACAATAATCCCAATTGACCTTCACCAGCATGTCACATACCATGAGTATAAACTAAACAACACGCTTCTTTTACAACTATAGGAGCCCATGTGGCATGTACCGCGTTATACTAACATTAACCTTCCAAGGTATTGATATACCATATATCTCAAGATGGAGTCCACTGGAAGGACGACGAATCTTGCCTATACATTGAGATAGGCTCTATATAGTGGATATACCAAACCTGATACCACATATTCTTCCATCTACGGCAAGGGGTGATGATGTACTCATCCTACAAATAATGGATGGCTTAGATGACATACTAACGTCAAGGATGGGCCTCACACTCATCCCAAAAGGGGTAACTAGACTGTGTGGATGATACAAACATAATATTGAAGTCCTATCAATCGATTATGAGAGTAGAACACATCTCACAAGGCGAGTCAAGCGGGTGTATAAGAGGATGAATCTAAGTACAATAAGTGGGTTTCCTCACCCTCGTTATCATGTAGCAACTGGGATTTCCTATGGGGGGCCTAGTATGAATACAAGGCGGGCCTTGGCAGGGTTCACACATCTAGGGCTATGTGTCTTTACAAACGGATCGGGTAGCCGTTCATCATCTAAGTGGGCCTCGAGCTAGGGTCACTAAGCTTGGGTAAACACACGTATCTAGGTGGACCACATTTACTATAGAAGGTCTGGTAGGAACACAAGGTCGCTCCAAGGTTTGGGTAGTCCTACAGAGTATGGTAGAAAACATCATTATTAATAGGGGCCCAATGGTATGGAATAACCCAATAAGGATAGATGAGAGATTACTAACATCAATGGGGATAGACCTCATGGGGCAAATCTAATGGGTATACAACAAAGGGAGTCAAGAAGGTGGGCCTAAGTACAATAAGTGAGCTTCCTTATCCACTCTATTATACCATGAACTGGGCTCCCCTATTGAGGCTCGGTACGAACAAGGTGGGCCTCAAGGCTTGGATAATCCTATAGGCGAGGTGGAAGGCACTAGCATCAATGGGGACCCAAAGAATTGAGATAGCCCAATAAGGCGAGATGGATCATACTAATAATAATAGGGGCCCATCAATTTGGGTTAATCCACTGAGGGGAAATGATAATGAGCCTAATACAATCGCAATGGGCCTCATACCATCTCAATGGTTTGTATCATGATGTTATACTAGCACGTGCTCATAGTCGGCATCGATAATCAGCCTATACACAAGGCGGGGTCCATATATGGACAGCAGATCCATGACATGAGGGTCAATCCTCAACTGTGGATATACCAAATCTGATAGCACGGATCCTTCCATCTATGGTAATGATTAACTCTCTTCATATTAAGGTTGGGCCTAGGTGGCCTACCTATAATCCTAAGGATCCGGAACGGGCTTCCTTCACCATACTATCATATGGTCCGCTAGATGCCTTAGGGGGCCCAAATAAGTCCTAGATGGACTCCAAGATTAAAACAACCCTACTAGCAACCAATGGGGGCCCAACATTTTGGGTTAGCCCAAGAAGAATACATGGATCATGTAATATCAATGGGGCCAAACGATTTGGGTCAACCTACTTAGAGGATGATGAGAATGGGCTTAACAAGGCTTAACGGAAGGTCACAATGTGGACATCTAACCATCATTGCCCATCGATGTGGACATTTAACCAACATTGCTCCCAAGGAGTGGCCCACATAGAGCCTAACATATAGTGGGCCCATAGCCTCACACAAGGGCCTCATATACTACATAATGGGCCTCACACAAAGGGCCTAATACACATCATGATGGGCCTCACTCATGGGCCACATATACATCACATTGGGCCCCACTCATGGGCCTCATATACATCATAATGGGCCTTATCACATAAGCCATATATACCTTACATCGGCCTCATACATCACATCGGGCCTCATTATAAGGGCCTTATATACTACACATCGGCCCTCATATACATCAGATTGGGCCTCATACACATCAGATTGGGCGTCACATATGGGCCTCATACACATCAGATTGGGCCTCAAATATGAGTAGTTTGGATCAAACACGTACATCACGTGGGGCCCACGTCCCCTGTGGATGGTATGGATAAACATCATATGGGCCTCCTGGATGCACGACGTGGATTTAACACATATATCACGGTGGGCCACGGATGGACAATGTTTATATAAAATACATAAATCAAGGTGGACCCCACCCGTCCAGCGAACAGACTGTGTGGGTGAAAAACACATGCATCACGGTGTGCACCACATAGCAAGAATGAAACACATACATCATGTGCGCCCCACTTAGCATACCGTCCAGATGAACGATGTGGATACAGAATACATAAATCAAGGTGGGTCCCACCTGCCCACATGTGTCACACATGTGGGGTGGGCCCCACGTCCAAACAGATGGGAGGCTTGGAGAAACACATACGTCATGGTGGCCCATAGAACTTGCTGATGTCATACAGATGGACGATATAGATATAACACATGCCTCATGTGGAACGTCTCACCGTCCCATCTATTTGGACGGTGTGGATTACCACATATATCACAGCAGGCCCCACACACATGGCAGGTGGGATTCCACCGTCCAGATGTTGGACGGTGTGGATACAACATATACAACATGAGTGGGTCCACGAGTGTGGCCCACCAGATGCACCACATGTGCACAACAAGTGGGGTCCACGGTCTGGAACGTGTGGATCACAACACATTCATCACTAGTGGGTCCCACGTCAAGATGTTTGGACGGTGGTGTGCTCCACCTGATATTTGAATTTGCCTCGTCTGTGTGGCCCACACTTGATGTTGGACGGTATAGGATACAATCCATCAAGGTGGGTCCACGTCAGTGTGGCCCACCCGTGATGAACCAAACTGATATTTGTTTAATACCAGTGTCCAGGCCTGCTGGACAGTCTGGACATCAGTCGGTCCACCAGGTCCTAGCCCATCTGGGATTTGAATCTGGATGGACGGTGTGGGTTATACATGTAGCCAGGGGGTTCCACGACAATGTGGCTCACTAATGTTTAAATCACGCGAATATTTGTGTTTTCCCGTCATCCAAACCATCCAACTGGACAAACAGTCCAGTAGGGTGGATAGCAAAGACGTCCCACCTGCTGGATGGTCTGAATCGCCCACACATGGGCCAGCAAACCAGAGAGAGAGAGAGAGAGAGAGGAGAGAGAGAGAGAGAGAGGCGAGGAGGAGAGGAGAGAGAGAGAGAGAGAGAGAGGAGAGAGAGAGAGAGAGAGAGAGAGAGAGAGAGAGAGAGAGAGACGTGTAGCAGAGAGAGAGAGAGAGAGAGAGATGTGTAGCAGAGGAGCTCCGCCACTATGAGCTCTTCTAGCAATTACAATACATACATCAAGATGGGCCCCAAAATCGTGTGGGCACTAAATCAAAATCAAGATCTAGCGCTATGAACACCCATGATGGTCCTCTTCTTTAGCTACTCGGAATCCTTGGCTCTTAAGCTCTCCCTTTGATAGAGGATGATGAAGATAGAAGGGTTGGATGGTGAGATATGGGGGTAGGAAGTGGACCACACACTAGGTTCTTTCTCTCTTGGAAAGCTTAGACAGTCCTCTCTCTTGGAATGGGTAGAGAATGAGAGAGAGAATAGGATTTTTGTTGTAAGGGAGATGGGAGGAATGGGTGTTGTAAGGGAAGTGACATCAGAAGTATGGGCTTGGTTGACTTTAGGAATGGGAGAGGTATGGGTTGCCGTGCATTGTTGGTAAGAGAGGGATGAGTTGTACTTGATTGATTGATGTGATGGATGATAGAGATTCTTTCAGGATTCGTAATGCGCAGCATTTTTCTCAAAATATACGCGGGCTCACAACTCCTGGCTTAGGTATCGCATTAGTGCGCAAGATGCGGTATTGGAACCGCAGCAACAACGCGATCGTAAGGGTACAAGTCTCGGGTCGAGTCGACTCAGGTTGATAGGGTGCGACTTAGGGTCACGCGCATATGCCGATTACAAGTCGCGGGTGCCAGAATTTGTCTGGGAGGATCGCGGAGGTCTAAGGAACGGTACAGACTAGGATACGAGCCTTACACCTTGTACAACTAGTCCTGCCTTATTTTTGATAATGTTTCCTATTTTATTAGTTTTATTCTTAAAAACCCACTTGGTTCCAATCACATTTTTATCAGTAGGTCTAGAAACTAAATACCATACATCAGATTTAGTTCATCTTGCATGACATTAATCCAACTTTTATTAGCGAGTGATTCATTTACATTACCTAGTTCAATTTGGGAAGTAAAATAGACATGATTACATATTTTTTCTAGTTGTCTTCTTCTCTGAACGCCAGTGTGAGGGTTACTAAGTATTTAATTAGTCGGATGGTCTTTAACTAACCTTAACTCAATATTGTCTGATTTAGATGAAGAATCAGGTATATTAACCACATTGACATCATCATCATCATCTTGATTAGGACTGGGTGTGATCTGTTGATCGTCTATCACAACATTTATAGATTCTTGTATCACCCTAATTCTTTTGTTAAGAACATGGTATGCTCGATTATTTAGAGCATAGCCTAGAAATATTCCCTCATCACTCTTGGCTTCAAAATTTCCCAAAATTTTTTGGTCATGTAAAATAAAACATTTGCTTCCAAAAGTTCAAAAATATTTAACTGTGGGCATTTTATTAAACCATAATTCATGGGTTGTTTTGTTTTTAACTTTTTTTTTTTATAAATATAAACATGGTTTATTATATAACATGCAATACTAATAGCTTCAGCCCATAAATTTTTTGGTAGATTCATACTATTTAGCATTACACTAGCCATCTCTTGAAGAATTCTATTTTTTCTTTCAACAATTTCATTTTTTGAGGTGTTTTTGGAGCAGAGAATTCATGCAATATACCATGATCATTGCACTACTTCTCAAAATTACTATTTTTGAATTCGGTACCATGATCACTTCTAATTTTGACCACAGATAAATCTTTTTCAGTCTGAATACATTTTAAAAATTTTCTGACCTCATTAAGAGTATCTGATTTTGTAACGACCTGTAAATTTCCGTACATTGGGTCGAGTACCACCTCGACCAGAAATCACGTAGGATTAAATCCTTTAGAAATTTAACAAAGTTAACTAAGTACTAAACTCGGTTAGCCATGAAATCTGTTGGGATCGCTTTAAATACGATCTGCAAGACCCAAAACTTGCAGAATTAGTGACTCTAGGTTACCTTAAAGTCTAGAGCCAAACTCATTACCCGTCTGCTCTCGGGAATGAAACGAAACTTCGTATTAGGTCTAGATCGCACATCGGGAGTCCGATTAACACGAAGCTAAGGAACTAGGACCGCCCCACTGGGCTTGACAATCATCTCAAAAATCAGATGATTCCGATGTCCCACGGCCATTCTTTTCGATCCGGAGCGAGGGAGTGTGAAAAACATAATTCCATCCCAAAATAAATATCTGGAATAGTGATCTGGCATCATTCGGTTGCGCGTCAGTATTAAGCAACCTGACCGTCAAAATCAGACCAAATTACACCCTCGGATTAAGAAAAATTTCAGGAACATTTACATGTACTTAGAATTTCTGATCGTGGCCCACTGACCATTGAACTGAAAGTGGTCCGCCACGTGCGATCTGGGAATCCGATCGAGTCGAAAACGTAATCCCACGTAGATCCATAGATGGTGAGCTTAAGTCTGACGTTTGGCTCAAGGAGGGCCACCAGAACCTCCCTTTTGATCTGGAAAAGTGGCGAAATGCCTATATATGCAGCCACCCTTGAACCTGAGTCTATTTTAGAGAAGTTTTTGGCTATAAAAAGGGCTTAGAACAGCCCCTCTCACAGCCATATGAATTTGGGAGAAAAACCCTAGAGAGAGAGAGAAAAGAGAGAGAAGAGCTTGGATTTGTGGGACCACCTTCCTCCTACTGCTTCCACTCATCACACGGCCTACACCGCCTCATTCCTGGCGTTTTTTCGGCGGTATCCATCCCGTTTGGAGGTAAGAAACCCTAACCCTAGGTCTGATTTGAGGTAGGATTGTTGTAGGTTATGAAAAAGCTAATCGATTCCGCTCTTTAGACTAGAAAACTCCCGTATACGGAAGCTCCAATACCCTTGCAGATTTGTTGGAATTCCAAGGGCCAAGGTGAGGACTTTAAGTGTATAAGTTACGTTTTTCAACGCTTTCAATGTCAGATAATGATAGATTCATGATCTGCGTGTAAATGCACATGTACAAAGTGCTTTCCGTTTCCTGTTTCGATTAACGTTGTAGAATATGGAATTTCACATACTCTAGATATACGTAGAAATACCGTATACGTATTTTTTTCGGGAAAATGTTTGAAATGTTTATTTAATGTATGATTATATAATATATGGATAAAATACTAGTTTGGCGAAAGGAATCGCTAAAATACATGTTCGCTTGTAAATGCCTAATATGTTGAAAATGTGTATTCTAGAATTACCGCATATGTGCAGATTTTGGAAATACAATTGTAATGATTAATTGCTGTATGATTATGATATACATGGGTAAAATACTCACGTGGCGAAGGGACAGCCCTAACACGAAATTTGCTAACATACGTCATGTATGTTGGAATAGTGTATTCTAAGTGTTTGTGCAAATGCCTGTATGAGTACATGTTTATGTATTAGTGCCTTAGATAGGTGCTGATATGGGAGTTCCGACTCCCTTAGAGACATGTAGGATCCCCTCCATGCTGTGGTTCACTACAACCACTCACTTGTAATGTGTACACAATTGCATCCCTATGTGGATAGTGCTTTATCACATGCTTTACAACATGCTTTGCAACATGCTTTACTTCATGTTTTCCTTCATGCTTTATAACATGCCTACTAACATGCTTGTATTGCTTGTTTATCATGCTTTACTCCACATGCTATAAATGAAAACTGTTTGAGTTTGGGACTATGTATATAGTCCAAACATTCGGTACCAGACTTGCGGTTGTGGCTGAGATTCAATCGCCACAAAGGACGTGTCTGGCAAACCCGAGTCGTACTTTGGTTGACGATAGTGGTTGGCCACACGGAGTGCTTTTGCGCTCCATATCGCTCAACTTGTGGTGCGCTCGAGCTAGTCAGGCTCGTCAAGTAAACCGACATGTGTATGTGTGTTCACCTTGTGTGGTCCCTACTGCTTGAACCTAGGGTACCAAACTTACCAGTGGCGATCCCGTTTAACCATGGTACCTCGATCCGCTAAGTCGCATGAGCCGGGCATGGTGGTGGGACACCGTGGTCGAGCTGTCGGCCTACGCTGGGGCCTTGTGCCTCCCCGTAGTGACCATTGCACAACCAAACTCGTGAGCCGAATATGGTGGTATGGGACACTGTATTCGAGCTGTCGATACTTACGGCGAGAGCCGAGTACGGTGAGACCTGTGCTCGTGCTGACGGGCGACGAGTCCTCCGTAGTATCATCGAGTATACTCCAAGGGTCTGTGTTTGGCCACGAGTCTTTCACAGCAACTAGAGTATGAGTTGAGCCGAGTACGGTGAGACCTGTACTCGAGCTGACGGCTAGTGATTGAGCCGAGTACGGTGAGATCTGTACTCGAGCTGACGACCAGCAATTGAGCCGCATACGGTGAGATCTGTATCCGCGCTGACGGGTGATGAGCCCTTTGCGATGCCTACACTACGCTTCTCAAACCATACTATCGTATGAGAATAACTAGGATTGACGACCGTAGAATGGATCATGTTGGGAATGATACAAGGGAGGTACCTTAGTTTCCTAATCCTGCTGGTTGAAATGGACTAATAAAAACTTGGTAATCATGAGCATCATCGCACCGCATGTGCTTTGTAGATGTGGCGCACTGAGGGAGTTGGCATTCGCGAACGTAAGATGATGCGCTTGAGGGTGGTTTGGCAAGGGCATACAGCATCATGTCATATCATTTTTGCACTTAACAAGAGTAGTTAGAAATGTTTGATTTGTACTGCTTTATCATTACTGCTTGATTGATTTGATAACATGTTAACTTATGCTTTATTGTTCCATGAGTTAGCTACTCACTCCCACGTTACGGGACGGTGTTTGCAACACCCACCAGACTCTGTCGCAGGTGTAGATGGCTCCTTGGTTCAGGAGCCGGAGCCCGACTTGATGCGGATCAGGAGGAGTTCTCCTTTATGCAGTATTCTGACGGCTTTGCTTAGGCCGGCTGCATCGCGGGATTTTCAGGGCCTCTCTTGAGGATTGTATTTTGATTTTTGACTTAGAAACAATACATGTATATTGGTACTCAGTTAGTACTCATACTCTGGAGTTCAGAAAATTTTGTTCCTTTACATATTTTGAATATAAAATTTTATTCTTCCGCTTGCCTTTATACAATTGAACTGGAGTATGAATTACTATTTTGGTATAATCTCATTCATGTTTATTGCGCTAACTCAGACAACATTTAACCGGCATTGTGTATGTTGCATAAGTGATGCGTTGGAACTCGGGAGTTGAGTTCATACTCGACCCCCGAATTTCAGGGCGTTACAGATTTTTCTCTTAGAAAGGCTACCTAAGTATATCTAGTGTAGTCATCAACTACAACCAGAAAATATTTCTTTCCGCCTCTACTCTTCGTTCTAGTTGGTCTGACTAACTCCATATGGAGAAGTTCAAGGGGTCTAGCCATGGCTAAGGAGTTCACTTTCTTGTGACTACTCCTAATTTGCTTGTCAATTTGACACACGCCATAAACTTTTTATCATTTTCAGTTTGGGTAAGCCATGTAAGTGATTTCTTTTGCTCAATTTATATAGATCTCTATAGTTTACATGTCCAAGACATTTATGTCATAGTTCAGTTTCATCTGTTTGAACCATGTAACATGAATGGTTTGTTGAGTAAGAGTTATTAATTATATAACAATTTTCATATGTTCTGCGACCATTTAGTATTACATTTCCTTTCTCATTTATAATCTCACATCCGTAATCTGAAAATTTTACACTATACTTATTATCACAGATCTAACATATACTTAAAGGATTATGTTTTAATCCTTCAACGTATAACACATTTTCAAAGAGAGACAAGTTGGGAAGTTTTACATTCCCTTGGCTAATTATCTTGCAATTGCTTCCATCTCCGAATGTAATTGAGCCGCCATTTACTTCGTTGATGTTTGAGAATATCGCCTTATCACTTGTCATGTGTCTCGAACATCCAATATCCAGATACTATCTTGAATGACTAATAGCTTTGAAAGCTATGTGGG
Source organism: Magnolia officinalis (assembly GCA_021015155.1). Lineage (NCBI taxonomy): Eukaryota > Viridiplantae > Streptophyta > Magnoliopsida > Magnoliales > Magnoliaceae > Magnolia > Magnolia officinalis. Next base: position 49,404,730 of record JAJHSJ010000012.1, read on the forward strand.
CAATAAGACACTTAACCTTTGGAACCCATTTCATTACGGTTCTAGGTTTAGGAGGATCTCTTGTTTTTCGCTGTATTTGGGAGTTGGGATTTCTCCTTTTTTTTATATACTCATGTCTTATACGAGTTGGATTTCAATAGCTCTTTAAGCAAGTCCATTATTTTTTCTTTTGATGTTTATAGCTGATGGCATTATTATTTATTTTAGAGGCTTGAAATTTGTTTGAGTTTTTGAAGTTATTCCTTATATAGTTAGAATCTCTTAGAGTCTTTCCTTTAGAGTTCAAGGATTCTCCTCTTACATAGATAAGAGCAAAATCCTTGGTTTTTAAAGAGTTATTTTTAATATAACCCGAACCAGACTTGTCACCACATCGCCTTGATGAGGTTAACAGTTTTTCAAGTTTTTGGTCACCAAGGGCATATTTCCAAGTGTCTTTTGAACTTTGAAGGGAAGAAACTTCAAGTTTTAGTTTCTTATTTTCTGTTTTAAGTTTTTGTAATTTAGAAGACTTAAAACTCAAATCTAATTTTATTTTTTTTAAACAATCAGAAAAATGAGATTTCTCTAAAAAAAACTTTTTCAAGTTCTAATTTTCTAAAACAACTTTTTCAAGTTCTAATTTTAGTTTAGCATAATTTTCTTTTTGAATTTTCAATTTGACAACTATTTTACAACTCTCTCTGTATAGGGCATTATAAGCATCTTGAAGATCATCTTCATTTTCAGGGTCACTTTTTAGAGTTTCATAGTCAGACATATCACAACTATCTGAAGAAGTAACTCTTGCTATTGTCATAAAGGCTTTCACAACATTTGTATTTTCTTAGTCTGATTCATTAGATTCAGAGTTAGTTTCAGACTCTGACGATTCATCCCAAGTAGCTGTTATACATTTTCTTTTAGATTTATCCTTTTTAGGACATTTAGAAGCTAAGTGCTCATATTCATAGCAGTTGAAACATTAACTGTCTTTTGTTTTAGATTTCCAAAAATTTGATTTTCCTTTTCTTCTATCAGATGGTTTTTGAAAATCTGTTCTTTCTTATTTTTGAAAATTCTATAAACTTTCTTTGCTAACATTGCCATATCATCTTCGTTTTCTTCAAAATTAGAATTTGCATTAGTTTCTTTTGAATTAGATTTAAATGATTTAGGAGCAATGGACTTTACTTTAAGTGCTTTGAAATTCAACTCATAAGTTTGAAGAGAACCAACTAATTCCTTAACTTTCATAACATCTGTATCCCTTAACTCTTATATAGCAGTAACCTTTGAATTAAACCTATCAGGTAGTGATCGTAGTATTTTTGCGCAAACCTTGCTTTCAGGGATTCTATCTTTAAGACCCCACATGGAAGTTACTATGTCATTCAATTTCATGTAGAAGTCCATAAAAGAATCATTTTCTTCCATACGAATCTCCTCAAATTTGGTTGTGAAGATTTGAATTTTAGATTTTTTTTAACTATAGTAGTTCCTTCATATGTCATTTTGAGAATACCCCATGCTTATTTAGCTGTATTGCAAGAAATAATTGAAAAGGCCTAGCTATGAGTCCTAGAGAGGGGGGAGGGGGGGGGGGGGGTGAATAGGACTATGCCAAATTAAAACTTTAACAACAGAATATAAACAATAAGATAACCTTATAAACAAATAAAGGAAAGATAACACTATAATCAATTCACAATACTGAAATGTAAAGCAACCTCAAATGTATGAGCATTGAGAGATTGATACAAATGTTGTTCTAAGGACAACCTTACACCAAAAACCAAGGTTTATGGTAGGACAACCTGATTCCTAGAAAGGTCTTTATATCAAAAACCCAAACGAGATACAAAGGAATAAGTAGATAAATAACAAGGAAATGAAATCTAAATTATTACAACATTCCCAACAATACTTGAAATGTAAAAGATTACAACATTCACATCCACAAATACATCCCACAAACTTGAATGATAAAAGATATAGAAATTAAACAAACATTCAAACCACAAGACACAAAAAATTATAGTGGTTCGCCTGTGTGTACACCAACTGTTAAACAATAGTCACACAACTTGCTACTCCACTCCTAATATCCTCATACAGGGGATATCAGTGTTCACTATGAAAATAGGTTTATTAGGTTCACCTAAAACCTTCACAATAATGTCTTTCAAATGGGCTTACACAATTCAAAAACCCCACTTTCTGAGTTTTTTGGCTCTCCTCAGATAACCAACACAATGAGATTTTTCTGGATCAATCTCGAAAGAAACTAAAATAAAGGAAATTTACACAATTGTAAAATACCTGGATTTCTCCTTTTGTAGCAGCCCAGAAGAACCAATCGGAGTAGAAGTTTGAATATAGAAGTTTAATTGTCCAATACTCACTTTGAAATGGTTCTAGATTCTAGATTGATTTTAAATTAAACCAGTTGGGCTAGCTCTATTTGATTTTGATTCCAAGAAGAAGGAATACAACAATTCCTCTTTTCAAATCAGATTGGAATATAGAAACAAAATCAAATTGACAAAGCTAACAAAAGAGAATATTAAATAAGCACAATGTAGCTTAAAAATAATACAAACTTATCTCTCAGAGTGACACCTTGATTTTACTTGAATTGAATATAAAACTCTGAAATTCATGTTCTATTTATAGATGCAAAAACCACGTCTACGACTGGTCGTGTGGCCACCATGACTGGTCGTAGGACGAACTGCATTTTAAAAATTTTAAGCGCGATAGGATAAAACCGTTCCACGACTGGTCGTAGGCACTTCATGACCGGTTGTGAGGCCTCTACGACTGGTCGTGGGAAAACGGAATCGTTACTGGAGTTTGAGTCATAGTTGCAGGACTGGTTGTGAATGAGTCGACACTGTTCCTACGACCGGTCGAGAAGTCTCCAGGACTGGTCGTAGCTCAACTAAAAAATTCTGAAAATTTGCAACAACTTAGGACTGGTCTTGAAATTTCCTAAACTGGTCGAGCCAGTTCTAGAACTAGTCGAACAAGGTCCAGGACTAGTCTTAGAACAAACCAAACACTTATAAAATGATTTAATTTGAATTATGTATACAAAATGACCTACCTAAGGTCAATCTAAGGTCATTCATACCTTGAATGTGAAGTATGGACATTGAGACTTCATTTCTTCAGATGATGGTTGACCTTTGAAGATTATGAAGCTTGAGCTCTCTATACTTGATGTAACTTGAATTTGAGATCTTCTAAAGCTTGGATTTGAATTATACTTCATCTTGTACTTTAGTCTTGAGTTGTACTTGAGTTGTACTTGAGACTTGAACTTTTGATGAACTTTTGATGTAGCTCTTCAAAGACTCTGAACTTTGAAGCTTAATGTACCTGACCTTGCATGTCTTGAAGTAGATCACTGTTCTTAACTTGTAGCATTGTGATGCAGTGTCTTGAACATATAAACCAACATGCTACACAAGACATAGATTGTGTTTTTGGCAGCACAAAATTTGACAACCAAAGGAACAGGAAACCATAGCACTTACAATCTCCCCCTTTATCAAATTTGTGACAAAACACACTCTAGTAAAAATAAGAGCAGTATTACATGCTCAATAAGGAATCATACACCAGTCATATATAAGAGAACCAGTTACAGCCTGGTTAAAGAATCATACACCAGTCATATATAAGAGAACCAGTAACAGCCTGGTTAAAGAATCATGCACCAATTGTCATTAACTAGCATTAACTAGCACAAATTCCTCATTACTTACTTCCCCCTGAATAACACACATAGATCCATAAAAATTATGCTACTCCCCCACAATCCATACACATTCCATATTTATCAATCAATCCAAAACTTAAAATATTCTCCCCTTTTTTGGCACTATATGACAAAGGAAGAAAGGAATAATTGGAAGTGGAAGACCAATAAGAGAGTAATAAAGGAGTTAAATAAACAAAAGATATATAAGCAAATTCAAAGTGCATATGTCATAAACCAGCCGAAACAAAAGTCAGTCATACAAACTGAAGTAAAATCAAAGTTCACACACCAACAAAAGTAGTAGAAAAGTTATTACAAACTAAAGGATAAAACACTTAATCAGATCCAGAAGAAGGAGCAGGTATGGTAGGATCAAGTTGATGAAGGCCCTTGTTTAAACGCCTAAGATACTTGCTCATATATTTAAATTGCAAATCATGAGCAACATTCATGTTCTCTACCTTTTCCTCAAGTGCACGAAGATGAGCATCAAAATCGGATGGCTCATAGTCTGGATCATTAGCAGAGTCTGATTCAATTTCATCAAAAATGTCATTCATATTAATATCATTAGGAGGAAGATCATCAGCCTCATCTACATTCCCTGCTTCTGCTTCATCACCACCAACATCCACTTGGCCAGGAGCCAATTCCAATTTCATCTTGTTTATATTGGAATTATTAAAAATAAGATGATGAATAGGAGCATCTCCAACAGACATAACAACTAGAATGTGAGTGGCTAACACAGTAAAGAGATATGTAAATAGAATATCACTGTGTCCTGGATGGAGACGAAACTGAATGATGAAATGACATATTAAAGAAGGTAGACAAACTTTAGCACCAGAGACGATAGAATGCAAAACCTAAACCATAAAGGAAGTTAGTTCTGTTTTGTTACCAGAACGCGGATATAAATTTGAAATAAAGATTCTGTGGAGAACCCTGTATCTGGGTAACAAGTACTTTGAGGGGAACGCTGTTGAGGCATGAAAAAATGATGAAAGGATTGAAACAGAAGAAGGATGGAAAATAAAGTACTAGAAAGAAGAATGTAAGAAGAAGAAGAAATGTCTTTGAGATCGTTTGTGCTGGACCGCGCAAACGATATCAGTTGCGTGGGACCGCGTAACTCAAAAGTCCATTACGCAGGTCTGCGCAACCAAAGATCAGTTGCGCGGGTCTGCGTAGATGGTTTCAGGGGAGGATTTCCTTGAACGGTAAAGATTGATGCAAGATGGGTCCCATGACACCGAAATCGAGGTTCTACACATGCGAGGACCTATAAATACCCCCTCCCCTCCTTCATTTGGATGGATTGAAGATTCTCGAGAAGAAGTGGAGTAAGGAGGAAGTTGAAGGTGAGAAGAGAAAGCAGCGGTGGCTTGCGCGGGTCCGCACAACCGATATCCATTGCGCGGGTCCGTGCAACCAGACTGCCCTGCAGTCTGTGAAGATAAAGGGCCGTTATGCCGTCGAAATAGTTGAAGTCTCCAAGTTCCTTCTGTTCAAGCATAAAAGGATCAGCAGAAGAGCATATTCCTCCTAAGTCCTAGGAGATGACTAAAATCACTGACGTTATGCTGCTGAATTTCATATTTAATTATGACTGTTGAATTCATAATAATTCCTTTATTTTAAGTAATCTATCTTAGAATCAAGGGATATTAAAAGGATGTAAATGAACTTATTATCAGTAAAGTATGATGACCGTTTTGAATACTCTTTCTCTGTTATGTTTAAATAAGATGAACTCCCAAACCAAACACTATTGTTTCTTGTTCGAAACAAAATGGGGATTCCACTGGGGATTTTGTTGATCTTATTTAACATTAGCAGTGAAATTGTTATGAAACTTACATCATTGTTTGGCGTCTTTTTAGACGCCAAAATGACGACTCTTAGTGGGAACATCCTCCCCTTCATCTCTAAGATAGATTATTTAATTCTTCAATTACTAACTACAATCATGTTTTGGGATTGAAGGTTTCCACATCCGATTCTAATCTACTACTCATGGCAACTTCCGTAAGAAAAGTGAACTTCCGATAAACTTCGACCGGGTTTGTGATAGAATACACACTGAATCGAATTTCGAAGCACATGGCTCAAATCCATGCAAGTGGGAACAACATGACTTGGGTATCAGCATCGCCTCGACCATTAGGAAATGATGATGGCTGGACCGTTGTAACATCTCGTAGAACGAGAGCACGAAATGCAAGAAATTCTGGAATGAATCAGCCTTCGCTAAGAGTCAAAGGACCGATAACACGTAATACAGTCAGAAAGAATCCCGAACTCGCTCCTCCGGTAATATATCCCGAACGAATAATCCCGCTATTGACAGTGCATGACTTCCCAGTTTTGAGTCCCTTGAGAGTCAAATGGACGAAAGAGCAGAAAGGAAAAACGCTGGTTGTCAGATCGCCAATGTTCACGCCTCCCCAGGCAAGTTCACCAGTATCAGTATCGCCTCGATCGATTAATGATGTTAGGGGTACAAAAAAGTCTAATGAAACCCCATCCTCTCCCCTCTATGTGAGTCCCATTACGTCAGCATATTCTTGTTCCACTCCAATCATTTCTTCATCAAAGAACGAAGAAGTTGCGGTACATATGGCTGGGACGAATCCAGAATGTAGAGCGACCACAGAGGATCGTATTAATGAAATGACAGAAGCCCAAAACCATTAATGGAGGAATGTAGAAATCTCAAGGAAGCCTTGACGACCCTTGCGCATAATATAACCCTGATGGTGGCCCCCCAAGGTATGATGAATGAACGGAAAAAACAGCCCGCTGGCCTCCAACCACAGGTGGCAGGGTCATTAGGATCCGTCCCAGCAGCAAAAACCGTGACACAGGATGAAGTGAGACAAGTGGTCGAAGAAGCTGTCAGGATAGAAAGAGAATGCGAAAATACTAGTCATTTCAGGTATCGAACGCCGTATTCAAGGGAGATAGAAAACACCCCCTTTCCAGCAAATTTCAAATAGCCGAATTTTCAAAAGTTTAACAGGGGAGAATCTCCAGAGGAACGCTCGAGGCACTTTATCACTAACATGGGGTTAATACGTACTTGGGAGCAGATGCAAGAAATTTTCATGTCAAATTTTTTCTCTTCACAGCGCGATGTTAGTATTACGGAGTTGGCCTCCATATGGCAGAGAGATGTAGAACCGGTAGAAAAGTTTATAAACAGATGGAAAACATTGGGAGCCTCGTGCAAATAGTTAACAGAGGAAAAAGAACAAGTCAAGATGTGCCTGAACTCTATGAAGGCAGAATTCATAATTGGACTAAACAACTCCGATATCAGAACTTTTCATGACCTGGCTACTAAGGCTTACGCTTTAGAGTTGATAAATCGGATGGTGCCAGCGTTTCGTCCTGAGACAGCTCAAAAGGCTCATAATAAGATGATAGCAAACACTACTGATTGTGACAAGCAGTGTGGTAATGCAGGAGATCTAAAGAAAGAAAGATGAAAACGCAAAGAAAAGTCGATTCAATTAAGAAGTTATAAAAAATCCAGGATATTCGATTTGCATGAAGGGTTCACATTCGACAAAGAAGACGTCATTCCAATGATGAGTCAACTATTGAAGGCCGGCACGATAAAACTGCCAGAACCTAGACGTCCTGAGAATGTGACAAGAATCAGAGGACAAAATTTTTGTCGCTATCATCGATTGGTAGGACATCCAACAGAGAATTGCTATGCATTAAAAAGTATAATACAACGAATGATGGATAAGGATGAAACAATAGCTGGAAAGAAAATGAATAGGAAGGTCATGAAAAGTATGGGTTTTGATCGCAAGGAATATACCAGTTTAAATCACAGGAAAGGAACTCAAACTCCTATGGAGGTCGACTAGGAAAGGAAACAAAAATTCCAGGACACGAGGGTAAAATCATTAGTGAATATGGTTAAGGCTGAGCGGTCTGCAGAAGAAAATCTTAAGATAGTTGAGCAACCTGAGGTGGCTCCGAAGAAAATAGAAGACGGGGGGCAACCGACGAGAGACAGTTTGCAAGAGATAAACTTGGGTAGGAAAGAGGAACCGCGGAACACGTTCATCAGTAGTAGCCTTACTGAACAAGAATCAGCAGAATACGTTCAACTTCTTAGAGAAAATAAAGATATATTCGCTTGGACATATGCAGAGATGCCTGGCTTAGAGCCTTCCGTAGCATTACACTGACTAAACATTTCTAAAGAGAAAAGGCCGGTTAAACAGGCACAAAGGCAATTTCACCCAGACTTGGTACCCTCGATTGAAGAAGAAGTCAATAAATTGATAAAAGTTGGCTTTATTAGGGAGGTCAAATATCCCAAGTGGATATCGAATATTGTCCCGGTGAGAAAGAAGAATGGACAAGTTAGGGTGTGTGTCGACTTTAGAGACCTAAACGAAGCTTGTCCAAAAGATGATTTTCTACTCCCGATAACTGAATTGTTGATTGATAGTACAACTCAGTATGCTGTTATGTCCTTTATGGACGGTTATGCAGGGTATAATCAGATTCGAATGGCCCCTGAGGATGAGGAAGCGACAGCATTTCAGACTTCGCTAGGAATTTTCTGTTATAAAGTTATGCCGTTCGGACTCAAAAATGCGGGGCGACATATCAAAGGGCGATGCAAAACATTTTTCAAGACATGATGCACAAATACGTTGAATGTTATGTCGACGACTTGGTAGTCAGATCAGCAGGTCATCAAGAACATCGTGAGCACTTAATATCAGTTTTTCGGCGACTCAGGAAGAGACAATTGAAGATGAATCCCGCTAAATGCACATTTGAAGTGTCCTTCGGTAAGTTTCTCGGGTTTGTTGTTCGGCATAGAGGCATTGAGATTGATCCAGGGAAAGTCAGAGCTATTCAAGATATGCCGCCACCGAAGACATTGAAAGAATTAAAAAGTTTGCAAGGAAAATTGGAATACGTTCATTGTTTCATTTCGAATTTAGCAGGGAGATGTCGGCCGTTTTCTCATCTGATGAAAAAAGGTACATAATTTGTATAGGATCAAGCCTATCAAAACGCGTTTGACTCAATAAAGGAATTGATGAAACAACCACCAGTATTGGCAGCTCCAGTGAAAGGAAAATCGCTTATTTTGTATATATCTGCAGCTGAACATTCTTTAGGAGCTTTACTGGCACAGGTAAATGAGTCTGGAAAAGAAACTGCTCTTTACTATTTAAGCCGGACCCTAATAGGGGCAGAATGCAATTACTCTCCGATCGAAAAAGAATGTTTGGCGTTAATATTTGCAGTACAAAAGTTGAGACATTATTGTCTATCTCATCATATAACATTGATTTCGAGGGCCGACTTGATAAAGTTTTTAATGATAAGACCAATGTTGTCCGGAAGATTAGCCAAATGGATGCTGTTACTTTCAGAATATACTATCACGTATGAACCAACAAAAGCAATGAAAGGGTAGGTAGTGGCAGATTTCCTTGCAGTGCACCCTGTAGTGGAAGATGAGGCCATCAGTGACGATTTTCCAGATGAGCAATTTATGTCAGTTGAATCGTAGAGTCCATGGCAGATGTACTTTGATGGTGCTTCTCGAGCATCAGGAATAGGGGCAGGAGTAATATTTATTACTCTCCAAGGCGACTTATTACCTTACTCCTTTACATCGGGAACTGCATGTATGAATAATGAGGCTGAATACAGAGCCCTGATTATTGGGATGGAGATGGCTAAAGATATAAAGATACGAACGCTACGTATTTTTGGGGATTCTAAATTGGTCATAAATCAATTGACAACTGAATTCGAGGTAAGAAAGCAAGAACTTTTGTCATACTATCGGAAGGCACAACAGTTATTAGAACAGTTTTCCCATGATGAAATCAAGTACATCCCTCGGTCAGAAAACACAAAGGCAGATGCTCTGGCCAGCTTGGCAGCGGCCTTTTCCTGCCCAAATCGAAGCCCTCTTCCAGTGACCATAGAAGAACGAAGATTTTTACCATCCTCAGAAGTTATTGAGGAAATTGCCGAAACTTTGCCTGTATCATGTCTAGAAATCACCACAGAAGATTGGCGTCAGCCTCTCATAGATTATCTTAAATTTAACATCCTGCTGGAAGAACCCGCGTAGAGACAACAGATCAGGCAACGGTCAAGTAGATTCATCATATGCAGTGAAGTGTTATACAGAAGATCTTACAATGGAATACTGTTATGTTGCTTAGACGAGTGAGAAGTAGGCCAAGTATTGCAAGAAGCACATTCTGGAGAATGTGGGGTACATTAAGTGGGTCGAAATCTATTTCACAGAATACATAGAATGGGTTATTATTGGCCCACCATGTTTAAAGACGCAATAAATTATGCAAAGCGGTGCCATAAATGTCAAATTCATGGGGACGTTATACACATTCCTCAAGAAGATCTGCATCAATCTGTTGCCTCTTGGCCCTTCTCCACCTGGGGGCTTGACGTAATTGGTCCTATAAATCCATCTTCATCCAAAGGAAAACAATATATTCTGGCAGCAACCGACTATTTCTCGAAATGGACTGAAGCAGTTGCTTTACGCAATGTTAAAGAAAAAGATGTGGTTAATTTCATCAGGCACGCCATAATATACCATCATGGTATTCCAAAGAAAATCGTTACAGATAATGGCACCCCTTTCAAAAATAGAGGAATGGAAAAGTTATGTCAGAAATTTTGCATTCAACATTCGTTCTCAACGCCTTACTACCGGCCAATGGATTGGCAGAAGCGTTTAACAAGACAATAGTCAAAATACTGTAGAAAATAGTGACGGGGAATAAACGTGATTGGGACGAAAAGTTGCAAGAAGCATTACGAGCATACAGAACCACTCATCACATAGCAACAAGAGCGACACCGTATTCACTGGTCTATGGCGTGGAGGCAGTCATCCCAATCGAAATACAAGTAGCATCACTCAGAGTGGCAATACATCAGTCTATAAAAGATGATGAAAATGCAAAAATAAGGCTGAAAGAACTAGATTTACTGGATGAGAAATGCCTGGCAGCCCAGCAGTGATTGCAATCATATCAGGCCAGGATATCGGCTACTTTTGATAAGCGAGTTAAATACCGCTCTTTCAAAAAAGGAGATATGGTGCTTATGTTAAAAATACCTATAGTGGTCACTCGCCGAACAGGGGGTAAATTCGAGCCTAAATGGGATGGGCCATATATAATAAAGGAAGTGTACTCCAATGGGGCATACAGAATTGTAAATCAAGATGGACAAGGTATCGGTATACCAGTCAATGCTCGCTTCATCAAAAGATATCGTCCCTGAAGAAGTTATGATTTTGATCCAAAATATCATCAGAATAATGATTCTGCATCAAAAGGGGGCAAGCATAGATCATAGCCATGTATCATCTGACGAATGAATAAAGATGAAGTTTGCAAGCATATCAAGATTATGAAATAAGCAAATACCGCAAAAGGGAAAGTGAACACCACTGCCACCAAGCGAGCCCTTCTACAAAATTCTGTCTAAAATTGATATACCGTCACCAAGCTGGTATATTATGAATAACACAGACGGGCATAATCGAAGATATTAGCAAAAAAATGATGATGTGTCAATTTCAGTCAAAGATGACCATACATATCATTGTCTTCTAAGACATTTTTAAGGCAGCCTAGTCAAGCCAATGACCAATCATGCATAAGGCCTATCAAAATCACCATTCGGGCAGCGGTGAGAAGCCAGTGGCCCTAAAAAGCCCGGGAAGGCCATCATACTCATACCCATGCGGGCAGTTGGCGGAGCCAGTGACCAAAAGTCTTAAAAGAAAGAAGGCCAAAAGTCCTCAATGGTTAGTCAGATGTAACCCCCATGCCGTCTGTATAGTTTTCCTGGCAGCGTCACGGGGAATGGAGGAAAATTCCCTCCCGTAAATGGGCTCGATCTTGCAGACGAAGAAAATGAGGGCTGTAATGTGAGCTTTAGATAGGCTAACCGTGCATAGGACCCCCCAGATTTACGGTTTGATTTCAGTACTAACTCATGAGGAAGGGTTTAAACCTACTCATCGATGGACTGACGACCCTGGATTTGGTACCCTAAAGGTCACCTTGCGAGCTCTGTGAACTCCAGAGAGTTACCAAGGCCAACCCTGTCCGTAATTCCAATCGAGTTCACGGCCCCAATAGCTTCATTGGGCCCCTCTGATGGATCGCGGTTTGTGAACTCCTCCCTAGGCAGTGAGAAGTCCAGTGAACTCCTAAAAGTTACAAAGGCCATCATGTGAGACAGGGCTCCACTACTCAAGAGCTTAAACTATGTGTGCAACTGACTAAATTGAAACTTAGCACCGTCGATTAAAATAAATCATGTAGGAAATCCCGAACTAACAAACATAAAATATTGGTGTTTCATAATTAGTCCCTTACCAGATGACATGTCAAGAATATTTCACGAATAAATATGTTTGAAATAATCTACGATTAAGAAATACATAAAAGGATGAAATATCTCAAAATATCATCGCAAGTAGATATATATTGAAAGTCAAAAGATACTGCTTATTCAAAGACATATACATAAGTGAGGCTACATACAAATAAGCACATAATACTAGCAAATTATAAGAATATATGGCCATATATTCTTACAATTGAAATACAATAGGATATGTCAAATTGTTGGGTACAATGATAAGGATCACAAAAAGCTCTATATGCAAAATTACAGTTATATTAAGTTTAATTAGAAATGTCTGAAGTATCCAATATTTGGTGAATTTCCAAAATATATTTATTCTTCTAAAGAGGATAAGTTTTCAATGATAATATTTTTGTCCTGTCGAGGTGGATGATGACGCTCTGGCATCTCTGGCATTCCCGATGACAAAGGGGAATCACCTCGTAGTATCTGCAACGGCGGAGGAGGGTGGAACTGTAGGGAATCGTCATTCTTTACAGGAACTTCATGAATATTCATCAACGGAGTACCGAAAGCTCTCTAACCTTCAAGGGTATCAGCAGGCTTTGCTTCGTAAATAGCGTCTTCTAAAGAAATCCTTGTACCAAATTGATCTAGAAAGGGAGGAGGGTCTGTTTCTTCAAAATAGCTGATGCCCAAATCTTTCTGAATGTTGTGACCTGCAAAGCTATCAAAATGTGGATACAATACCTCAGTAAAGATCATGTAAAGAACAGGAATATGAAGAAAAGGAATTGAGAGGAAAGTAAGATACTGCAGTTTTTGAGAAAAGTAAGCCAACCATTTAAGAGAAGAGATGCGATCAGGATGAGGAAATGCGGCCAGTGCACTAAAGAGTTCAAGGGTAGTTCTAGAAATTTTGGATACGCCTCCTTTCACAGATACAAGAGCAAGCTCTGCAAAACAAATCCCATAAAGTAATGCTCATTTCGCTTAAGGGAAGATGAAATGAGTTAGTGGTCGGAGACCAATGATCAAGAAAGCATCTAAGAATCGTAGCATCCACATGAAAATGTTCTGATGTGGCTATAATCGCATCAGAAAGTGAAATCTGCTCTAGTATAGCCGAATGTCTTCGAACAATAGTGCAACCCCAAGCACTGTAGAAATCACGAATAGGCAGCATGCCTGTGGTTCTGAATCTCCTCGTATTCCAAGGCAACTTCTTGAGAAAGAATAGTTGATGGGCTATTTCGAAATAGTGGAAAGGAGAAGGATGCTGAGGATCACAGTGTGGCACAGGAATCTCATCTTGTGAATTCTACTCGCTCTTTGACAAAGCCTATTTTCTCCCAAATATCTGGTCAAGATTCTTGGTTCTCTCATAATCCAGTCATCTATTGAGATAAAGGTATTCTGCCGGTCAAAGGGTTCGCTGTGTAAAATCGACCAATGACGGGGTAAGTTGATAGGAATGACGGTTTGATTGTTAGTAAAAGGGTTATGCAGATCCAAAGTCTTCTCATTTATCTCCACATGTTTCCAAGAATAATGGAGAGATTGTTTCGGCCGAAGGTTGGATGAATGGTTCTTTCTTCTAGAAGAGGAAGCTTCGGAGCGGGCCATGGTAAGCAGATAAAAGTAAGGATGAAGAATTTGAAGATTTGAAAACACTTAAGGAAAGTCGCGGAAAAGAAGAAAAATTATTCAAAATTTCGATTACGCGATACCACGCAAGCAATGGTAGGTGCGCGGAATGGCGCAGAGGCTGAAGAGTTTGGCGCAAACAGAAGACTATTGCAGGGGTCCGTGCAGACGAAAGTTGTTGCGCGGGAGAAAATCGCCGAGACAGAAGTTTGCTATAGTAAAGGAAAAATGAAGAATGACTAAAGGGTTGGCGCATTTATAGGACGAAAGCCGAGAGAGGAACGTGGGTTTCGATTGCGTGGGTCCACACAAGTGTCGTCAGGGTAATCGTGTATTGTTTTGATCATTTTCTCTGATTATTGGGAAATTAAAGAAAAGATCAAGGGGGCATCTATTGAGGCATGAAAAAATGATGAAAGGATTGAAACAGAAGATGGAAAATAAAGTACTAGAAAGAAGAATGTAAGAAGAAGAAGAAATGTCTTCGAGATCGTTTGCGCGGGACTGCGCAAAAGATATCAGTTGCGCGGGACCGCGCAACTCAAAAGTCCATTACGCGGGTCTGCGCAACCCAAAGATCAGTTGTGCAGGTCTACACAGATGGTTTGAGGGGAAGATTTCCTTGAACGATAAAGATTGATGTAAGATGGGTCCCATGACACTGAAATCGAGGTTCCACACGTGTGAGGGCCTATAAATACCCCCTCCACTCCTTCATTTTGACGGTTGAGGATTCTCGAGAAGAAACGGAGCAAGGAGGAAGTTGAAGGTGAGAAGAGAAAGCAGCGGTGGCTTGCGCAAGTCCGCGCAACCGATATCCGTTGCGCGGGTCCGTGCAACTAGACTATCCTGCAGTTTGTGAAGATAAAGGGCCGTTATGCCGTCAAAATGACTGAAGTCTCCAAGTTCCTTCTGTTCAAGCATAAAAGGATCAGCAGAAGAGCATATTCCTCCTAAGTCCTAGGAGATGACTGAAATCACTGACGTTATGCTGCTGAATTCCATATGTAATTATGACTGTTGAATTCATAATAATTCCTTTATTTTAAGTAATCTATCTTAGAATCAAGGGATATTAAAAGGATGTAAATGAACTCAGTATCAGTAAAGTATGATGACCCTTTTGAATACTCTTTCTCTGCTATGTTTAAATAAGATGAACTCCCAAACCAAACACTTTTGTTTCTTGTTCGAAACAAGCGCATTCCCTTTATGAGTCCATTGCACATTCATATTGCATAATGCTCTAGTGAGCATGCATTTTTCTGATTCTGAGGGTTTCTCAAATAGAGTATGAATAAGTATACCCTCGTCATTAATGGGTATGTCCATTAGAGCCGAAATCAGATGACGGTCTACTTCAAATGGACCTTCTCTAGTATCAATATTAAACGTAAATTCTCAGATGAAATTTCAGAAATACACGCACACATAGCCTGCACAATAGACTGGTATGTAGGCCCACCCCAATGTAGAATGTTAGCGCAGCCTACAGATTGGAGAAGTGGAAGGATACCAAAAGGAACAATATGATTAATAAACACAGATCTTTCAATAATAACGTTAGGCATTCGCAAATCCCGCACATGTGAGGGATCGTCTTCGCGTGAACGAAGATGGCGCCTTGTTTTAGTAGAAGGATGAGAGAAAGGACTACGGGAAGTTTGGTTTTTCCCTCTAGAATCCATTTGCAATAGGAAAATCAAAGAACCAAGAAGATACAAAGAGGATAGAGAGGGGTTTGCTAAGATCAGATTTTTCAAAAGAAAACTCTAAAATTGCAATGAATCACAAAATAAATTACTCCAAGAGTGAAAATGAAGTAATATTGACAAGAATTTACAAGAAAAACGCAAATAATGAACTAACCTTGAATATTTAGGACGGTGGGTATGACTAGTCATGCTACGGCCTGTTGGGGAAGAAAGAGGAAATGAGGAAGATGAGATTTTCCTCAAATTTTAAGAGGTTCAGCGCACTACACGACTGGTTGAGGACCGTTCTCGACCGGTCGAACCATGACTGGTCGAGCACGTCCTCGACTGGTTGTAAACCAACAAAATCATGCATTTTTCATAAAAAATTGAAATTTAAACTAATAAATTATCAAATATATATACATTATGATACAAACATGCATGAATATTCAATTTAGATTGCACATACCAAGATCAAATTTTAATTTATTAAACCTACTTTTGTCGAGCGGTTTAGTGAAAATGTCAGCAAGTTGAGTCTCAGTTGGAATGTAATCCACAGAGATAGTCTTTTCTTCTACTAATTCACGAATGTAGTGATATCTAATATCGATGTGCTTAGTACGTGAATGCTGAATAGGATTTTTAGATATATTTATTGCATTGGAATTATTACAATGTAAAACCATTGAATCCTATGCAATTCCATAATCGCTTAACATACGTTTCATCCAAACAAGCTGAGTACATGCATTTCCAACTGCGATGTATTCAGCCTCAGCAGTAGAGAGCGATATTGAACTTTGCTTCTTACTAAACCAAGAAACTAAACAATTTCCAATATAGAAGCAACCACCACTGGTTAACTTTCTATCATCGATATTACCAGCCCAATCAGCATCTGAGTACCCCTCCAACTGAACACTGGTATCATATGGATACCAAAGACCCAAATTAGCTGAACTTGCGACATATCGCATAATCCGCTTAACAACAGTTAGATGAGACTCTTTGGGATCAAATTGATATCTAGCGCAAATACCAACACTTAAAGCAATATCAGGTCTACTTGCAGTTAAATAAAGTAAACTACCAATCATATTGCGATATACTTTAGGATTCACTTTTTACCTGCAGAGTCTTTTGAGAGTCTTAAGGTTGTACTCATAGGAGTATCAAAATTCATACCATTCTCAAATTCGATTTTTTTTTATTAAGTTCAAAGCATATTTGGTTTGAGAAATAAAAATACCATCAGGTTGTTGCTTTACTTGCAACCCAAGAAAATAGTTCAATTCCCCAACCATGCTCATTTCGAACTTAGATTTCATTAAATCTATAAACTCAATAGTCATGTTAGTATAGGTAGATTCATAAATAATATCATCAACATAGATTTGCACCATTAAGATATGATCGTTATGTTTCTTAACAAAAAGAGTCTTATCAACACTTCCCATTTGAAAATTATGACTTAGTAGAAACTTAGTCAATTTTTCGTACCATGCCCTGAGCTTGTTTCAAACTGTAGAGAGCCTTTTTTAGGCGATAGACATGATCATCATTCTTAGGGTCTTCAAAACTCATTAGTTGTTCAACATAAACTTCTTCATGCAGATCGCCATTTAAGAAGGCACTCTTTACATCCATTTGATAAATTTTAAATTTTCTAAAGCAAGCAATGGATATGAATAGTCTGATTGATTCAAGACAAGTTACTGGGGCAAAGGTTTCATCATAGTTGATGCCTTCAATTTGAGTGTACCCTTGTACAACCAGTCTAGCCTTGTTTCGAATTATATTACCAAGTTCATCAGACTTATTTTTAAAAATCCACTTAATTCCTATAATGTGTTTATCTTTAGGTTTAGGAACAAGATACCAAACATCATTTCTTACATATTGGTTAAGCTCTTCTTGCATAGCTACTATCAAGTTTTCGTCAGTAAGAGCTTCTTTTACGTTAGCCGATTCTATCTGAGATGTAAAGCACACATAATTACATACGTCTTCTAGTTGTCTATGAGTGCGCACACCAGTGAGAGGGTTTCCAAGAATTTGAGTGGTTGGATGATCTTTAACAGTTCTCAGTTCAGAATTAGTTTGATTTGACGAAGTATCTGGTTTGTCAATTAAAAGAACTTCATCATTATCTGAACTTGGGGCAGGTGTATTCAAGTGATCGTCAATGGCCACATTAATGGACTCTTGAATCACACCGGTCCTCTTGTTCAGTACTCGATATGCATGATTGTTCAAAGAATACCCTAAAAAGATCCCTTCATCACTTTTAGTGTCAAACTTTCTCAGATTTTCACGGTCACATAAAATATAGCACTTACTGCCAAAAACTCAAAAGTATTTAACAGTAGGCTTCTTATCAAACCACATTTCATAAGCCATTTTATTATAAGTTTTACTTGTATGAACCCGGTTGATTATATAGCATGCAGTATTTAGGGATTCAGCCCAAAGATTTTTAGGGAGCTTCATACTATTTAACATTACATTAGCCATTTCTAGAAGCACTCTATTTTTTCTTTCAACAATTACATTTTGTTGTGGTGTTTTGGGCACAGAGAATTCACGTGATATTCCCTGATGGCAACAGAATTTCTCAAAACTACTATTTTCAAATTCTGATCCATGATCACTACGGATCTTACTGACTTAAAAACCTTTTTTAATTTGGATCCGTTTATAATCCTTTTTACTTCATTAAGGGTTTCTGATTTATCCCTTAGAAAGGCTACCTAAGTGAATCTGGTATAGTCATCCACGATTACCAATATATATTTTTTACCACCTCGACTCTCCATCCTGGTTGGTCCTACAAGATCCATGTGGAGAAGTTCGAGCGATTTTGATGTGACATTGGAGTTCACCTTTTTGTGAGTACTCCTAGTTTGTTTGCCAATCTGGCATTCGCCACATATTTTGTCTACTTTTTATAGTTTAGGTAGACCTCTTATTCGTTCTCTTTTGCTCAATCTATATAGATTGCGGTAGTGTAAATGTCCAAGGCGTTTATGCCATAACTCAGTTTCATCAGTATGGACCATGTAACACAGTTGATTAGATGAGTTAGAATCACTTACGATGTAGTAGTTTTCAGAAGTTCTACGACCAATTAATATTACTGAACCATTTTTGTTTAATATTTCACACCCTACGTTAGAAAATTTAACACTATGATTTTTATCGCATATTTGAGAAATGCTTAACAAGTTATATTTTAAACCTTCAACGTACAGAACATTCTCAAATAAGAGGAGGTTAAAAAGTTGAACTGTACCTTGACCAATAATTCTGCAGTTGCTACCATCACCAAATGTGACTGACCCATCAGTCATGTCTTTAAGAGTGGTGAACAGTCCTTTGTCACCAGTCATGTGCCTGGAGCATCCGCTGTCTAGGTACCACTTTGAATTGCTTGAAGCTTTGAAAGCTGTGTGAGCAACTAAGCAAGTAACCTTAGGAACCCATTTCATAACTGTTTTGGGTTTAGGAGTATAGTTGGTCTTCTTATGTTTGTAGTTGTTGTAAGAATGACCCACTGAGTTAGATTTTAAGAGCTCCATAAGTAGATCAACTATTTTCTCAGCTAAAGAGTTTCGGTTCTCATTTTAATTGTTGATATGGTTACTTTTAGTTTTGAAAGATTGAAAAGTTTTAGCATTTTTAGAAAACTTTTGATTAGAACTTTTCTCTTTTGAGTTTGAGGACTCTCCTTTTACAAACTTAGGAGGAGTATTCTCCTGTTTAGGAGGAACATTTTTATCGTAGCCCAAACCAATCGGTCGCCACATTTTCTTGATCTCGATAAAAGTTTTTCTAATTTTGGATCACCTTGGGCATATCTCCATGTATCCTTTAAACTCAAAAGTGAAGATATTTCAAGTTTAAGTTTTTCATTTTTAGATTTCAGATTTTCAATCTGGGAGGTTTTGAATTCTAAATCGCATTTGTATTTTTCAAAACAATCTAAAATATGGGATTTTTCTAAAATAAGAGAATCAAAATTTTCTTTAAGCTTTGAAAACCTTTCTTTTTGAAGCTTTAGTTTTATCGCAATCTTACAACTTTCCTTGTATAGGGCATTGTAAGCATCTTGAAGATCTTCTTCATTTTCATGATCACTATTCAGATTTTCTTCACTAGTAGAATCATCATGATCTAAAAAAGTGAACTTGGCTAGAGTCATAAGAGCTTTGACTTCATTGCCCGACTCGGTTTCAGAATCTTCTGATTTAGAAGAGGCTTCAGTGCGAGAAGATTCATCCCAAGTAGCCAACATTCCTTTCTTTTTTAGGTTTGTCCTTTTAAAGACATTTGTTTTTTAAATGCTCATATTCTTGGCAGTTGTAACATTGACTATCTTTTAAAGATTTCCAAGTTTTAGATTTAGATTTAGATCTTTTCTTATCATTTGATTTTTGAAAGTCAACCCTCTTTTTACTTTTAAAAATCTTGTAAAACTTTTTCGCTAAGAGAGCCGTGTCATCTTCAGAATTTCCAAATTTGAATTTTCTTAAGAAATACATTTAAATGACTTAAGAACAATAGATTTACCTTTAGGAGCTTTAAAATTTAACTCGTAGGTTTGTAAAGACCCAACTACTTCCTACCCTCATATTGTCTGTATCACGAAGTTCCTAAATCGCCGTCACCTTTGAGTTGAACCATTCAGGTAGTGAGCGTAGTATCTTTGCACAAACTATATGTTCTGGGATTTTATCGCCAAGACCCCACATAGAGTTCACAATGTCATTCAACCTTGTATAGAAGTCCATGAACATTTCATTTTCTTCTATATGTATTTCCTCAAATTTAGTTGTGAGGATTTGGACTTTAGATTTCTTGACAATTGATGTACCCTCATGTGTCATTTCTAAAATATCCTAAGCTTGCATTGCAGTATCATAGGATATAATTCTTTTGAATTCATCTTGTGATAGTGCACAAGTGATTGCATTTAGTACTTTTGCACTGACACTACTCTCACTTTTCTGAAGTGTGGTCCAGGTAAAGTAAGGTGAGACTTTCATTGATTTTGATCTATCGATACCATTCACTTCAGTGGTAGGAGGGATCCATCCAGTCACTGTGGCTTGCCACATGGTCTCATCCATAGATTTAAGGAAAATCCTCATCTTGGCTTTCCAATAGGCATAATTGGAGCCATCAAATGGTGGAGGCCTAGTGACTGAAAGACTATCAAAATTTGACATCTTATAAATAGCTTAAATCGATTAGCTCAGAAAATAAATCCAAAAATATAGCAATTAGAACGATCTATTAGGCTTTGATACCACTTGAAAAGGCCTAACTATGAGTCCTAGGAGGGGGGGGGGGGGGGGGGAGGGGCGGCGAATAGGACTATGCCAAATTAAAACTTTAACAGCGGAATATAAATAATAAGATAGCCTTATAAACAAATAAAAGAAAGATAACACTATAATCAATTCACAATACTGAAATGTAAAGCAACCTCAAATGTATGAGTATTGAGAGATTGATACAAATGTTGTTCTAAGGACAACCTTACACCAAAAACCAAGGTTTATGGTAGGACAACCTGATTCCTAGAAAGGTCTTTGTATCAAAAACCCAAACGAGATAAATAGGAATAAGTAGATAAATAACAAGGAAATGAAATCTAAATTATTACAACATTCCCCACAATGCTTGAAATGTAAAAGATTACAACATTCACATCCACAAATACATCCCACAAACTTGAATGATAAAAGATATAAAAAATAAACAAACATTCAAACCACAAGACACAAAGAATTATAATGGTTCGCTTGTGTGTACACCAACTGTTAAACAACAGCCACACAGTTTGCTACTCCACTCCTAATATCCTCACACAGGGGATATCAGCGTTCACTATGAAAATAGGTTTCTCTGGCTCACCTAACACCTTCACAATTGTATATTTCAAATGGGCTTACACAATTTAAAACCCCACTTTCTGAGTTTTCTGGCTCTCCTCAGATAACCAACACAATGAGATTTTTCTCGCTCAATCTCAAAAGAAACCAAAATAAAGGAAATTTACACAAATGTAAAATACCTGGATTTCTCCTTTTGTAGCAGCCCAGAAGAACCAATCGGAGTAGAAGTTCGAATATAGAAGTTCAATTGTCCAATACTCACTTTGAAATGGTTATAGATTCTAGATTGATTTTAAATTAAACCAGTTGGGCTAGCTCTATTTGATTTTGATTTCAAGAAGAAGGAATACAACAATTCCTCTTTTCAAATCAGATTGGAATATAGAAACAAAATCAAATTGAGAAAGCTAACAAAAGAGAATATTAAATATGCACAATGTAGCTTAAAAATAACACAAACTTATCTCTCAGAGTGACGCCTTGATTTTACTTGAATTGGATATGAAACTCTGAAATTTGTGTTCTATTTATAGATGCAGAAACCACGTTTACGACTGGTCGTGTGGCCACCACGACTGGTCGTAAGACGAACTGCATTTTGAAAATTTTAAGCGCGATCAGATAAAACCGTTCCACGACTGGTCGTAGGCACTTCACGACCGGTCGTGAGGTCTCCACGACTGGTCGTGACATACCCACGATGGTCGTGAGAAATCAGAATTCGTTGCTTGAGTTTTAGTCGTAGCTACAGGACTGGTCATGAATGAATCGGCACTGTTCCTACGACTGGTCGAGCAGTCTTCAGGACTGGTCGTAGCTCAACCAAAAAATTTCAAAAATTTGCAACAACTTAGGACTGGTCTTTGAATTTCCTGGACTAGTCGAGCCAGTTCTAGGACTAGTCGAACAAGGTCTAGGACTAGTCTTAGAATAGATCAAACACTTATAAAATGATTTAATTTGAATTATGTATACAAAATGACCTACCCTAAGGTCAATCTAAGGTCATTCATACCTTGAATGTGAAGTATGGACATTGAGACTTCATTTCTTCAGATGATGGTTGACCTTTGAAGTTTATGAAACTTGAGCTCTCTATACTTGATGTAGCTTGAATTTGAGATCTTCTAAAGCTTAGATTTGAATTATACTTCATCTTGTACTTTAGTCTTGAGCTGTACTTGAGTTGTACTTGAGACTTGAACTTTTAATGAACTTTTGATGTAGCTCTTCAAAGACTCTGAACTTTGAAGCTTAATGTACCTGACCTTGCATGTCTTGAAGTAGATCACCATTCTTAACTTGTAGCATTGTGATGCAGTATCTTGAACATATAAACCAACATGCTACACAAGACACAGATTGTGTTTTTGGCATAGCACTTACAATAATTCCTTTTAATTCATCAGGCGATAGAGCACAAGTTAAAACATTTAAGGCCTTTGCATTTACATTGCTTTCACTTTTCTGAACTGTAGTCCAAAAAGCAAATGCCGTTTCTTTCATTGATATGGTTCCATCATTGGCTACTACTTCCATCATAAGAGGGACCCGTTTAGATACACTGGCTTGCCACACACTTTCATCTAAGGATTTGAGGAAAATCCCCATCCTAACTTTTCAATATGCATAATTAAATCCACCAAATGGAGGTGGCCTGGTAATGGACAAGCTATCGAAATTTGACATAATAAAGCTCTGGATCTAGGTCAAGGAGGTAAATCCAAAAAAAAAAAAAAGAGCAACCCTCTTTGATACCACCTAAAAAGGAGAGCTTAAGATGTCCTAGAGAGGGGGTGACTAGGACAATGCCAAATAATCAAAATAAATGTTGAATATGTAAACAAAGTAAAGATCTCAATTGCTTAAGTATTGAAATATTGATTCCAAATAATTCCTGGGATAACCTTCACCTAAAGTTTTGGGCAGGACAACCTTATTTCACGAATTTATTTAAAATCAAAACCTCAAACTTGCAATAGTAAACTTAAAATATTACAACATTCACCACTCAACTAAAATTAACTACAATCAATTCACCATAAATAAAATAAAGGCGTTCACCACAAGGTACAAAGGATTATAGTGGTTCAGTGCTTTAAAAATAGCCACACCTACTCCACTCCCAAAATTACTTCCCTCGTAATTTTGGCTTTCACTGTGAAAAGGTTTTCTTAGGTTCACC
Source organism: Magnolia officinalis (assembly GCA_021015155.1). Lineage (NCBI taxonomy): Eukaryota > Viridiplantae > Streptophyta > Magnoliopsida > Magnoliales > Magnoliaceae > Magnolia > Magnolia officinalis. Next base: position 49,428,331 of record JAJHSJ010000012.1, read on the forward strand.
TTAATAACCTTATACAATTATTGTGATTTTCACGGGTTATCACAATTAAATTCAAACTGAGATTTTACAGGCTATCTTAGACAAAAACTTAACTGAGATTTTAACAGGCTATCTCAGACAAAACCTTAACTGAGATTTTAACAGGATATCTTATAAAAACCTAAAAGAGTATAGAAGGTATACTTATCTTCACTATAGAAGACGTATCAGAAGCCTGTAGCCGCAGAACCTCTTTCTTGAATGTAGATTGTTCCTTGTTCAGTCAGATAGAAAGGGTCTAGGGTTCTATTGATTTTAATTAAGTTAAAGCCAAAGGCTACTTAAATCAATTCTCTTAGATCTCAAAAGAGGAGTATAGTTTACTCTCTTTAGAATCAAACTTAAAAGATCTGAAACAAAGGGAATTGAAAAAAGCTATATAAATTAAATTATAAATATCGTTCAATAACTTGCTAATAACTTGAGCTTCTCTCTCTCTCTTGCAGAAGGATTTTAATAATTAACTTGTGTAATTCAGAATGAGAGAAGAACTCAATTTATAGGGAAAGAAATTAGAACTTTGGCTAGCTCGAGATAGTCTTTGACTAGCTCGAGCATACCGAATTCAGTTCAACGGATTTCGAATTGCGTGGGATAAGAATTATCCAAATTTCGGCTATCTCGAGGTCAACTTCAGCTGGCCGAATAGTATAGTTCGCCAAGCCAAATTTGACTTTTGGCTGGTTGAATTCCCCCGAATTCCAAAAGATGATGTTGCTGGAATTTGACTTGAACTTTCTCGGCTCGTCGAATTTCAAGCTCGGGCTAGCCGTACCAAAACTCGTGCTAGCCAAATTTGTAACAAAAATCAGTTGTTGATATAGGCTTGAAGTTGGGCTGGTCGAATTCTAGGTAAAACACGCATAAAAATCCAAAATTACACATTTTTGAAAGCACCTAGTCCTAAGGTCTTTTTAGGGTTTTATATTACTTGAGATATATCAAATATCTAAATCTTCTTTGTCTTGAAATTAGTCTCAGACTCCATCTTGAATTTGAGCTTGATCTTTTCTTGAACATTAGTTGATCTTGAGCTTAATCTTCTCTTGAATATAGACCGGTTTTGAGCTTGATCTTCTCTTAATCTTGAGCTTGATCTTCTCTAGATCTTGAGCTTGATATTCTCTTGACATAGGCCGATCTTGAAGATCTTTTATCAAGTTGTTTTGTCTTTACAAAATTTGACAACTAAAGTGTGCTCAACATCTTAGCACTTATAGTTCCCAACACTTAAGGAAAGTTTCATGAAGTTCATTATGTCTCGTTTGATAGTGTTGGTTTTATGAGTCATGAAGAAATTTTTAAGGAATTCCTGGTTCGTCTCGGCCCATGTGCCAATGGATCTTTGTCGTAAAGAGTGAAGCCATGACTTGGCCTTCTCTTTTAGAGAGAATGAGAATAATTTTAATTTAATCATGTCAGGAGGAGCATTGTTAAAATGTATGGTTGTAACAATCTCCTCAAATTCTTTTATGTGAAGGTATGGACTTTCTGAATTAAGTACATGGAATTTAGGTAGTAATTGGATCATATTGGGTTTGAAGTCCACGTTTCCTGCATTGGTTGGAAAAATCATCCAGGAAGATGTACTTGTTCTCACTGGCTGTACATAATCACGTAGGGTCCAAGCAGGTGGAACTTGATACACCTCATTCTCATCATGTACCATCCTAACCGGTGGTGTGTGACGCATAGGATTCTCATCAACAAATTGTTCAGTTTCAGCCATGGTTTTAAATGATGTTTCAGGAGTATTTAGATATTGTCTAAATCGTCAATGGACCACGAGCCTTCAACCAAACCGCCTTCACTTCTCGATGTATGATCCCTTACCCACTTAGGCATGAACCACACAAAATTCTACTTCTAATCCTAAGTTCTAAGTCCTACAACAATTATGAAAGAAAATAGAGAGAGAGGGGAAGGATATTACATGTATGGAAGAACTAGAACTAGAATCCTACAAAACCAAACAAGTGAATAATGTTAGTGTTGTTAGAAAATCTAAAATAGAACAAATTCTAAAAGAATAAGAAAAAAAATCTGAAACTTAGAAAATCAAACCTAGTAAGCATAAACCTAATCGTGTTCAATGCCACTCCTCGGAAATGGCACCAAAAACTTGTTCACAACCCCAAGTGCAGGGCCGCGCTGTAGTAATAACTCGATGAGACCGATGTCGAATCCTGTAACGCCCCAAATTTTTTGCCAGCTGGGAATTGGATATTCTTGGGTAGTACCTTTGATTTATCGACTTGAGTGCTAGTCTGTGTGTGTATTCGTACGTGTTTAGGACCAAAAGGAGTGCCTTGGATCCACCAAAACCGCCCGACTGAATGAAATCTGAGAATTTTGAAGAATATGACAGCAAGGTTTGGATGCACCGAGTGAAACTTGATTGCACCGAGCAAACTGGGGCAATTAGGGCAACCCTACTTAGTTGCACCGAGTAAACCTTGAGCAACTAAGTAAATCTGGACAGTAGGGTTCGGTTGCATCGAGTGGGACTTGGTGCAACCGAGTAACTCTATTCAACAATATTTTGCATGTTCGGATTTTAATAGTTTCAGTGTACTGACTTAAGAAAGTTATTTCTATTGTTCTACAAATTCAATTGAGGTGATTCAAAAACTAGATTAAAGCTTGATGACTCTAGTTGTATGGAAAAATAAATCAGAAATAAAATAAAAAACTAAAGGAGGTTAAGTTTAGGATTTTTTGGAAATTGTACCAAAATCATTAGTTTCAAACAACTTGTACTCCCAGAATATTTGGAATTTTTATATAACTCAAAATATAATGAAATTTGATAGAGATAAAGTAGACTTGATGAACTACTAAAAAAATAATAAAAATAATTAAATAATTAAATTACCAAAATTATTATATGAAATAGACCTATTAAAACTGAAAACTTCTACAACTACATGTTGCCGATGAACCGTGCATATCTTTTTCATCTTAGAGTTTTTGTATCTGATGTCTTCTTAGGAATTGCTTATAATCATACTAGGAATCATCCTATTTAATTAAATTAATATTTTCTATTTTTTATTATATTTTAATAATTCGGATAGCTTCAAGTATAGTTGAACTATGGTCCTTGATAAGAGTGATTAGAGCCGAGTTACCATTTTTACTAATTGTAAGTAGGTCATATTATGAATTTATCTAATCCAAACCCTAATTATTGTGCATGAGAAATCTTGCTACCCAATTCATCCCAAAAATGCCTAGATTCACTAGATTAGATATAGAACGCACGTTAGTGGCCCACTAGACTCGAAACTATAGAATAATAACAGTCTTACCGGGCTTGACGTTCATCGCGGATGTCGAGCCGAGATAGTGTCTAGAATCACTCAACTTGGACCAAAGGCCGGGTGCCTGAGAGGTACAAATGCACTAAGTAAAAACCTAAAGTTTAAGTGAATTGGGCTCTCTACTCTTTTGCAAAATTGCGACTTTCCGATTGTTGGGTTTCAAGCAAATGAAATGTGTGAGTTAATGATATTTCCTTGAACATATGCGTATAGTCGCAGCCTCAATCGATCATCAATGACCGTCCATCGCAAGTGGGGCCCCCAAGCTAATTGGAGCATCCAATTGCCGCCCAGTTGTGATGAAACGTAGATCCCATAGTGGTGTTGTAAGTGTTATATTGTAAATCTAGCACCCTATGTTGTCAAATTTTGTTGTGCCAAAACACTTCAGTATGGTTGACTTATTTTGATAGATGGAAAGTTCACCCCCCCCCCCCTCTAGGACTTGGGGCTCACCCTTTTCAAGTGGTATCAAAGCCTAATAGCTCGTTCCATTAGATTAATTTCTTGAGCTAAAGAGATCTCGCGCTCCTAATATGTCAAATTTTGATAGCCTTTCCATTACTAAGCCACCACCTTTTGATGGCTCCAATTATGCCTATTGGAAAGCCCGGATGAGAATCTTTCTGAAATCCATTGATGAAAGTGTGTGGCAATGTGCGACCCGACCCTAGTTCCCGTGTGTGCATGTGGATGTGTGTGAGTATGCATCTGGTTCATTTTGGTCCCGTGGTCCTACCGGTCAAATTTCGGCGACCCGCGACCCTCGAATTGTGTTTGCGGTCATCCTTGAGTCCGATCATGTAGACCTGACTTAGATCGACCCCAGACCTATGCATCTCGTTCGTATCGTCGTTGTGGTTCCAACGACGCATCTTGTGCGTTCATCCGACTTATAGATCAAAAGTTATGATCATTTCATCATGTGGCTCACTTTTTGTACAAAAGCATATGAACCACTCCTATGGCAAAAGTTCCCATGTACACCACCTACACACATTACAAATTCTATGGAACAATCACCACCCATTCTAGACACCACCTAAACCTATAAGTCTACAACTTTGTTTATATCACCCTACTTACCATGATGAGTTTTCCTACCCAAGGCAAGAGAGTTCATGATTACCCCTCTACAACTCTCCCTCCCTCTCTCTCTTCTTTCATTTCTCTCATTTTCCTCTCTTGAAGGTGGGACGTCCACCATCTTCTCCATTTTCCAGCAACTTCTCCCTCTTCTCTCTCCCAACCCCACCTTCTAATCCTCATCACCACCATTAGAGGCCTTCCCTTGAAGCTTTGGAGTTAGTCCTTGAAGGAGTGATCTTAAGGTGGGTGCTCCTACAATTGTTGATCTCCTTTCTCTCTCTTATTTCTTTTACTTTTTTATGCTTGGGACATGTGGGACCTGCTAATCCATGGTGGGGGCCCCATCTAACCCTTTGGATGAGGTCATTGGCCATCCTTCATGCATGTGTCACTTCATGATGGGGCCATTCTCCATGGACCCCATCATGATGCATTTCATAATCTCAGCCCTTCTATGGTCATCTAGACCTTTGTTTTATGGTGGGGATGGCATTCCCACCTCAGATTTTTATTATGAAGGTCCATGCATGCATGATCTATAAGATGAGTATTGTATGGTTGATTCTCTATTTGTGCATAGGGGATTTATAGTGGTGAAATCCCTCTTAAATGACCGATCTCTCATTCTTATTCTCATTCTCCCTCCTTTTTCCTCTAATGTTGCTGATCATGGTGGCCCACCTGATGTGCAAGGCACATCCAACCGTCCACACTTGATGGGACGCCCCTATGTCCCATTTGTTGGACATATGGAGACCCATCTTGTTGTCCACTTGTACATGCAAGGTCCTGATCGGTTGGGAGCATGTTCTAGATGTGTGTGGCCCATCTAGGTGGCCCCACCTTGATGTATATGAGGATTTTTATTACTAGACTTCTATTTATGGGCTGCCCTAGGCAGTAATATACCTTGCTGTCCATAAATTGCATGAGTTAAATAAAATACTTTTACTATCCCAAAAATTCTAAAATTTTACAGAGAGGTGTCTCACCCATGGTAGGACCTACCTACAAAATGTAAGGCCAATGTACCCCATTTGGGCATCCAAAAGGGTGGGCCAACATATTGGACTGCCAGAAATTTCTACTGTGCAGTCCAGCAACATAGTCCCATAAAAATAAAATTTTAAAAATATTTTCTCAGAAGGTGGGGCATCATTCTGGGTCTCACCTTGTTGTAAGCTTGATGAGGGACCTTGGGTCCAAATTTTAGGAATTTTGGAGGCCCAGAACCCACCCATTTGGATGGTCCAAATTCAGGACAACTATATTTCCATCAATATTTCACCCTGGATAGATTGTAATTCTGACATTTATTAAAATACTTTTGAGTATCCAAAAATTATGAAAATTTACAGAGAGGTGGAACACCCATGGTAAGACCCACCTACAAATATTTAGGGCCAATGAACCCCTGTGCACACCGTGACAAGGGCCGGACTGGCCCACCATGTTGGGACGTCCAGGATGATCAGAATTTTTGGACAGACTGTTTTCCGTAAATAAATTAAAATACTTCTGAGTTTCTAAAAATTATGAAATTTTATGGAGGTGTGTCCCACCTAAGGAAGTATCACCCTACAAAATTTCAGAGCCATCAAGCCCTTGTACTGCCCGTGGTGCGGCCTGGAGTGTCCCACCAGGCAGGGACACCCAGGCCGGGCCGTCCAGCCTGCTTTGTGGGCCCACCTAGATGGGTTGTATATCCCATCATCCATTCATGTGGGGTCCTTAGGGGGATTGATCATCTTTCCCTTTGGTGGTTTCCAATTAGGGCCCATTTGTATGAGATTTTGTGCTAAATACCTAGGCCCATAGGGTTGCCTACACATGAGGCATCCCCTTCTTGGGCTGCTGCTGGGCCTGCACTCCAACGACACGGCCCACTTGATATGTGAGTTGTATGTCCCCCTCTCATCTAGTGGGACCCACTGTTATGTATGTGGGCCATCAGAAATTTCGTATACTATAAAATAATTTTTGTCGTTGGATTCCAACCAACCTAGAAAATGGGTGGGCTGGAATTTGGCAATGAGCCCACTAATTTGCCTATAAATGTCTGTTTTGGGGCAGTATAGCCCACAAGATTTGAGAAGGATTTAAATCAGTTATCTTACCATTTTTCTATAGTATTATTGAGTGTAATTAGGGCCCATATGAGGCCCACCCAAGTTGAGTTTTAATGGAATGTTGCATGTGATTGAAAGACTAGTTCCTTAGGCCTTGTGGACTAAATCCTTTTAGATAGACTCATTGATCTTGGGCCTATACTCTCCTATCTATTGTGATGGATTTAAGGGCTATAATATGCAAGTAGTTGGGCCCTTTTCTACCCACTAAGTTGACCCTGTACTTGGGTGAAAAAGTGGGGCCCAACTCACTTGTGTAAAATATGAAATTTGCCCATGAGGATGAACTACTGGGCTGCCCATGAATCCCACCACAATATATTGATTTATGACTTTTATGGTTAGGCCCAAACCTTACTTGATGGCCCACCATATTGCGTATGAGTTGGGCTTTATGTATAGCCCATTAGGCCATGCATTGCTTGGGCCTTAGACCTTACTTTACATACGTAGCAGGTTACCTTTTGGGACCTAGTTGAGGTTAGATGTCCTCCTTGGTGGCCCTAAGGTAGGCCTATAAGGCCCTTATAGGTAGTTGAAGGCCCACCTTGGACCTTGTTAGGCCCGTTTCCTTTTTGAGGCCTTAGGACTCCCCGAGCTTGTGGGTCATTCCAAACTGTTGACCCCCCCCCCCCCCCCCCTCCCACTAGGAGAACTTCATTTCTCCTTAGAGTACTTGTCTATATATATCTTGTCATTGTCCCTCCTTGGGAAGGAGGAATACATATATTCTACAGGTAGCACACTTACGTTGTTGTGACCCATACGCATCATTTGTGTGAATTGATTGCATTGTATGGTGGTCATAGAAGGATGAAGTTTCTCCCCTTATGTACGTTGAGTGCCTGAAGCTTGTGCATGATCTGTATGTGTGACTCATGCATTGACATCACATTTCATGATGATACCACCCTTGCTTCATTAGGGCCCTGCCTCCACAGGGATGTTCGTGGATGGCCGTATGTGTGGACACCAGAAATATTACTTGAGCATACCGGGTGCATAGGATGCTCATGGGTGAAATTTTCAAAACTTCCATGGTACCAAGGGATTGCCCCAACGCCGTGACCGAGTGAAAACTATGAGCGCACGAGGGCTTTATACCTTTAGGCCGCGACTCCCACTGTCGTGTAGTCGGTTAGGTAGGGATGTGTCCTTATTCGCCTGTGAGGGAGAGCATTATTAAGCTGAGTCTGACCAGCTCGTGAAATGGTCCACTATCGTCGAGCCTTGTTGGTGATTAGCTGTCCATAGGCAGGTAGTGAGGTCTCTTACTCGTTTGACTATGCGGGGTCTATAGAGCGGCAGTCATCCAACAGTGTAATGGACCCCGATGATTTTCTTATGATTGAAATGTACTTGATATGTGAATTGGATATGAGCACTAGCATTACTTTGCATCGCATTAGCATTGGCTGCATAAGCCCCTTTATGCATTGCCTTGGTATGGCGCCCAGTACTCATTGCATCGTATTCATGATAAGCCTTGGCAAGGCTAGTGATATTGTCATTGAGCATGTTCCTCTTCCTATAACTCTTTCTATTCTTCTGTGCACCGTTATCACACACTTCCACCACCCTCTAAGCTTTTATAAGCTTATGCACGATTGATGCGTGCAGGAGATCCTAGGCAGGTGTCGTAGCGGCAGAGCTTGGAGTAGAGCTAAGCTCGAGGACTCAGTGTTGCAGACTATCCTTTCCTCTCCTCCTATTATTTTATGTATGTCCTTTTGGACCTTATGGATATTTGTAAAAGTTCAAATTCATAGTGGATTTTGTGATGTGTGCATTTGTTATTCTCAAATATACTTGTTGTAATCTTGGGTATGTTCGTATTGGAAATGATTATATTGTTATGGAAATCCTTCTTATAAGATCCCAGGATCAGAGCCTGTCTCAGGAGCCGAGAATGGGGTACTACAGAGGCTGTTGCAGCCAGAACCGGCCATCGGGTTCCTTGTGAGTCCGGTTACCGAGTCTGGGGCGTGACAGGCAAGCAACGGTTACCAAATGGAAACCACCAATAACTGAAGTTCTAGGCAGTGATGGAACCAAGTCCATGCAAGTATCGCCTTATTATTTATGGACCACACCTCAGAAAAATGAGAGTAGTACCAATGCCAAAGCTTTCAATGCAATCACTTGTGCGTTATCACCAGATGAGTTCAAAAGAATTATATCTTGTGATACTGCAAAACAAGCCTGGGATATCTTAGAAATGACACACGAGGGTACGACTATTGTAAAAAAAAGTCAAAACTTCAAATCCTCACCACTAGGTTTGAGGAAATATGTATGGAAGAAAGTGAATCATTCATGGACTTCTACACTAAACTAAATGAAATAGTCAACTCTATGTGGGGTCTTGGAGATAACATCCCAGAAAGTAAAGTTTGTGCAAAGATATTGTGCTCACTTCCTGAGAGGTTCAATTCTAAGGTGACAACCATTTAGGAACTTCGAGACACGAATAATATGAGGGTGGAAGAGCTTATCGGTTCTCTACAAACCTACGAGTTAAATTTCAAGGCTCCTAAAGGTAAGTCAATAGCCCTTAAATCATCTAAATGTATTTCTAAAGATAATAGTAATAATTCTGATTGTGAAAACTCAGAGGATGATATGGCCTTATTAGCCAAGAAGTTTTATAAGATTTTCAAAAGTAAAAAAGAGAGTTGATTTTCAAAAAACCTCTGAGAAGAAAAAGGGTAAAACTAAAAATTGGAAATCACTTAAAGACAACCAATGCTTCAACTGCCATGAATATGGGCATCTAGTAAACAAGTGTCCAAAAAGGGACAAACCAAAGAAGAAAGGTATGCTGGCCACATGGGATGAATCGTCCTCTTCTGAAACTTCTTCTGAGTCAGATGATTCAGAACCCAAATCTTCAAGTGAAGTCAAGGCCTTAATGACTCTAGCCAGAGTCACTTCCACAGATAGTTGTGATACATCTGAATATGAAAATCTGAGGAGTCATCCTAAAAACGAAGACGATCTTCAGGATGCCTACAATGCCCTATATAGGGAGAGTTGTAAGATCGCTGTCAAGCTTAAGCTTTAAAACAAAAAGTTTCTAAAATTAAAAGAGGATTTTGAAAACTTAGTTTTAGAAAAGTCGCATATTTCTGATTGTTTTGAAAAAACTAAATGTGATTTAGATTTCAAAACATCTCAACTTGAAAACCTAAAATCAAAAAATGAGAAATTAAAAATGGAAGTCTCTTCCCTCTTAAGTTCAAAGGATACTTGGAGGTATGCCCAGGGAGACCCTAAACTTGAAAATTTACTAACCAGATCAAGAAAATGTGGAGATAGATCGGGTCTGGGCTATGATAAAAACATGCCACTAAAGAGTAAGATTACTACTCCTATGTTTGTTAAAGGAGAGTCCTCCAATTTAAAAGGGAAAAGTTTGAATCAAAATGGTTTTAAAAATCCTAAAACATTTCAAGCTACCAAATCTAATATCAACCATATCAATCTTAGAAATCAGAATTATAACCCCTTAGCTGAGAAGATTGTTGATTTACTTAAGGAGCTTCTGAAAACTAACTCGAATGGTAGAATTAATAATAACTACAAGCGTAGAAAAATCAACAGTGTTCCAAAACCCAAATTGGTGATGAAATGGGTCCCAAAGGTTACTGGTCTGGTTGTCCACACCACTTTCAAGGCTTCGAGTCAATCAAAGTGGTACCTAGATAGTGTTTGCTCTAGACATATGACAGGTGACAGAGATTTGTTCACAAATTTTAAAGAAATGACTAACGGGTCAAACACATTTGGTGATGGGAGCAACTGCAGAATAATTGGCCAAGGTACGGTTCAACTTTTTAATCTTCCTCCTTTTGAGAATATTTTATTAGTAGAAGGCCTTAAGCACAATCTCTTAAGCATTTCTCAAATTTATGATAATAAGCATAGTGTGAAATTCACTAATCAAGGTTGTGAGATTTCAAATGAGAAAAGTTGTGTGATATTGAATGGTCGCAGAACATCTGAAAATTGCTATATTGTAAGTGATACTAGCTCGTCTAAATTATCGTGTTACATGGTCCAAACCAATGAGACCATATTATGGCATAAACGCCTTGGACATGTACACTACCGAAATCTATATAGACTGAGCAAGGCCGATCTAATAAGAGGTCTACCCAAATTGAAGAAAATAGACAAAATTTGTGGTAAATGTCAAATCGGGAAACAAACAAGGAGTAGTCACAAGAAAGTGAACTCCTTTGCCACAACTAAACCCCTTTAACTCCTCCACATAGATCTCGTTAGACCTACTAGAACAAAGAGTCGAGGTGGAAAGAAATATTTCTGGTAATTGTGGATGATTTTACCAGATATACATAGCCAGCTTTCATGAGAGAGAAGTCTGAAACTCTCAATGAAGTGAAAAGGATACTTAAGCGTATCCAAACTAAAAAAGAAACAAATATTTCTAAAATCCGAAGTGATCATGGATCGGAGTTTGAGAATAACAATTTTGAGAAGTTCTGTAGTGATCACGGGATATCGCATGAATTTTTTGCACCTAAGACACCTCAACAAAATTGTTGAAAGGAAAAACTGTGTGCTTCAAGAAATGGCCAATGTTATGTTAAATAGCATGAAGTTACCTAAAAATCTTTGGGCTGAAGCTGTGAATATTGCATGCTATATAATTAATCGTGTTTACATCAGAAAATCAAAAGATAAAATAGCATATGAACTGTGGTTTAATAAAAAGCCCATAGTTAAATACTTTCGAGTTTTTAGCAGTAAGTGTTATATTTTGCGTGACCGCGAAAATTTAGGGAAGTTCGACACTAAAAGTGACGAAGGGATCTTCCTAGGGTATGCTCTAAACAGTTAACCGTATCGTGTTCTCAACAAGAGGATCAATGTCATTCAGGAATCCATAAATGTTGTTATTGATGATCACCTGAATACACCACCTCCAAGTTTAGAAGATGATAAAGTCAATTTTATAGATAACCTGACTCTACATCTACTCAAGTCAGCACTGAACTTCGATTAGTTAAAGACCATCCCACTGATTAAATACTAGGTAACCCTCTCACTGGTGTGTGTACACGAAAATAATTGGAAAACATATGCAATTATGTGTGTTTTACTTCCCAAATTGAGCCAACTAATGTAAAAGAGGCTCTTACTAATGAAAACTAGATTGTAGTCATGCAAGATGAACTAAATCAATTCATTCGAAATGATGTGTGGCATTTGGTTCCTAGACCGGCTGATAAACATATCATTGAAACTAAGTGGATCTTTAAAAATAAATCCGATGAGTTAGAGAATATTATAAGAAATAAGGCTAGATTGGTTGTACAAGGGTACACACAGATAGAAGGGATCGATTATGATGAAACCTTTGCCCCAGTGGCTCGTCTTGAATCCATCGGATTATTCATATCCATTGCTTGTTTCAAGAAATTTAAAATTTATCAAATGGATGTCAAGAGTGCTTTCTTGAACGGTGATTTACATGAGGAAGTTTATGTAGAACAACCAAAGGGTTTTGAAGACCCTAAACACATTGATCATGTTTATCACCTGAAAAAGGCACTCTATGGTTTAAAACAAGCTCCCAGGGTCTGGTATGAGAAGCTGACTAAGTTTTTACTAAGTCATAACTTCGAGATGGGGAGTGTTGATAAAACCTTATTTGTTAAGAAAAATAATGAACAATACTTATAGTGCAGTATATATTGATGATATTATCTATAGCTCCACATGTTCTAACCTGTCTACTAAGTTTGCAAAGTTGATGAAGTCCAAGTTCGAAATGAGCATGGTTGGAGAACTGAATTACTTCTTAGGTCTACAAGTAAAACAACTTAAAGACGGTATTTTCATTTCTCAAACCAAGTATGCTCTAAACTTGGTTAAGAAGTTTGGTTTTAAAAGTGGTAAGCATTTTGATACTCCTATGCATACAACTCTTAAGCTATCTAAAGATGCAACAGGTAAGAGCATAGATCCTAGGTTGTATCGCAGTATGATTGGCAGTCTGTTATATTTAACTGCGAGTCATCCTGATATTGCATTTAGTGTAGGAATTTGTGCTAGATATTAATATGAACCTAAGGAATCCCACCTGATTGTTGTCAAGAGGATTATTAGGTATGTCACAAGTACAATTAATTTAGGTCTATGGTATCCACTAGATAGTAATGTTCAATTAGCTGGATACTCGGATGCTGATTGGGTTGGGAATATAAACGATCGAAAATCCACTAGCAATGATTGCTGTTATGTTGGGAACTGTTTGGTTTCCTGGCATAGCAATAAACAAAGTTCCGTATCCTGTTTCACAGCTGAGGCTGAATATATCACAGCTAGAAATGCATGCACTTATCTTGTGTGGATGAAAAGAATGTTGAACAATTACGGGATTGCGCAAGACAAAATGATTTTATATTGCGATAACTCTAGCGCAATCAATATCTCTAAAATTTTCATCTAGCATTCCCGTACCAAACATATTGACATTAGGTATCACTATATTTGAGAATTAGTGGAAGAGAAAATTATTTCATTAGACTATGTGCAGATTGAAAATCAACTTGCTGATATATTCACTAAACCACTTGACGGAAACAGGTTTTCCAAATTAAAATTGGATATTGGTATGTGTAATTCTTCTTGAAATGTTCATGATTACATGCATGTAATATTGTGTATTTTGTGTAATCTTATTTTATTTTAAAATTTGGAAAAAAATAATAATATATGCATTTTTGTGCTCTCACGACCAATTGAGCACACACTCGACCAGTCGTAGCACGACCAGTCGATCATGTATTTGACTAGTCATGGTGCACGGGCCAAACCCCTTTTTAGTGTGAAAAAACACTTTTGTTTGTATTGCTCCAACGTAAATGAAGAAGAATAGCTTCTTTATACGTCCGTAACTCCTTGTGGAGACCCCATTAAGGCACGTTGTTTGTATTGCTCCAACGTAAACTGAGGACAAAAACAAGATTACCATTAAACACCACAACAACAATATCCTTCTTAGCATGGCTTGACATACCGACATCTAAAAGTAACTCCCATGCTATGGATACAAATGAGACAAATCCTTATCAACCATCTTCTCCAGCTCAGCATTGTAGAAGAAGCGGCCCCACATGTTATTTTCACAGGTAATGAATGAGCTAACAGTGAACACAAAAAATTATAGAGAAAGTGTGAGAGAATTTTGGTATAGAGGCAAATAAAAATCCAAACATATGAGAGAAATTTGGTATGAAGGCAAACAAAAATCCAAACCCATTATCAATTTCATATGAAAGTATAAAGATAGAAATTAAAATTACCTAGATTTTGAGATAATGGATTGTCCATGATAGGATCAGGAGATTTATCTCCATCCTTTGAAAAATGTATAGATTAGAAGGTGTCTTTTCAATCCAGCATATCTGCAAAGAATGTGACTTAGCTTCAATCAGTTCATCACTGATAAATTACAGACATGTCCACCATGAAGCCTAACGATCCATACCTCCTACAGTCGTCATTAATTAAACCAGCACAAAAGAAAAACACATTTGTAGAACCTCAACCAAAATTCATCAATCGCAAAGACAAACATGGAACTTTATACCCACCAATACCTGCCAAAAAGAAGATTGTGCATGAGCCCATGGTATGGATTACAAAAATAGAACATAACAACTTCCTCCTAATAACTAATGAAAGCTAAGATGAAGATAACAGAAATTCCAGAGACATGGAAAATTTCAAATTTATAAATGCCTCTAATGAATTCAAATGGCATATTGTGATAAAATTAAGGAAAAGACTATCTAAAACTAAAGAATTAGATGTGTGCTAGTAAAAGAGAACTCCCTTAAAAAGAGAGGAGGTGAGAAAATAGAGAACTCCCTAAAAGTTACTCATATAGAGCCACTGGTATGTCAAAGCCATAAAAGAATACATAAAATTTTAATCTAACTATTCTTTTAACAAGAACAAGAAATAACAAACGAAGCAATTGTAATAAATTCATGTCATAGTTGTCTTCAACATTAAATAGAACATGTAGTGATCAATTATCTATCTTGAGTTAACTAGATTAGTTCAACCAATAGCTACTAAGAACACAAATGAATCTCTAAAAATATTAAGTCAGCCCCATGTTTGGCTAAAGATCCATAATAGAGAGAAGCATACTAGATTAGTTCAACCAATAGCTACTAAGAACACAAATGAATCTCTAAAAATATTAAGTCAGCCCCATGTTTGGCTAAAGATCCACATTTGTGTATTATTTTCAGATAGACATTCGCCTATCCATGGTTTTTTTTTTTTTTTTTCCCTTTATAATTCTTCAAGCTAGATAAGCTCTAGTTAATTATCTGGAGTTATTATGTGCTTTGATTGGTTAAAGAGGACTCTAATTCAAGATTTTGCTCTTTAGCATACAGATTTATTCTTCACTTGTTAACTCATCTTCAATTGTTGTTGTTGTTGTTGTTTGTTTTTTTTTTTTTTTTTTTTCCTTTTCTTTTTATGCTTTTTTCTGAAGACTATCTTCAACTGGATATTCAAAAGATTTTGGTAAACAGGAGCAACTTGGTTGAGTCAACTTTAGAAAATCACATGTTTTTTCTACTGAAATTGTACTTGGTTACAAATTTTCTGTTCTTAGAATTATATTTTCCAATTTCCACTTCAAACTTTCTTTTGTCCAACCAATCCAATTTAGACATGTTTCATTGGAAAGAGTTTGGTGACTGGTCTTCTTTCTAAGACATTGCCCCTGATAAAAAGCATATGAATGCACCAATTGGGAGTTCTTGATTTACCTATCTGGGATAAGGCTTGGATGATGATGATCAAGGAACAAAATTTGATTTCACTATACAAACAGTTGAATTTCTACAAAATGCATGGAATCAAATGAATGATATAAATTAAAAGACCAAAGATCTCTTTTATCTTTTGATTACTATGTTACAAAAATTAATAAGAAGGAAGAGAGGCAAAAGGCTAAAACCAAATATTCCTACATCAAAGGCAAACAAGAATGAAAAATGTTTACCTACTGGCCTAATCGAATCACATCACCAACATGCAACATAGTGTAAACAGTTTTCTTTACCTATTTAATGAAAAAGATGCATCCATTGGAAAAACCACAGCTTTATTATCAACAAAACTCATCAAAAATGAATCTCTCATTACTTTCTATATAAACACCCAAAGGATCCACATCAATGTAAACAAAATGAAAACAAGACATCACATTGCACAGAATAAAAAAGAACCTGCACATGTCACACAAAAGTTTTCCAAGTGTCCACATAGAAAAAAAATGCAAGCAACATGGGCCAGGATAGTTAAAGTGTTGATAAAGAAAATAATTTTGATAGTGGAGGCAAACATCCAAGTGTTGCGCAGCACGCCAACGACGCAGTGAGCCTAGATCCAATCTCAGGGCTCACCCACAAACGATAAACAGGAAGAAATATAAACTAGAAAGGAATAAAGCATTCAAACAAACCACAAGACAAGATATACGTGGAAAAATCCCAAACTAGGGTAAAAAACCACGGATGCAAAATTTCACTATGAAGAGAAACAAAGATTACAAGGCAATATACTAACCTCTCCCTTGGAAGTACAGAGAAAATCCCTTGCCCACACCTTAGAAATATTTTCCAATATTCACCTTAACCCTAGAATAACCCTAGGGACCCCAATTTATAGTTTTGGCAACTTCCCTTTCGCATCCCAATTGCGAAAGGACTTGCAACACGAAATCCGCGAAACTCCTTTCGCATCCCAGTTGCGAAAGGACTTGCGACACGAAATCCGCGCAACCTCGACTGGTCGTGGGCGGCCCCAGATGTGGCTCCACTTCTCAACAATCTCCCACTTGGAGACACATCGCCATAAACCTTTGTCTTCTTCATCCGGAGTGCACCACCTCCCCGTCTTCAAGCCTGAAGACCAATCAAAGCTGAACAGAGCTTCAGCTTCTCCCTTGTGACCGCCTTGGTCAGTATATCCGCAGGATTCTCACTTGTATAAATCTTCTCCAGAGCAATCGATCCATCTTCTAATAACGAATGTATGAAGTGATATCTGATGGCAATATGCTTGGTCCTTGAATGAAAGGTTGAATTTTTACCCAAGTGTATTGCACTCTGACTGTCACTGTACAGCTTGCAATCTTCTTGCTTCTTACCCAACTCTTCCATAAAATCTTGCATCCACACCATCTCCTTGCATGCTTCTGTAGCCGCAACATATTCTGCTTCTGTCATACTGATAGATACTATCTTTTGTAACTGAGAGACCCAACTGACTGCAGCACTACCCAGAGTAAAAACATAACCTGTAGTGCTTCTTCTGCTGTCGATATCTCCTGCCAAATCTGAATCCACGTAGCCTTGTAACTTGATTTCTGATCCACCATAACACAGCCCTACGTCCTTAGTACCTACCAAGTACCTAAGGATCCACTTCACAGCTTCCCAATGTTCTTTCCCGAGGTTGTTCATGAACCTGCTGACAACTCCCACTGCTTGAGCAATGTCTGGCCTCGTGCTCACCATAGCATACATGAGACTCCCAATAGCTGACGCGTATGGGACTTTAGCCATGTAGTCCTGTTCCTCCTGCATCTTTGCACCTTGCTCCTTAGATAGCTTGAAGTGGTTGGCTAATGGAGTTCTAACCAGCTTAGCACCTCCCATATTGAATCGATCAAGTACCTTGGCTATGTACTCTACCTGTGATAAAACTAATTTCTTGTTTTCCCTGTCACGCTTTATCCTCATGCCTAGGATTTGTTTTGCAGCTCCTAAATCCTTTATGGCAAATTCTCTAGACAATTGTCTTTTGACATCTGAGATGTCCTTCATGCTTGAACCGGCCACAAACATATCATCAACGTATAGAAGAAGGATGATGTAAGACGTATCAAACTTCTTCAAGTAACAACAGTGGTTTGCATGACATCTCCTAAAACCGTTTCCCGACATGAAATTGTCGAACTTCTTATACCACTGCCTTGGGGCCTGCTTCAAGCCATATAGACTCTTCTTCAGTCTGCACACCTTGTTCTCATTACCTGGTGCCACGTATCTTGTCAGCTGATGCATATATATCTCTTCTTCAAGGTCCTCATGAAGAAAGGTTGTCTTAACATCTAGCTATTCTAGATGTAAGTCCTCTGAAGCCACTATACTCAAGACCATGCGAATCGTAGACATTTTCACTACCGGTGAAAATATTTCGGTGAAATCGATACCTGCCTTTTGTTGAAACCCTTTCACAACCAATCTGGCCTTGTACCGTTTCGAACCATCGTGCTCCTCCTTCAGTCTGTAAACCCACTTGTTATGAAGAGCTTTCTTACCCTTGGGTAGAGTGACTAGCTCCCATGTATGATTAGATTCAAGAGAGTCCATCTCATCATCCATGGCCTGCTCTCACTTAACCCGTATATCTGACTGTAATGCCTTTTCAAAACACTCTGGCTCACCATTATCCATCAGTAGTAGATAATGTAAGGAGGGTGAGTATCGGACTGTGGGTCTCCTCTCCCGAGTAGACCTCCTCACAACAGGTGTATGCGGCTCTGCCTCATCCAGTGGCACTGTAACACCCATGTCTGGTAACTCTTCCAACTCTACGAATTCCTTTTTCTCGGCCTTATTTTCCTGCACACTGTCTTTATGCATCACTTTTTCATTGAAGAGTATCCTTGCTTCTGATGATTTTCCTATTTTCTGCATCCTAGAGCTTGTAGCCAAAATCATGCTGCCCATAGCCTATAAACGTGAACCTCCTGGACTTCGCATCCAGCTTATTTCTGTGCTCTGCATCAATGTGAACATATGAAGTGCAACTGAACACTCTGAGATGTGCAAGGTTCACTTCCTTCCCAGTCCACGCTTCTTGTGGTAACCCACCATCCAATGGTGCTGAGGGACTTCTATTGATGAGATATGCGACAATATTCACAGCATCTGCCCAAAAGGTCTTGGGCAACCCTGCATGTAACCTCATGCTCCTGGCGCGCTCAAGGATGGTCCTGTTAATGCGCTCAGCCACACCATTCTGCTGTGGTGTCCCTGGAATCATTTTCTGATGTTTGATTCCATTTGCTGCACAATACTCCTCAAACCTCTTATCACAATACTCTCCCCCATTGTCAGATCTGAGACACTTTACTGTTTTACCTGTCTCATTTTCTACCATAACTTTCCACTTCTTAAATACATCAAATACATCAGATTTATGTTTTAAGAAGTAGACCCACAGTTTTCTACTAGCATCATCAATAAAGGTAACAAAATAATGTGAGCTACAAGGAGATAATACCTGTGCCGGTCCCCACACATCAGTGTGTACAAGCTCTAATAGATGTGTCTTTAGAGTGCGTCCCGTCTTCTTGAAGCTTACCCTCTTCTGCTTGCCATACACGCAGTCCTCGCAGAATTCCAAGTCAATAGACTTCAGCCCTGGTAGCTTCCCTTTTGACAATAGAACTTTCATCCCTTTCTCACTCATATGTCCCAGTCTCTGATGTCATAACTGCCCATTCACTCCAGTTGATGCGACTGCGAGTGAACTATACGATCCTGAAGTCACGTACAAAGTACCTTCCTTTTTGCCTCGAGATATTACCAAGGCACCTTTTGTGATCTTCCAGGAGTCACTGGTGAATGTCATCACATAACCGGTATCAGCCAACTGTCCCACTGAGATCAGATTATGTTTCAAACTCGGTACATGTCTGACATCCTTCAATTTCAAGACCGTTCCGTCTTTCTGATTTACATGAACATCCCCCTTTCCAACAATATTGCACGGCTCATCATCACCCAGGTAGACTCTCCCAAAGTCACCTGACACATAATCATGCAGAACTTCTTTACACGAAGTAGCATGAAACGAAGCACCCGAGTCTATAACCCAAGACTCATTCCTTGCATCAAGAGACAAGATCAATGCCTTTGTGTCGCTCTCCTCAGACAGATTCACTGAATCCTTCCCGCCTTGAGAGCTTCCTTCTTGTTTCTTGAGCACCTTGCAATTACGTTTCATGTGCCCCTTCTTGCCGCAATGCCAACACCCGTCTTTGTCTTTCAGTCCATTAGACTTCTTCCTCGACTTAGAACGCCCGTGTTTATTGCCTCCTTTGTTCAGCGATCTTCCTCTTCCTTCAACGTTTAGAGCATTCTTTGAATCCCTTGAAACTCCTGATGCCTTCCTTCTAGATTCTTCGCTGAGAATTAGACTGGCCACATCATCAAATTTCAGCTTTGTCGATCCTGAAGAATTGCTCACAGCAATCACCAAACCATCCCAACTGTCTGGCAAACTGGATAAGATCAATAATGCCCTGACCTCATCCTCAAAAGCAATGCCAACGGATTCCAACTGGCTCGTGACTGTATTGAACTCGTTTAGATGTTCAGCCACGCTCCCACCATCTGACATCTTCATGTTGAACAGCTATTTCATAAGATGAACCTTGTTAGATGCTGAGGGCTTTTCATACATGGTGGCTAGGGCTTCCATTAATTCTTTTATCATTTTTACCTTGGATATACTGAAGGCGACGCTCTTAGACAAAGAGAGTCGGATCGTTCCTAAAGCCTTCCTATCCAGTAAAAACAATTCATCATCTATCATCTTTTCTGGTTTTTTCTCTTTTCCTCCTAGAGGAATATAGAGGTCTTTCTTATACAGATAATCCTCCATCTTCATCTTCCAGAAGGCAAAGTTTGAACCATTAAACTTCTCAATTCTAGTTTTCTCATCTTCCACCATCACTCCCAATAGAACTAAACCAATAGCTCTGATACCAGTTGTTGCGCAGCATTCCAACGACGCAGTGAGCCTAGATCCAATCTCAGGGCTCACCCACAAACGATAAACAGGAAGAAATATAAACTAGAAAGGAATAAAAGCATTTAAACAAACCACAAGACAAGATATACGTGGGAAAACCCCAAACTAGGGTAAAAAACCACGGATGCAAAATTCCACAATGAAGAGAAATGAAGATTACAAGGCAATATACTAACCTCTCCCTTGGAAGTACAGAGAAAATCCCTTGCCCACACCTTAGAAATATTTCCCAATATTCACCTTAACCCTAGAATAACCCTAGGGACCCCAATTTATAGTTTTGACAACTTCCCTTTCGCATCCCAGTTGCGAAAGGACTTGTGACACGAAATCCGCGAAACTCCTTTCGCATCCCAGTTGCGAAAGGACTTGCGACACGAAATCCGCGCAACCTCGACTGGTCGTGGGCGGCCCCAGATGTGGCTCCACTTCTCAACACCAAGCATATAATACTAGATATACATCCGTACACCACCAGAATGACCTTCCATTGATAGACCAAAAGACACGGATGCCATTGTGTCCTGTGGCTAAGGGTAACTGATGGGTTAGACTGCTATGTGCATTTTCCACCATTTTCCTATATTGCAGTGACATCCACCCTACATGTATGGTACTCGTGCCTAAATCCAGACCGTAAGCCCCACTATTGATGGAATATGTACCCAAAATCCCACTGATTAGATGATCCTAACCATCAAATAATGGTTGTCACTGTTTAAAACAAATTTGTATATGGAATAAAGATGTTGTTGTCTGAGAAATTAAATTATTACTTTGCACAACAGGCATATATTTTAGGTTTTCAGTTAAATGCAGGTGAATGAACTTCCTAACACTGAATTATAAGAAAGAATGCTCAAGATCCTTTAAAAAGTGTCGATGGCTAATCAACAAGACATGACTTCACCTCATGAAAAATGTGTATCATCCTTGTAGCAAAATAAAAACACAAATAGGTGCACAATTCTCTGCATTATTCTGTTATGATGCCCCTTGACAGGATTAATTAGTTCTTCTTGTAACTGAAATTGCTATTAAATAAAAAGAAATATATTATAACATATACAATCAGAAACCAAAAATCACTAAAGTGGAATGGAACTCCCAATACACAAAGATGATCATGTTACATAACATGAGCATGAACAAAAGAAAACTCCCTCAAAATATGGCATTTAGCCCATATTTTGAATTGCTTACTCTTAGCCCATTCAAAATTTGGACTTTCCTGAGTCAGCAAGGAATAGGGCCATCAACATTCCCCCATGAGATTGTATTTAAGAAACCAGCTTGAAAAATCCAAAACATGAAGAAGAAAAAATATATTATATATATATATATATATATATTATATATATATATATATATATATATATATATATATATATATATATATATATATATATATATATATATATTAAAAAAATCATAAGCTTTGTTAAAGTCCCTAATGGATAGAAAACATACAGACAACACCTGTACAACATCTTGAAAATACCAAAAGAGACCTCCCCACCAGCCGGGAGTAGAACATCTAACAAAACACCATCGAATTTCACATATGGTCCAACTGGTGGGACTTTACACACATAGTTGTCAATACCTTTTCAATGGCCATTTAATTTTGCATACTGTGGAACGGTATGCTTAGGTGTCTTAGTTCAGAAATGGTAGACTAAGATTTAAAAAAAGAAAAATAAAATTAAAGGATGAATCATTGATTAGGGCTTTGGAGGAGGAACTCTCTTTCCCATGTTGGGTTTTGATCACTCATAAGTACTCCAAAATCAAATTGATTTATAGGCTCTAATATTTGATTAGTAGATATTTTTTACTTTAATTTGGACCATTCATTTCTCTGGAAAATCCAAAAAATGCTTTCAGAGGGAAAAAAAAAAGAGGTCTCAAAGTGAAAATAATTCTTACATTGTTTAAATTCACCAGCAAGGCAACTTTCAAAAAAATAAATCGATAATGTGGAGTTCACCAGGGCCAATCTAGGATCTTCTCCTCTTTTACAAGCAGCTTCTATCTCGGGACCAGAATGATTGCGGGCCCAATCCTGCATAATATCTTGTATTATGATCAATGGTTCCTCGGTGGAGACCTAAAAATCTGGATTTAATTAAAGGAGAAACTTACCCTAATGCGACCAACAAAAATCTGGATAACTGAAGCACCAGCTTGAGCTGCAACTACTACTTGTGAAAAGCTGCACAAGCATGATGGAGAGAGAGAGAGAGAGAGAGAGAGAGAGAGAGAGCAAACAGAGAGGGCCAAAGAGCGAGTGGAGAGGGAGATCGAGAGAACGAACAGAGAGGGCCGAAGAGTAAGTGGAGAGGGAGATCGAGAGAGGGAGCAGAGAGGGCCGAAGAGTGAGTGGAGAGGGAGATCGAGAGAACGAGCGGAGAGGGCCAGAGAGCGAGCAAAGAGGAGATCGAGAGAGCGAACAGAGAGGGCCGAAGAGCGAGCAGAGAGGGCCGAAGAGCGAGCGGAGAGGGAGATCGAGAGAGAGAGAGAGAGAGAGAGAGAGAGAGAGAGAGAGAGAGAGAGAGAGAGAGAGAGAGGAGATGAAAATGGGAAAAGAGCAAATGGCGCTCGATATTTTGGAAATCCTATTCTAAATAAGATAAACATTTCAAATCCGAAATAGTGTGCATTTACCATTGTTTATAACAAAAAAATTTGTTAACAGTTGTACATGCAAGAGGGACCATTTTTTGGATGGTTAATATTGTATTATATAAGAAAATTATAAATATTAAACATTTAGAACTAGACGGATTACTTGAATGGTCTGGATAACTCTATATCATTGCCACTGTTTTCATGAATGAGTCACCACTATTTTACATTCTATACAAAACTCACAGTTTTTTACAGAAGAAAAAAGAAACGGTAAACATAACTTTGGAAAGGGGAGGGCTCTATAGGCCCTACTATGATGGATATGTTTCATCCACACCGTCCATCCATTTCTTAACATCATTTTGGGATTGATCCCCAAAACTGAGCCTTAATTAAGTCTCAGGTGGACCACAAAATGAGAAAACGCTGGACAGTTGGATGTCCACCATTCAAAACTGCTGACGCGCCGATGGATTATTGAGTTTCGCCGACGGCTAGCCGTAGCCAAAACCAACCCAAGTCCGTGGCTTTGCCCAATGTTTTGGTAGTGTCAGAGCAATACGGAAACATACTGGTAAGTCCATAAACACCATCAGCCTTATCCAGGCTATGCGATGCAAAAACATAATAAGCCAATATCATATATTGAAG
The DNA here is from genome assembly GCA_021015155.1 of Magnolia officinalis. Lineage (NCBI taxonomy): Eukaryota > Viridiplantae > Streptophyta > Magnoliopsida > Magnoliales > Magnoliaceae > Magnolia > Magnolia officinalis. Next base: position 49,452,083 of record JAJHSJ010000012.1, read on the forward strand.
AAGCAATTAGAACAGCTCTACAATATGGAGACAGAGTAAGCCAAATATTATATACTAAGGATGTAATGCAATATGCAAATCCTAAGGAGTTCACGAATATCGTCAACCTCATTTAGACCATATAAATGCAGAAATATAGCAACCCAAAATACCATATGCCATGGATGTAATGCAATATGCGGTGCGAATGAAATGACCAAGCTGGAGTGTGAAGTCAGGATGATAGTACGTAGTATCGCAGGCTACGGGGTCCATCACAAGGGACTTCTATCTAAACCAGTCCCATACTTAAATTTAGATAGTCAGACTCAATGTGGTAGACTCCTGATCTCAGGTTAGTCGTGCGTCCCAACCGAAATCCTGGCCATTACGGACGTACACAACAACTAGTTGCACACCACCAGCCCGAGTGGATGGTGAATGAATGAATGAATGAGTATAATGCTGAGTACGCAACTCCCACTTAGTAGGTCCACATCGGTATAACTCATCTCCGGGATATCATCGGGGTCTAGTACACTTCACAATGGCTACCACCTCCCTAGCTGCACAACCAGCGAGTGGAAAAGACCTCACTATCCGCCTAGCCAGTATTCTATCAATACATACCCGGCTCGTCGATAGTAGATCCATTTATGAGCTGGTCAAACTCAGCCTAGCTTATAGCCCCCTCGCTCGGGCAGATAAGGCCACACCCCCTTCCAACCGACCACAACACAGTGGGAGACGCTGCCCATTGGCATTTCTCACCCAGGCGCTCATGTATCCACTCGGTTCAGACGTTGGAGTCTCCTCCGGTACCAGAGGATTCTGAGACTCTCACCCAAGAACATCCTATGTGCCCACAGTGGTAGAACCAAATATTTTCGGTGTCCCATCTGGCCATCCATGATATGCCTGTGGAGGCTACAACCTTAATATCGTTAGGGTGTACAGTAGTCATATCACAAAATGCATGATGCATGAGTCACAGTCCAATCATGTATCAATCTTGGGCATACCGTGCGCTCATGTGGGACGACTCCGCCTATCAGGGAGTCCCATGAACAACCTGCCCTATGGCATATGTAATGGTCAACCACATCTCATAACAAACATGCAGATGATGCTTATGGGCATGTATCATGATGTTATGCTGTCACATACTCATAATCGGTATCGATAATCGGCACCAATAATCAACATCGATAATCAGCCTCGATAGTTGACATCGATGAGAATGGACCTAACAAGGCCTAAGGGAAGGTCACAATGTGGACATTCAACCATAATTGCCCATCAATGTGGACATTTAACCAACATTTCTCCCAAGGAGTGGCTTACATAAAGCCTAAAATATAGTGGGGCCCAAGACCTCACATAAGGGCCTAATATATATCACATTGGGTCATATCGCATGGGCCTTAAATACATCACAATGGGCCTCATCACATGGGCCTAATACATATCACAATGGGTCCCATACAAGGACCTCATATAAAATCTCAATAGGCCTTACACAAGGGTCTTATATATCACAATGGGCCTCACCACATGGGCTTCATATACATCACAATGGGCTTTATACACAAGCCGCATATACATCACAATGGGCCTCATTACATTGGCCGAATATACATCAAGTGGGCCGCATCGCATGGGCCTCATATAATCATAATGGGCCTCATATAATCACAACAGGCCTTATACAACCACAATGGGCCACATACAATCTCAATGGGTCGCATCTCATGGGCCTAATACACATCATAATGGGCCACATCACATGGGCTTCATATACAACACATTGGACCTCATCCTATGGGCCTCATATACAAAACATCGGGCCTCACTCATGGGCCACATATACATCATAATGGGCCTCGCCAAATGGGCCACGAATACATCACTTTGGGCCTCATCAATGGGTCACAATTACATCACTACGGGCCGCACAAATGGATGGCATAGATATACAATACATACATAACGTCGAGCCGTACAAATGGACGGCATAGATATGCAATACATACATCACGACAGGCCACACAAATGGACGGCATAGACATACAATTCACACATCACGGTGCATCCCACGGCACACCGTCTAGATGGACTGTATGGGTATAGAATAAATACATAAAAGTGGGGTCCACCTCCACGCATGCCATCCAAAACATATGGACGACAAGTATAAGAACACATACATCTGATGGCCCACATAACTTGCTGACATCAGCCAGCAGTGGGGCCATCATCCAGATGGATGGTGTATAAAACCCATACACCAGGGTGGGTCCCACCCCCACATGTGTCACACGTGTGGGGTGGCCCCCACGTCCCAAAACTGATGGATGACTTGGAAAAGATACATCTCGGTGGGTTCCCACACCACCCGTTATATCAAGGTGGGTTCCACCCCCACACGTGCCACACGTGTGGGGTGGGCCCTCATCTCCAAACGGATGGACGGTATATACATCATGGCTGGCCCTTCTCTGCACCATCCAGAAACAGACAGTGTGGATATTAGAATATGCACATCAAGGTGGGTCCCATCCCACACGTGCAGTACGTGTGGGGTGGGCCCCACACATGCATGAATGGACGGTATGGAGATAACACATACCTCATGATGGACCAATAGAACTTGCTGCGTCAATACAGCAGCTTCAGCTGCTGGCCGTCCAGCAAATGGACGGCCCAGATGGGTCACATGCATGGGGGGGAGGGGGGGTCCACATGTGTGGCCCACTAAAGTCCTGGATGAAGTTGATTTTTATGTTTTCCTTCATGCAGTTCAGCAGCCTCTGCTGCTAGACGGTAATGTTATACGTCCATCAAGGTGGGGTCCACGTACACGTGGCCCACCAACCACATACATCAAGGTGGCCCCCCTCATAGTGCTGGATGACGTGGATCAAGTGGGCCACACCCATCACAGGAGAGAGAGGGAGAGAGATCGTGATGGAGAGGAGGGACCCCGCTACTATGGGCCCTCCATTTCATACATTGCATACATCAAATGGGTCCCACAACATGTGGGCCCTCAAATCATTAAGATCAATGGTAGGAATCCTAGATCACCCACCGATTGCAAATCTTCTAGGCTCCTTGGGATGCTAAGCTCCTAAGCTCCCTCTTTGATGGAAGATGATGATGATTGAAGGGCTAGGATGAAAGATCTTGGGGTAGAAAGTGGGCCACACTAGGCTCTCCTTAGAGCTTGGATGGTTCTCTCTCTTGGGAATTGCTTGGAATGGAGAGAGAAATGAGAGAGAGGGAGAGTGATGTGAGGAGAGAGGGATAGGTGTGATGGGTGTACTTGACTTGAGAGTTGACTTTGGTTGAGAGAGGGATGGGTGAGTGATGGATGTGTACCTGACTTGAATATTGATTGATTGATTTGAAGGGTTGTAGAGATTCTCTCAGAATTTGCTACGCGCGACGTTTCTTTGAAATATACATGGGCCCACAACTCCTGGCCTGGGTATCGCATCGGTGTGGAAGACGTGGCGTTGGAACTGCAGCAATGGTGCGGTCGTTATGGTACAAGTTTCAAGTCAAGCTAACTCAAATCTATGTAATGCGACTCAGGGTCGTGCGCAAATGCCAATTACAGGTCGCGGGTTACCGAAATTGGACCAGGATGATCGCGGAAGTCTACAGAACGATAGGGACTAGGATACGGGTCTCACTCGTATCCAGACTAGCCAACTCTATGACTAAGATCTGATGAGATCGGTCGTGTCTTCAGCTACTTGCTCAATGTGTAAATGGGTCAGCCGATATTCAGAGGGTATGGTTCATCCTTTGATGATGAGTTACACATTTGCCTTCCATACGAAAGGACTTTTTAGTACAAATAAAGTGAAATGAGAAATGGATTCTTACAATCAGTCATTAGAATAACTGTAAAAACACCTTTTCTAACGCAGAACTGAATCCAGCATGCAAGCTTATAATCAAATTACATCTAAGATTTCAGCTACTTGATTAATGCTACAGATTACACTACGGAATATAAACAATAGGCGAAAAGTAAAGGATTACACTAAGAAATGTAATTTACTAGTAAGAAAGTAGAGTGATTACACTACCGAATGTAATTGACTAATGTTTGGTTTGATTTGGTTGGTATGAGACAAATTCTTCTTCCTAAAGTATCTCGTTATTTATAATCATAATCCATCTATCTAGATGCTTCCCATGTTCTGACAGTTGCTATAACCGTTCAACACTACTTGCTTTCCTCTATTTCTCCTTCTATCTTCTGTCTTGTAACCACTTTTTCATGATCGCATTTCTATTGACTATTTAAACAATGACGTGGCATTGCTCGATATACTCCAGCTATATTATCGAGAAATCTTCTTTTTATATCTCTGCAGATCTTTGAAAATACCACGCAAATTCATACAGATCACACCTAACTTACTTTGATTGGTTCTCATGAGGAATGGCAACCACGGGGATGAATAAATATATATGTTGTGTATATATGTCGTCCGTCCATTCTACCATATTTTAGCGCATGGTCCAGGAAATGAGGCTAATCCAAATACCAAGTAAACCACAACACAGGAAACATAGTATTGAATGCACATCATTAAAAAAATTGTGTGCTAACTTTTTGTGGGCCACAAAAGTTATGGATCAAGCTGATATTTGCGTTTTCCCTTCGTCCAGGTTTCCGTGACCTTATCAGCATGTTTGATTGCAAATAAACATTACTTTTGTTGGGGATGAAATAGACTGACCTATAAAAGAAGAGTCAGGTCAGAAATCAACGTATCAAACTTCGGAGGCATAAGTGTGAAGCCCAGTCGCTGACTAAGTAGGCAAGTTGGTACGATCATGGTCAGCGCTCTAGGTCAGCACCCTAGGTCGGCGCTCCAGGTTGGCATCCTAGGTCGACACCTTAGGTCAATACAGCTCGGATCCCTTATTTCTCTCTGGATTGGAGAACTGGCTCAAACCCATATATGAGCAATCTGAAGAGGCTATCAAGAATCATGAAGAAGTCAAAGGCTACAGACATTGGACATCACAAAGACCTTCTTTATAAGTGAAAGGACTTCACTTTGTTCGGTATACGTGGGCAAGCTTCCTGATGTGCATTGCCATTCCCTTGGTCCGGCCTCGAGGGGACTCGGTTCATCTGAGCTCGGTTTTCAGCTACATCTTTAGGTTGATTCCAAATAGCCCGACCTTATCCGAGGAAGATACGCTCGAAATCTTCTCCAAAGATTGTGGAAGTCATCTGCTACACGGGCATGATCCTGAGATCCTCTCCAAAGAACTAAGAGGATCCTCCTACTTAACAAGGAGATTTTCCCTACATTCTCGCCCCTCTTCAACTATAAAAGGGGACATAGCTAATGGTGAAAGGTACACACACAATTCTCCACCCAAAATTCCACTTTGACTAGACCCAGATTCCTGGCCTAACTTTGGCATCGGAGGGTCCCCTACTCTAGCCAGGGTCTCCTTTGTCTTCTTCCTGTGCAGGTACTCGAAGGTCTAAAAAGGGTGGACCAGATTTTTGCATCAATAGTCTGGCGATGTCTATGGGAAGTGACGAAGAAAGCTGTTTCCATCACACCAAGGTTCAACAATGGCGTAAGGGAAGAAGAAAGTCTCAGCCTCCTCGACTGCGCTAGATCTCGTGCCACAGGAACAATCCAGTCACTAAGACTTCTCGTCCCAATTGCAAGCTGATTCCGCACCTACGGGACCAGTGCAACAATCCCTTAGTTGAGGAGGATGACTTATCTCCCTTAAGCAGTAAGTTGAAACATTGAACAACAATATCAACTCTATGAAGTAAATACTGGAACAACAGCAATCCCGCCACAGCTCCGACTGCTCGGGAGCTCCCTCAACCGTCCGAGGTGCCTGTGACCTCTTACAGGAGTAGACAGCTCAGAGCATCTAGAATGCCACCTTCCCATGTCTCTAGTATAACCGCCCTAGTGGCTTCCGACCTACATCATGAATTGGACAGAAAAAAGCACGGCAAAGCACCTGAAACAGCCGATGAAGCTGTAGATGAGAGTGGAGATCCTTGGGAAGCCGAGCTTAATGACCTGCGAGGACAGATTGTCGATATACGACAAGCCTATCGTTCAAACGCCCCAACATCGATGGAGGCAATTTTGGAGGAGACCGAGCCTCCTTTCACAGCTGATATCATGCACGCATAGATTCCATTGAGGTTCCGTCTACCCTAGATCGCCCCGTATACCGGAACTGCCAACACGGTTGAGCATCTGGAATCCTACGAGGCCTGGATGGAATTGCATGGCACATCAACTGCTACCATGTGTCGCGCATTTTTGTTAACTCTAGCAGGAGCAGCTCGAAATTGGTTCCGACAGCTGAAACCACATTCGATCGACTCTTTTGCGCAGCTCAGCAAAGCCTTCGTCACCAACTTCATTGGGGGGGAAGAAAGCATCAAACCAGCTTCCCACCTCCTCAATATCGTTAAGAAAGAAGGCGAGCTACTGAAGGACTACATCAAACATTTCAATCTAAAAATGATGCACGTGCAGAAAAATTATGAAAATATGGCCCTGACCGCCAATGGGAGGACTTAGGGAAGGAATATTCCTCTTCTCACTCGACAAAAACCCTCTAAGCACAATGACTGACTTCTTCAATAAAGCTCAGAAATATTCTAACATCGAGGAAGTCGCTGCTTTACGGAGGGCCAATCAGAGCAAGGGAAGCTTGGCCAAGGAAAAAAGGGTGAAAGAGGAACCTCCCTCGGCCGATGGCAACAAGAAGCGGCAAGGCGATGATCCACCAAGGGGCCAACGCCCGAACAGACAACCTGATAGCCGATTCAACACGATGCCTGAGTAGGTCCTCATGGAAGTCAAAGAGAAACGAAATCTCATATGGCTGAACAAAATGAAATCCGAAGCCAGTAGTTGGGACAAGCGAAAGTACTGTCACTTCCATCGAGACCACGACCACTCGACTAGTGACTGTTTCAACCTGAATGAAGAGATTAAAACCCTTATTCACAATGGGCACCCACACGAGTATGTCAGAAGGGAAAAAAGAGCCGATCCAAAGAATGATCGACCTGCCTATAATATACCGATTAGGGAAATTCACATGACCTTCGGCGAGTCCTCGGGGGGAGGAGACTCGAATCGAGCTCGGAAAGCTCATGGTAGGAGCCTCGGGCATTCCAACTCGAATCGTCAGCTCTTCATTACCAATAGGCATGCAAAAGAACAGAGGGTGGCTTCGTGTGACCTAACCTTCACCAAAGAGGACGCTCGGTGTAACACCCTGATTCTTAAACCTGAGGATGCTCGCCCGAGTACGAGAACCCGAGGGTTACATTATGAAATGAAACTACCATTCATCTAATTATCGACACAATTCATAGTAACAAGTTATAACCATGGTATAAACTAACCAAAGGAGTTCAACGTGCGTGAATAAAAGTATAAAGTAAAGCAAGTAATGCTAGATCCCACAGCAGGGGATTTTTAATTACAAATCTCAAAGCAAGCCAAAACTAAAACAATGTCTGAAAGCATGAAATGAAAGTAGTAAATCCTAAGTGCTTAGTGGAGCTCCTGTGGCTCGGCCACATCATCATACCGGCCCTCTCTCCATACTCCTCTTCTGCTACGCCAAGAGTGTCGTCATAAACACCATTTTCCTCGGTCATACCTGTGTCTATTTGGTGCAACCGCACTATTGGGTAGTGAAAACTCGGTGGGAATTTTCCTCATAGATTCAATCGCAACACATCAATCCAAAATAGATTAACAATTTTAATTCATATGGTAATACACTACATATGCATTTACATGAATGTATGGATGTATGTTCAAGTCACAGATCTGGGTATGCAATCCAGCTGTTAAAATAAAAGACCACTCGTGGTAGGTAGACTACCTAGAAAAGGCCATGAAGGTAAATGCGCCCAAGGACGACCTCCTGGAAAAATACCCGGGGTATGCCCGAGGAGGAATAAAAATCCTGAAAAAGCCTCACACAAAATAAGAGCGCCCAAAGTGACTCAAATGCACAACTCTGGTCATTCAACTGATCTATAGTAAATCGAGCCGAATGTGGCTTACATTAAGCACTCTGAAAAGCTCACATGTCATGCGTGAATGTTATGCACCATGACACGTATATACATTACTTTGATAGAATAGGAATGACTTTAAATTTTTAAATAGGAAATATCCAACTGTACATTCCACATGGATTTCCATAATTTCTTTGCATTCAAGGAGGCCTCACCAAGTATCATGTACATTTACAAGTGAGGTCATATCATTTGGATTATCTAAGAGTCCTTTTATGTCCCTTAAGGACCCTTCCCATGATCCTTCTTCATACTACTCACAATGTATGATGAAATAAGAGTTTGTAAGGCTCAAGTCCGTCTCATTAGAGTCAAGTTCATGATATAAAGATGACAAGAGAAATCCTGTCTTATAGTAAATCAATAATAATCATGAAAGATGGAATTCCAATCATCCCTTTTGTACACTATACGTAAACAACTTCACATTTTCCATATTTTAAGAACTATCTACATGATAATGCCAACTAAATTAGAGATTAAAGAATATAGAAAGTCATGAAGGTAATATTTCACTACCCAGTTCATAAATGATCTAATGTGGAATCTTTCCTTTCTTAATATGTCTAACAGAGTTATATTCATAGGAAAACGATTATAAATGTGACATAGAATTTATAATACCATACATCATGCACATAATTTTAAGGAAATATGACACTAAACAATTAATCCAAGAAAGTCACGATAGCTACAAATCCATGATTTTCTAAAATTCTATACATTAGAGATTTAATCCACGTGGCAATTTGTGAAAGGAAGAAGCTATAGGGGATGCTCCTCACCTTGATTGGATGAGGTGAGTCTAAGAACTCCTGGTTTGAGGTTGTTTGAGGGAGGATGCCCTTTCGAGAATATCTGTTGCAAACAATCCCTGATCAAATGTTACAGAGTCTCCATGAGTCAGTACTGAGTTGACTCGGTCGGGGTTCTCAACTGATGATCATTTGAGCTTGCTTTAAAGGTGTTGTTAACTACGAGGTTAGATCATGGGTCTATTGGACCTGACGCTTCTCCCATCATCTACAACTGGTTAGAGTCAACTTGACTCAGTAAGGAGCATTGAGTTAGTCAGTTGTGAAAGATGATTGGGTCAGTCCCCAAATCAGATGAGTCGTGACTACTTCTGACTGGTTTCTAACCAAGGTACCAGCTCCCTAGGTCCACCGAGTTGGGATTGACTCACTAGCGTTATACCTGAGTCGTTAACTTGGTAGCGACTCAAGTACGAATGGTGCTTCCGCCCCCTGTTTATGATGGACCAGGGCTTTGCTTGCGGCATCGGTCCCAGCACCAGGGAAAATTGATTACTGCCATGAAGGCAGATCGGGATTTTCACGCCAAGAGGGTGCTGAGTCACTCAACTCGTAATTGAGTTGAGCTGACAATGCAATCGGTCGGTCAGTGGGTGGATTCTGTCAAAGATAGAGGGAAAATGGATGAATTTACCATATCAAAGGTTTCTCTTGGATGTGGGAAGGATCTGGACGCGATGTGCCAGCTCCGGGTTCGTCGGGATTCAAAATGCACCTCCACGACTCAGTTGTGGTTGTCGTTTCGAGGTGAAACGTTCTGTTATAGCAGCAGATTGGGGTATGTTATGGACTGGTTTGGTATGGATTTAGAACGGGGATGGGAGTTGGTTTCGTTACCTGAATTGTGGAGGTGGATGAGAGCTGAGATTTCAGCTCCAGGTGGCCAGATATGGTAGAAGCAGTTGCTGGAAATCGGCCCCAGCTGCGACTACCGACTCTCGCCTTCTTCTATTTCTCCCACAACTCCTTCGTTTCCCTCAATCTTACTTCTCTCTCTCTCTCTCTCTCTCTCTGCTCTCTCTCCAATATTCGAACGATTTGGACCGAGTCGAGTTGCTATCAAACCAGCAACTCGCTCCAGCTGCGCCCGCTCACACACTCCATTTTTCTCTTTCTATTTATTGGGATATGCCCTAATTCTCGGCCCTTTTATAGCCTTACTGTTTCTGGAAACGTCTCCAGCTAATTATAAGGATTAGTGAACTGCTAACTCAAGCCGGCCGAGAGAACCCCACCATCAGGATTCTCTCAAGTAGCCGAACGTGTGCATGGGTCCAGGTGACATTCACGGATGGTCTTCGGGTGTGATGGGCCACACGATGTACATCTCGGATGGGTGAATGGGCCACTCCCGTAGAAAATGGGTTTCTCAGTCGGTTCGAGGAAGATGAGGTGCAGAAATGGCGAATTTTGAATGGGTGGCTTATCTACAGATCAGGGCCGCATGGACGGTCTTGATTAGGCTTAAATACAATGTGGGGTCCATCTTACGGTGCAAGGATGGCCGTTGATTAAGGCAACTCGTTGTAAGTGAAAAATCGGGGCGCAACTTCAAAATCTCGCTATTTTCTCGGCTACTACGAAAATATCAGATTGCCCTACTTCGGACGCCTAGGATTTGCCTGAGGGAAGCTTCTAGGTGACCAGGAATGGACGAGATGCGTTGTGGCTATAAGTGGAAAGATTCTTTCTGCAATCCGGTGAGTAGGTTGCTAGTTTTGGAAATGTTAGGGATGACTGGGACTTTATGTGTGTACGTGGCTTCCATCTGACGACTCCCAACGGTCAGATCTGCCAGAGGGAGGGCGTACGTGGCTATTCTTCTCTCGTCAACGTCTACTGTGCACAACCCTCCACCGGTCGTAGTTCATGTTTTCGTGTGTGGTTTTCAATAGATAATCACTACATGGACATGGTCGTTGGGGCCCATAGGTCATGATGAACGGTTTGGATCACCATTCTCTATTCAAATGGTGGACCTTTACCCCAATGAATCGGATGGCGTGGTTTGAATGACCGCAAGGCGGGAGGAGTTTTCGAATTCCCACCTCAATTTACAATTTTCATCAGGTCAAAGCTGTCTTGACCCGATGGCTTGATCCCGTGCACTGTGTGCGAATGCTGATCAACGTGATTTGGACCGTCCATTCTTCTTGGTAGGCCCCATAATACCCACAGGACTGATGGTTAGTCCGTCCTGTAGTCTTTGGTTGATATATATGAAGATTTATTCAAGATACATATTGGTTATTATTATTTTTTTGTGCTGGTAGTTGCCTCAAATTTTTAATGTGTATTTTTGTAGTTATGAGGTGTGTTATCGTATGGTAGAGTTCTAGAATTAAAATATGAGTAGTTATATCTCGATTCCTGAATGGGCCATTAGGTGGCTGATCTAATTGTGATGATATATGGGGAGTTTTAGTTCTTTTAAATTTTTATTTAGGAATTCAAGTCAAAGTGTGAGTTGTTACACTCGGGGAGTCCACCGCCCACATGATGATGCGCTTGTAGTCACTATGACTATAGCTCACCGCAAAGTATTTCGGATTCTGGTAGACACTGGAACCTCGGTCGACATTCTATTTATTAAAGCATTTGACAAAATGGGGATTAGACGATCTCGACTCTGGGTTGTTAAAATGCCCTTGTTTAGATTTGCAGGGGATAAAGTGATGTATGAAGGGTCGATCCAGCTCCTACTGACTGCGGGGGACGGTCAGAACCAGACTACGACCATGATCGACTTCCTTGTAGTGGACTGTCCCTGTCTACATTGCCATTTTAGGACAACCTTTGCTCAGTGCTCTCTGAGCTGTCGTGTCAATGTACCACTTGGCGATGAAGTTCCCCACCGAGCAGGGCATTGGTCTGGTTAGGGGAGACCAACAAGAAGCTCGACAGTGCTACTCTACGGTATTGAGAGGCCATCATCGAGCAATGGCCATCACCTCTCTTGATCCACGTGAAGACTCAATTGAAATAGGGTGCCCTGGGGAGGACCTCATACTCATCTCGCTAGATGACTTCGACCCAACTTGAACTGTGTTAATCGGGTCATCATTGGCACCACATTTATGGGATGAGGTTATGAACCTCCTTCGACATTATACCAATGTATTTGCATGGTCTCATCAGGATATGTCAGGCATCGACCCTAAGATTATGGTGCACATGTTGAACATGGACCCCAACTGCTAACCAATCCAATAGAAGCAAAGAGCGTTCAAGCTCGAACGGTACGCCATATTAGCAGAGGAAGTTGAAAAACTCCTCAAGGTTGGCTTCATCGAAGAAATCTACTATTCGAACTGGATAACCAATATTGTATTGGTTAAAAAGTCTAGTGGGAAGTAGTGTTCTTTGTCGATTATACCGACCTGAACAAAGCCTGCCCCAAAGACAACTTTTCTCTCCCTAGGATCAACTAACTCATCAATAACACTGCTGGGCACGAACTCCTAAGCTTCATGGATGCTTATTTGGGATACAATCAAATTGTCATGCCCCCATACGATAAGCAGAAGACGACATTTGTCATAGACAAAGGGCTCTATTGTTATAAGGTCATACCCTTCGGGCTGAAAAACCCAGGGGTCACATATCAGAGGCTCGTAAACAAGATGTTCACCCAACAAGTTGGCCATTCCATAGAAGTTTACGTCGACGACATGCTCGTCAAAAGCATTAAAGCTCGATATCACATTTCAGATGTGGGGGAAACATTGGTGATGCTGTGTAAGTGCTAAATGAAGTTGAATCCGAGTAAGTGTGCCTTTGGCGTTAGCTTGGGAAAATTCCTTGAATTCTTGATCAGCCAAAGAGGGATCAAATCCAATCCTGAGAAAATTCAAGCTTTGCTCGACATGAGCTCCCCCAGGACGACGAAAGAAATTCAGTGCCTTAAAAGAAGAATAGCCGCCCTTAATCGCTTTGTGTCCCGAGCTACAGACAAGTGTCTCCTCTTCTTCATGTAATTGAAAAGAAAGTAGAAGATAAAGTGGACGGAGGAGTGCGAACTCGCCTTCCAGCCGCTCAAACAGTACTTAGGATCACCGTCATTGCTCTCCAAATCAGAGCAAGGGGAACCATTACTGCTATACTTGGCAGTTTTAGCAGCTGCAATTAGCTCGACTCTCATCAGAGAACAAGGGAAACAACTTCTGGTTTATTACGTCAGCAAACCTCTAATCTCTGCCGAGAGAAGATATCCAAACATAAAGAAGCTGGCACTGGCCCTTGTCGTTTCGTCCTGGCACTTACGACCATACTTCCAAGCCCATACCATCATCTTCCCGACTAATCAACCCCTTCGTCAAGTAGTTCAAAAACCTGAGACGTCTGGAAGACTTGCAAAATGGGCGATCAAACTTAGTAAGTTTGACATCAAGTACCAACCTCGAACAACAATCAAAGACCAAATGGTGGTTGATTTCATTACTAAGATGGCTCCTTCTGAGGTGGCTCCTCCAGAGCTGGTTCTTCCCGAGCTGGGTCATGCCGCGGTAGAACCTTGGCCCCGACATGGTGTTTACCCGACCCGAGCATCAAGCAGCCGACCCAGGCCAGCCGATGTGGACTCTATACGTTGATGACTCATCAATTCTAAAGGCAGTGGGGCCAATATAGTCCTGTTAGCCCTAGATCAAACATGTGTACAATATGCCTTAAGATTTAGATTTCAGGCATCAAACAATGTAGCAAAGTATAAAGAGCTATTGGCCGGGCTCAGGTTGACAGCCGTCATGGGAGCCCTACATCTGAAAGTTCATAGCGACTCACAGCTCGTCGTCAACCAATAGTGAGTGAGTACCAAGCCAAAAAGGAACGAATGAAGGCCTATCTGCAAAAAGCTCGAGAGCTTATTGAAAATTTCCCAAAGTGCAGAATCAGCCTGATCCTCAGAGCTAAAAACTCTAAAGTAGATATGTTTGTAAAATTGGCCACTGCCGATGAGGACAATATCTTGAGATCTATACCGATCGAGTTCCTTACCGAACCGAGCATCAACGAGTCTGACCTGGCCACAGTTCTCCCGATAAATTCAAAGCCAACTTGGATAGACCCGATAATTGATTACATCAAGGAGGGAAAGTTGCTTGAGGGCCGACAAGAGGCATGCATGCTCCGAACCAGAGCCACCCGTTACACCATGGTCAGGGACATCTTGTACAAAAAGGGATTCTTCCTCCCTTATCTCAGGTGCCTCCAACTCGAGAAAGATGAGTACATTCTGAAAGAGATCCATGAAGTCATTTAGGGAAATCACTCCAGCGGTCAAGCTCTCGCACAAGGGTACTTTTGGTCGACTATTCAACTGGACACTCGACAATATGTTCAGGGTGACAAATGCCAACAATTCGCGGCAATACCCCAACAGGCCCCCAAGGAATTAACTCTTATAACCGGATCATGGCCATTCGCCCAATGAGGCATCGACATCATTGGCCCCTACCAATTGGCAAAGGGCAGACCAGGTTCGCGGTTGTTGTGGTTGACTATTTCACTAAGTGGGTTGAGGCCGAGCCACTGGCCAAGATTACCGAGCAGAAAATTACAGATTTTATCTGGAAGAACATCATATACCGATATGGAATCCCCCACACGATCGTTTCGGACAATGGGAAACAATTCGACAATCAACAATTCCGAGGTATGTCTGAAAACCTCGAATCCAGAATGCTTACTCGTCACCGCGACATCCACAAGCAAATGGGCAAGTCAAGGTAGTCAACAAAATTATCAAGAACCATCTTCGAACAAAACTCGAGAAAGCTAAGGGATTCTGGGCGGAAGAGCTTCCCCATGTCCTCTGGGCATACCGAACCACAACTTGAACAACCATGGGAGAAACTCCTTTCTTCTTGGCCTTCGGCGCTGAGGCCGTCATCCCAGTTGAAGTCAGGCTCCCAACTTCTCGGACTCAATCATATAATGAGCTACAAAATGACAAGCCAATGGCATTGGACCTTGACCTCATTGAAAAGAGAAGAGAACAAGCTCGGATCAAAGTTGCAATTCAGCAGCAACATGTCGCGTGTTTCTACAATTCTAGAGTGAAAACGAGAAGGTTCCGAGCTGGAGACCTTCTCCTCCATAGAACCTTCTAGAACACAAAGGAACCCGGTGCAGAAACTTTGGGACTAAACTAGGAAGGACCCTACATAGTAACAAGCGTCAGTCGACCAGGATCATATCGTTTCGAGGATTTGGAAGGACGACTGCTACCACACCCATGGAACGCTAAGAATTTAAAAATCTACTATGCCTAGCGGACGACCTGACTTAAGCACAAATCTACTTCCCTACTGTGTTTTGATCTACATTGGAACTATTGCAATAAAAGTCCCGGGAGTGGAACAAACTTTGCTTCCAAATTTCATCTCTACAATTAGTTTACTAACAATTCTACTACAGGGGAAGAGCAACCCTTGTTGATGGGCTGACCCATCATGGAAAAGTCGGGCCATGAGATATCGTCACGTGAAAAAGGGCGATACTTTGAAAAATCCAGAAGTATCCGATCCACAGGAGTGTTCAACTCAGAATCATAGATTCATAAAAACGACTAAGGGTTTAACCTCGGCACAAAACGCTACCCATCAACTCAAAAAAAAAAACAAGGAAATAGATCAAACAAAAATGTCGGTCTTAGTTAATGTTCGAAATACATTCCCAAAAAGTAAAAATTCTACAAAGGTAAAGGAGAGGAACATCAAGGTGCTGTGGGGGGCTATTCAGAAGCTGAACTGTCCGGAAGCTCTTTAGACTCAGAATCGGCCTCCTCGAAAGAGGAGAGGTCGAGCTCGGGATGTTCCTCCTTTATATCCATGAGGCACTGCTCGTATCCGGCCCCATAGAGGGAGTCCCTATCATCCATATATTCTGCGGAAGACTTGAACTCCTCCACGACGACTACTTAAGCCGAAGCAAGAGCCTTCTATGCCTCCTTGATCTTCAACTCAAAGGAGAAAGTCAGCCCGACCATATTAGCCTTCCACCGAGCGGCTCTTCCCGAGGGCTCTATAAGCAACTTCATCGTCGCTTCCAACTCAGCCATCGATTCAATCGCTTGGGCCTTCAGAGTGGAGCAATGTTGCTCGATCTCAGTCCGAGATTGCTCAGCCTCCTTATGGGCTTGTTCGACCTCAGCCCGAGCTCATTCGACCTCAGCCCGAGCTCGTTTGGACTCTTCACGGGCCCGTTCGGCCTCAATTCAGGACTGCTCAACCTTGGTCCCTTTCCACAGCAGCCCTGCCGCTGCTTCCCTCACCTCCTCCTAGAAACACAACGACTCACGGTGCGCGTAAAGTAGCGAAGGGCCAAACTACAAAGAACAAGAAAAGTATTAAATCAAGATGAAAAGTAAAGTGACCGCGGCTTCAGGTTAACTTACTTTAAGATAGGCCTTCGCCATCTGGCCGACGATCACGTCCGGCGGCGCGTCCATCATATGGGTAAACTCGGCATCCGGAATATGTTGATCTACCCAAGGCAGGAAACTCACCAATGTCTCCCGAGCTGACTTGAGAGACCTCTGGCTCCCACCTCCAGACGGGCCTCCGGCCCTCGACATAGGGAACTCGATAGACGTTTCTGTAGTCTCCCGAGCTTCGTTAATCGAAGTCGTCCCAGCAACCTCCTCCTCGATCGCTTCAGTAGTAGCAGGCGCCGAGGTCAGCACCTCACCCGTGGCCTCCACAACCACAGGAGAAGAAGGTCTGACCTTCCCTTTGTTCTTGGAGGTCAGTGTCGGCTTCTTCTTCTTCTTCTTTGGCATTATCTCGTGGGAGGAGGTGACTTGCGCTTGGAGGGCTTTGAAGGATGTGCTTCAAGCATCACTGTATGACGGAAAGAGTTAGTAAAAAATAAAGCCCATTAAGTGCAAGAAATCCTGAATAAACTACTGAGAAAGCTATACCTGTCAAAGCTAGATCAAGACCTAATTTAAGGAGAAATTCAGGCGTAATCAGTACTTTCTAAGATCGTAGCTCAGGTTCCACTGATCTGGCTCCCTTGATCAGAGCAAGAGCTTCGGGACCAACAAGATAAGGGTACTTGGGGAGAACTGTCAAGGAAGTGTGGACAAAGGCACCAGTCAAACCTAATGTAACGAGGTCGAGCTATGAAACTAAAAAAAAAAAAAAAAAAAAAGGTTTGTATATCGACCTGGCGTGGAGAAGAAGCTCGGGACCCACGAGTGTAGCCCAGAAATTCCTAACTTTCCCACTCCCCCGACACTTAGAACCACTTATCCTTCCAATTTTTGTTGGAGGTCGAGACAGATGTAGTTAGGGCCTTACCAATACCCCGCCATGAAGAGAAGTAATACCAACCCTCATGCAGAGGCTTGGATTTTACTTGGTAGAGGTGAAGAAATTCTTCCACAATCAGCTTGGGTTAGTCGAGCTCAGACCAGAGGATGAATGACCCCACCAACGCTCTTCACGCGTTAAGGATCAACTACCTGGAGCCAGTCCTAGGTATGTAAGTACCCTTCTCACTAGCCCTGAAGGGGGAGCCTGAGACCGCATTGCAGGGCCTTCGCGAAAATGGCCACCTCACCCCAAGGGGCTGGTTGGGGAGCTCATCTGGCAAAGGAGTTCGGAGTACCATTAAGTTCAGAATGTGGCATCCCAACCTAATCCTCGCCAAGTCCGCTTCCATCAGCATGGAGCCAACTAGCCCTTTCTTCCCTCCCTCCGACGAATACTCGTCTGTCTCCTTCGCCGCTGGGATAGTCCCTTTCGTCTCCTTAAGCCTCTCAGCTGGAGCTTGCTCAAGTACTCGCAACGCGTGGGACACACGCAGCTCCCAACCGGTCGCCCATTACCATTAATGGGGATGCGGAGGCCGTCTGCCCCATCGTCACCACTGTGGGTCCCTCCATGTGGGATACAACTTTCCGGCATGGTTGTGGGCTTAAATGATGCCAAAAAACTGGAAAAATGGAAGAAAAAGGGGAATGAGGGATAAAGGCTCACTGGGAACGGAAAAGATCACTAGAAATCGACTTGGGTACGCTTGATTGCAGAACACCCCAACTTTGAAATTAGGGTTTTATAAGGAGAAGGAAAAGAGCAACGAAGGCAAGGGGAACCCTTCACACGGGTGAGGTCCTCCCCTTTTTATAGACGCCTGGCCGTATACGCATTAATTGCTCGTCATCTATGCGGAGCTGACGAGACTTCTCAGGTCTCCCGCCTTGACACGTGGCATGCCCCCACTCGCCGCATGGCTCCACTACCAACGACGGGTCACGTGTCACCACCTTACACGCCCGACACCGAAAAGGCCCTCTAACAACTAATGTGGCCTCGAGCCACGGGATGCCGCCTCAAGGGAACCGTACCTGATCAATGTTATGTCGTGGTATTCGCGCACGCTGCCTTATTCAGCATTAATGACAACACAACTAAGCACTCCAAGCAACAATAGTCTGACCTGACCAAGCATGACCTACTTCCCAAGCCCTCTTCGTGGACTTAAAAGCAAGGGGGTTGCTGTTGTGGATGAAATAGACCAACCTACGAAAGAAGAGTCAGGTTGGAAATCAACGTATTAAACTTCGGAGGCATAAGCGCGAAGCCCAGTCGTCGACTAAGTACGCAGGTTGGTACAATCATGGTCAGCACTCCAAGTCAACACCCTAGGTTTGCGCTCCAAGTCGACACCCTAGGTCGGCGCTCCAGATCGGCACCCTAGGTCAGTACAAGTCAGATCCTTTATTTCTCTCTGGATTGGAAAACCAGCTCAAACCCATATATGAGCAATCCGAAGAGGCTATCAAGACTCATGAAGAAGTTAAAGGCTAAAAAAATTGGACATCACAAAGACCTTCTTTATAAGCAAAAGGACTTCACTTTGTTCAATATACTTGGGTGAGCTTCTTGATGTGCGCTGTCATTTCCTTGGTCCGGCCTTGAGGGGAGCTCAGTCCGTTTGAGCTCAATTTTTAGCTACATCTCTAGGTCGATTCTGGATAGCCCAACCTTATCTGAGAAAGATACACTCAAAATCTTCTCCAAAGAATGTGGAAGTCATCTACGACATGGGTGTGATCCCGAGATCCTCTCCAAAGATCTCAAGGGATTGTCCTACTTAAAAAATAAAAATAAAATAAAAATAAAAAGTTTAACACACGCACACACCACCACACACTCATGCCCTAGTGGGATTTCACCACCTATGGTTACTTGAACCCTTGACCAGGTGTTGAAACTCCTAAGAGTCTACCACCAAGCAAGAGCAAGGACCCAAAGTAGGACTCCGAAGATCTCAGGGGATCCTCCTACTTAACAAGGAGATCTTTCCTAAGTTCTCGCCCCTCTTCAACTATAAAAGGAGACCTTGCGCTTGCTTTAGTGGTAGACTCTCAGGAGTTTCAACACCTGGTCAATCCCACTACAGTATGAGTGTGTGGCAGTGTGTGCTTGTGTCAAAAAAATTTAAAAATAAATAAATAAATAAAAACTATATATAAAAGGGAATATAGCTAATTGTAAAAGTTACGCACAATTCTCCATCCAAAACTCCACTTGGACCAGACCCGATTTCTGGCCTAACTTGAGTACACGAGGGTCCCTTGCTCTAGTCAGGTTCCTTTATTTTCTTACTGTGCAGGTACTCCAAATTCTAACGTTTCCCTTATTTTCTTACTGTGCAAGTACTCCGAATTCTAAAAACGGTTGGATCAGATTTTCGTGGTGGGCGTTCAATCACCACGTCTCCTGGGGTGTGGTCCAGCTAAGATTTTAAATTTTTTTTTTTTTTTTCCATGTCATAAAATGATCCGTAAAAATGGATGGTAAGCTTGGTATACACTATACAGCACATACATCAAGGTCGGCGTCATCGTCACAGGCCTCACGGAATCGTGCGGCAATGACACCGACAAGGGAAGGCGCCAAAGAGCTCTGTTTTAATGTCTACGCCACGCGGAATACTTTTTAATGCACCAAAAGCTAAAATATTTGTCAAAATAGCTTTATTTTTACGCTAGCAATGCTAAAATGTGTACCAAACGGGCCCATAAATTTAGAAATTAAGGTAAATACGTGTACTTAAATGTCCAACTCAACTCGTCCCCAGTTGCCAAATTGGCACGTGCACTTAATGTCCGTACATTCATCTAATGTGCCTTGCCATGTAAGCTCTAGGGCTCAAAAACATGTTAGTCCATAAATTAGGTGGGCCCGACGTGTTTGAAAAATGGATGGTTCAAAATGATTAACTGATGATCCACATTCAATGCACACATTTGGCCCGTTTAATGACCACGCCAGCCTGATTTTTGGGCTGGTGAACATACATGATGAAGGACATCTTATCAATGGCCTGGATCGTGCACAAAATCTGGCACGTGCGGCGGGAGTACGTTCTGTTGGCTGATCTCACGAACAGCTTACGGAGATCATTATTTAGGGCTGGACAAAGACAGCTGATCATTAGACGCATGATGATGACATGGCTTCTGCAATGCCTTTTGGCTGAGATTCCTGATATGCGTGATTGATCTTTTTCAACCGAAAATCTCCCATGTGCAGCGACAGGCTGTTCCGAAGCGAATTGCGTAACTCCATGGTGTGTTGACGTTATCAAGATCTGTGGCCCCATTATGATGTATGTGTTATATCCACACTGTACATTCATTTTGAGAGATCATCATAGGGCATGAATGGGAAAATGACGCAGATCGAAACCTCAGGTGCGCCACACCAGAGAATGCAGTGGGGAACCGTCGTAACCTTCTCATGGCCTGCCATGATGTTTATTTTCCAACTAACCTGTTCGGAAGGTCAGACAGATCTGATAAGGGAAGCGGATTGGCTGGTGTACCACACACCAGCTATATAGCTGTGTCGTGCGAGGACGAGCACTGACGCTCCTCGAGCTCCCAGTTTTACGGACGGTTCAAAGGAGATCAAAGTTACATGGGCCTAACAGTGATGTAGTTTTACGGACGGTTCAAAGGAGATCAAAGTTACATGGGCCTAACAGTGATGTATTTATTATATCTATCCGGTTCATTTACTTTAAGGGCTCGTTTGGCCGGGTGGATTGGAAGGGAGTGAATGGTATTAGGGTGGATGACATGGATTTTTAGGTAATGATGTGTTGTCAGCGGATTATCTTGGGATCCATGGGATTGCTATATCCCTGGATTCATATATCCAGTCCGTTTGGTACCCCCGGCCAATCCGGCGATTAAAGCTTCCAATCCTTTCCAATCCCACAAACCAAACACGTTGCTGGCTAATTTGAACGGATTAGGATGTATTGGATGGGATTTAAAGTTAATGATGGTGTTGTCAGTGGATTGTCTCAAGATCCATCGGATTTGGATCAGATCACCTACCCTGTTTGGCACGCCCGGCCATTCCCGAGATTTACCATCCAATCCCTTCCACTACCATCTAATCCCTTCCAATCCAACCAGCCAAACAGGCCCTTAGAGATTATTTTAAAGTATTATAAAAAAAATGAATTATATCCAAAGATCATTTGGACCACACCACAATTAGCAGCCAAGATAATGATCACATTAAACAATTCGTACTGCCCACCGTAAGGTTTATCTTCCATCAAATCTGCTCCTAAGGTCACATAGACCTGAATGAAGAGGAAAACCAAATTTCATATTGATCCAAAACTTCTATCACCCCAAAAAGGGTTTCAATGGTGCACGTTCAATCCCCGTCTGCTTTATGCAGTGTTGTCCACTTGATAGTTAGATCGGTCTTATTTTTCATCTCAAGCCTTAGGACAAGTTTGCCAAATGGATGGATGGTTGCAACATAACACATACCTCATGATTAGACTTATAGAACTTGCCGAGGTCAATACACTAGCCTTGTAGCTGCTGGTGGTACGTGTGGTGCGAGGAGGAGCAATGACGCTCCGAGTTCCACCTAAGGGTGAAAGGAGATCAAAGTTACATGGTCCTACACTGGTGTATTTATTATATCAACATTAGTCATCTATTTTAAGAGATCTTTCTAAAGTATTATACAACAAAAATGAATCATATACCGAGATGGTCTAGACCACACCATAAATAATAGTGGAGGTAATGATTTTCACCATTAAATAATTCATAGGGCCCACTATAACATTTATTTTCCATCCATTCTCTTCATAAGGTCACAAAGACCTCAATGAAGAAGAAAACCAAATTTCATATTGATTCGAAACTTATGTGACCCAAAAAGGGTTTCAATAGTAGACTTTCAATCCCCCACTGCTTTTTGTAGCGTGGTCTACTTGGTAGCTTGCCTTAAGACCAGCTTGCCAAATGGATGAATGGTTTGGATATAACACATACCTCCTCGTGGTCAGACCCACATAACTTTCTGACCTCAAAACATCAGCTGAGGTACACCAGCCAATCTGCTTCCTTGGATGAGGGAAAGCACAAGTATCATCTGCATCCATAACTTACGTGGCCCCCACGAAGTTTTCAAGGGTAGGCGTTCAATCCTCGTTGCTTTATGTGGTGTGGTCCACTTGAGATTCGGATCTGCCTCAATTTTAGTCCGGATGCTCCCAAAAAATCTGATAAAATGGATGGTTTAGATGTAACAGATACATCATGGTGGCCCCACATAATTTAGTGGCGTCAATACACCAAAAACGCAATCTACTTCCTGCTCCAGATCCGTAGCCACGTGGAGCATGCATTATGTTTTTTCTGGCCCTGGTCGTTTTCACACACCGTCAATAGTCACCACGGTACCAGTCGGTGCTGGAAAAGCTGTGATTCGTGTGTTTTATCTGCTTTGTCCATCCATTTTGCGGGGTTCATATTAAAGCATGGCTAAAAAATGAGGTGGAGTGAAATCACGGGTGAACCACATCAAGGGAACGTGGTGATTGAACGCCCAAGATTGAAAGAGGAGCTTCTCGAAGTCCACTATAATGTTTATTTGCCGGTTGCTTGGATTACCATGTCACTGTTATTTCAATCTCAACCACTTGATTAGTGCAGCGTGTCAAAATTGAATGTACAGCTCAATTCAAACTGAACAATTACCACCATAAGCACCAAAATAAGCAAGTACCTTAAAAATCAACTGAATTCTAATAAGATTAGAAGATAGTTAAAGAGTGGGATTTGTCCTTTCAAAATGGGTCACACCTAAAAAATAATAATAATAATAATAATAATAATCTTACGGTTGTTCATGCATAACTTACTCAGTCTCTGACTATATGTGTGCGAGCATGCCATAATTTAAATGCCAGCTTCAATTCAAACTGAACAATTATAACCCCAGCTATCAAAATAGGCATACACATAGTGTATGACCAAGATCTGATGAGATCGGTCACCTATTTAGCCACTCACTCAATGTGTAAATAGTATCAGGAGATATTAGCTGGTGGGGTTCGTCCTTTGATGATGGCTTGCACATTTACCTTTTGTACGAAATGACTTTTTGATACAAACAAAATGAAAATGAGAAAAGGGATTCTGATAATCGGTCACGAAAAGCAACTGCAAAACACGTTTTCGAGTGATGAACCAAATCCTACGTGCCAGCATAAACTCCAATTACAATTAAATTTACCAGCTACTTAGTTAACGCTACGA
Source organism: Magnolia officinalis (assembly GCA_021015155.1). NCBI lineage: Eukaryota > Viridiplantae > Streptophyta > Magnoliopsida > Magnoliales > Magnoliaceae > Magnolia > Magnolia officinalis. Next base: position 49,475,595 of record JAJHSJ010000012.1, read on the forward strand.
ATTACACTACAGAATGTAAACAACAGGCTGAAAATAAAGAATTATGCTAAGAAATGTAATTTTCTTGGCATGAAAAGTAAATGATTACACTATGAAATGTAAACTAGCTGGTAAGAAAGGATAATTGAAAGATAGATTTGGTTTGTCAAGGTTGGTATGAGACGAAATCTTCCTACTTGGTTCTTTTACTATTTATAACCTTAATCCGATCATCTCGATCATTCCTACATCCTGACAGCTGTCATAACCGCTCAACAGTACTTGACTTCTTCCTTTTTCTTTTTTTTTTTTCTCCTTTTGTCATCTGTCCTGTGACAGTTTCTTCATAAACACTTCTTTATCGGCCGCTTAGACATTGTTTGGGTATAAAATATGGTTAAGGGGAGAAGCTTCAAGGAGGAAAATTGGTGAAAGAAATGAAGGATATAAGTGAAAGGAAAGTGAGTTGCGTGGGACCCGAGTTGCGCGGGTCCACCCAACTGGTCCATAGTCAAGTTGGGTCGCGCAACTCTCTTTAGAGAGGGACGGATTAAGAATGCGAAGCAGGGTCCACGGCACAGGATTCGAGGGCTCACACGTGCGAAAGTCTATAAATACCTGTAACGTCTCGGAAAAATCTATACAAAGACCCGAGTACCACCTCAGGGAGAACCACCTAAGGACCGTATCTTGTCGTAATTTAGGCAGAAATTAGTTAAGTATTAAACTAAATAATCAGTGGATTAAGCGTGGGCCACCATTTCCACAAATGAGAAAGCCAAAAACTGTTAATACCATTGACTCAATACTACATAAAGACCTTGGAGAAATTCCAAGAGCTTGTCACTCTCGGGAGTACATGGAAACTCCGTATCGGACCTAGACCGCACGTCGAGAGTCCGATGACCATGAAACTATAGGATTATGTCCGTCCTACCGGGCTTGACAACCATTGCGGGAATCAAGCCCTGATGGTGTCCAGAAACACACAACTTGAGCCCTGAGCGAAGTCTGTGAGAAATGCGAATATCTTTAGAAAATGTAATGAGACTTAAGTGAATTGGGCCATTCGATCACATGCAAAATTGAGAATTTCGAGCCATCAATTTCTCACCAAACTTCACCCATGAAAAATGGAAAATTCCCTGCACATATCTGTATAACTGTGGCCCCGATCGAGTAAGCATGACGGTCGATCTGACACAGGTCTTCCACAGTCGATCACCTTATCCGATCACACCGAAATCACATCCTGGTATAAATCCATTGTCAGAGAACTTACCCTACGATGTAAGTGAGTAGTGGGCCTCCCTGTGAGCCCTATTTGTCAAAAACAGCTGCCCGAAGGGTATAACCCATGTATATAGTGGCCCTGGGGCCATTTGCATCACTTCTAGACTTATATATAGCCCTTATATCACCTCACCTCTCCCATATGCGAATTTCCCTAAAACCCTAAGGGAGGGAGAGAAATGAAGAGAAAAGAGGAAGGAGAGAAAAGCTTTTTGGGAGATCGTTGCAGTGATTCTCTCCCACGACTCCACGCACTGAATCACCTCCCCGTTACGCTACACAACCTGTTTCGGATACGATTTGGGTAAGAAAACCTAACTCTAATCTTGTTATAGAGATCCAGATTGACTCATCAGCAAACTAGCTAGCCTATTTCGTGATTTAGGTGCCCAACGTTCCGTTTTCGGGAACGTAGAATTCGAACCGAGTCCGAATCGAGTATTCCGATGAAAGGTGCAGACTATAAACGTTTAGGTTATGGTTATCAATGCTTTCAATGTCAACTAATGATTTATGTCTGACTTGATTGCTGCCATATTGTCTTAGATGTGCCACTTTCGATATAATATACGTGTGTGAACTATGTTGAACAAAATATGCCTCTCATGATGTTTGAATGAACATGTAAATATGATTCGTGCTTGCCATGACTACTATTTTAAGATTCATCATCGTCATATGCATGCTGACCTCTCTGTATAAGGATTTGCTAAAATACACGTTGTAACTAACCTAGTCTATATATTTGATGAAGTGTAGTCTAAGCGTTTGATGAATTGTCTGAATGAGAAATTGTTGATGATTTGTATTTATTAAGAGTACTAAGATACGATTATTAAGTACCTTATTCATATGTATAGTTTCTTTCATGAAATCATATCCGCCGTTACGTAATTTATGGATAAAAATGCAAGTGTTTGGTGACATGTTCAATGTGTTTGGTAAAATGCTCAAATGAGGAATTCATTTGAATTGTTTGTTAAATGCTGAAGTGATTATCACATGTGTTTACTTACTGCGTCTGAGTAAGATTGGGGCTACAACGTAGCCCAGACAATCGGTAACAATCCTTGTTCATGTGGCCAAATTAGTCTCACCACATTGCGTAACTCGACAAATCCAGGTTGCACGACGATTGTCGAGAATGGTTAGGTCACAAGGGGTGCTTATACGCTCCAAGTCGATTAAGTCAGTATGTACCCGTACCAATCGAACTTGCCTATCGAACCGATTGGCCTATTATATGTTTACCATGTATGGACATCACTATTTGAATCTAAGGTACCCCTTTCCAATGTAAAGGCCTAGTCTAACCATGGTACCACGATCTGCTAAGACTCATGAGCCGAGCATGGTAGTATGGGACACCGTGTTCGAGCTGTCAACCCACGCTAGGGCAACGAGCCTCCCCATAGTGACCAGTGAGTAACTAAGACTCGTGAGTCGAGCATGGTGGTATGGGATACTGTATTCGTGTTATCGGTCTATGCTGAGGTGACGAGCCTCCCCGTAGTGATTGCTTGTAACGCCCTGAAAATCAGGGGTCGAGCATAAACTCAACTCCCGAGTTCCAGAACATCACTTATGCAACAAAATGAATGATGATTGAATGTTGACTGTATTCGTGCATTGAACATGAGTGAGATTAAGCCAAAACAGCATATCATACTCCAGAGACAGTTAAATTTGCAAGCGGAAGACTGTGATAGATAGATAAAATATATAAATTATGATGAGTCTCCAGAGTGTGATAACATTACCAGGTTAAATAATTACAAGTACAGTTCTAAAATATACCAAATGTGAGGGAGTGTAATGTCTCCTATCCCAAGTACCGTAGCCCCGTCAATACAATACCAGGTCTTCATAGACCTATAAGAGATTACATGTAGGAGAACTCCTCCTCAACATCACAGTAGTAGTTCGGCTCTGCTTCATAAGCATCGCCATCACCTGAAACTCAACAAATCTGGTTGGTGTTGGAAACACCGTCCCGTAACGTGGGAGTGAGTGATCAACTCAGTGGAACAATAAAGCATAGGTTAACATGTTATCAATTCAATCAAGCAGTAATGATAAAGCAATACAATCAAACAAGTTTAACTACTCTTATTAAATGCAAGTATGAAATGACATGATGATGTATGCCCTTGCCAAACCACCCTCATGCGACATCATCTTACGTTCACGAATGCATACCTCCCTCAGTGCTCCACATCTACTAGGCACATGCGGTGCGATGATGAGCATGATTACCGAGTTATTATTAGTCCATTTCAAACAGTAGTATTGGGAAACTAAGGTACCTCCCTTGTATCATTCCCAAACATGATCCATTCTAGGGTCGTCAATCCTAGTTAATCTCATATGATATTATGGTTCGAGAGGCATCGCAAAGGGCTCGTCACCCGTTAGCACGGATACAGATCTCACCGTATGCGGCTCAATTGCTGACCATCAGCTCGAGTACAGGTCTCACCGTACTCGGCTCAATCGCTGGCCGTCAGCTCGAATACAGGTCTCACCGTACTCGGCTCAACTCATACTCTAGTTGCTGTGAAGGGCTCGTCGCCAATCACAGACCTTGGAGTATACTCGAAGACACTACAGAGGACTCGTCGCCCGTCAGCACGAGTACAGGTCTCACCGTACTCGGCTCTCGCCGTAAGTATCGACAGCTCGAATACAGTATCCCATACCACCGTATTCGGCTCACGAGTTTGGTTGCTCAATGGTCACTACGGGGAGGCACGTGACCCGAGTGTAGACCGACAGCTCGACCACGGTGTCCCATACCACCATGCCCGGCTCATGAGTCTTAGCGGATCGAGGTACCATGATTAAAAGGGATTTCATTGGTAAGTTTGGTACCCTAGGTTCAAGCAGTAGGGTCCAAACATGGTGAACATACATTAGACAGATCGGGTCATTTGACGAGCTCGGCTAGCTCGAGCGCACAACAAGTTGGACGATATGAAGCGCATAAGTACTTCGTGTGGCCAACCACTATCGTCAACCGAAGTACGACTCGGGTTCGTCGAACACATCTCACGTGGCAAATGAATCACAGCCACGAATTCAATTCTGGTACCGATTGTCTGGACTATAATCATAGCCCCAAACACAATCAAGTGCAGATAGATAAAACAGTAGTAGATCAAGATTCAACTCATACAATCAAGGTCTGGTATTATCCGTTTAGGGCTGTCAGGGCTGTTGCACGCACTCGTTGCTCCACTCCCCCATCACCCATGACGGATCATACAACGTAAATATAAATTTAAACATATGCATTACATAGTTAAAATCATAAAGCAGTTGAGCATGTTATGAAGCACAACACAAGCATGAATTTGTACATGTTTAATTCCTAATCACACAACTATCCAAGGAGATCATACAAATAGTTAAAAGAGGTTGAGAATCATATCTCAACACCCTTATACATTACAATTTGCTAACTACTACTCGAGACATTTCAAGAAACACTTAAACAAACATACATCAACATACATGACATATGTCGATCATATAGGCATTAAGCCAAATCCTTTCACTAGGGAGTTGCCCCAATCATAACATGCGTACACCCATGATGGATAGTCATGGCAAGCAGGAATCCAAGTTCCATATTCATTCAGTCATTTCCACAAACACTTGGGCCACACATTTTAGCATATATAGTGTATATTGGCCGTGGCATGATTTAGGGCAAATCCTTTCGTCAAAGGGGTATCGCCAATACAACAATCATGAATCCATGACAATTAGTCATGGCGAGCACGAATGAGAATTCTATACTCATTCAGTCATTTTCACAAACACTTAGAATACATTATTACAACATACATGGTGTATGTTAGCAAAACATGTATTAGGGCTATCCTTTAGCCAAGCGAGTATTTTATCCATGTATAATATATTACTATAACAAATAACCATGATAAATACATCTCCAAAATTTATACGTATACAGTATTTTCTAGAATACGCAATTTCAACATACATAGTGTATATAAGTAAAACATGTATTTAGGCGAATCCTTTTGCCCCATTAGTATTTTATCCATATAACAAATAAACATGTCAAACACATTTCCAAAAAATATACGTATACCATACTTTCTACAAATACCTAGAGTATGTAGAATTCCATATTTTTCATCTTTAATCGAAACGGAAAACAGACAACACTTTGTACATGTGCAATTGCATACAGATCATGAATCTATCATTATCTGACATTGAAAGCGTTGAAAACCATAACCTATACACCTAAAGTCCGCACCTTTTGTCGTAGAATCGTAACGGAGTCGATAGGTTTGTTAAGCTTCCGTATTCGGCAGTTTGGCAACCTATAGAACGAAATAGGTTAGGTATTTCACAACTTACAACCGTCTAAACCCCAAAACAGATTAGGGTTAGGGTTTCATACCTAGAAATGACGGCGGAAACGCCGAGAAAGCGATGAGAATCAGGCGGTGGAGCCCAAATAGCGGCTGGGAAGAGTGGCAGGGAGATTCTCCCACTGCTCCCACACTTTCTCTCTCTTTTCTCTCTCTCAATCTCAAATTTGTATGGCTGCCATGAGAGAGGGTTTAAGGTCCTTATATAGCCTAAAAATTCACCGAAATAGACTTATGTTCAAGGTATACTTACATTATAATCAAATCGGCATTGTTTCAGCTCAAAAGAGGGTTTCTGGCGGCCCTCCTTGAGCCAAAGGTCGAACTTAAGCTCACTAATGCTGGATCTAGGTTCTATTAAGTTTTTGTTTCGGTCGGGATTCCAGATCACGCGTGGCGGACCAGTTTCAGTTCAACGGTCAGTGGATCTCGATCGGAGATTCCGAGTACATGTAAATGTGTATAAAATTTCTCTTGATCCGAGGGTGTAATTTGGTCTGATTCTGACGGTCTGGTTGCTTAATACTGATCCGCAAGCGAGTGGTGCCAGATTACTATTCAAGATATTTTATTTTGAATTAATTTCACATTTCTCACAGTCTTCACTCTGAGCTCAAGCGAATAGCGCTGGGACACTATCTGGATTTGATTTCCGAGATGGTTGTCAAGCCCAACGAGGCGGTCCTAGTTCCTTAATTTTGTGTTAATCGGACTTCCGGCGTGTGGTCCAGATTCGATACGGAGTTTCGAGATGCTCCCGAGAGCAGCCGGGTAATGAGATTGATCCTAGATTTTAGGGTAACCTAGCGTCAATGATTCTACAAGTTTTGGGTCTTGCAGATCATATTTAAAGTGATTGGAGCTAATTTCACAGGCACTCTAGTTTAACACTAGCTAAATCTCGCCTAATTTCTAAAGGATTTAGTGCTGTAAGATTTCTGTCTGAGATGGTACTTAGGCCTTTGTAGTTTGTATATAAAGTGATCCCAGTTTTACTACTTAGCTAGTTTAAGTTAGTGTCTAGGGCGAAAGTGCTTTGAAAAATTGAAAGCACAAGGTAGTGAAGGGTGAGATTTGTGAAGGAAATGGGTTAAGGAGCGATTTTAGACTGTGGGATTGAGTTTTGACAAGTTGATAAGGTCTTAGGATCGACCCATTGCCTAAGGACGTCTAATCCCAGGTTGGCAAAAATCTGGGATGTTACCATCTACCCCCCTTAAAACAAAATTTTGTCCCCGAAATTGGCTAAGGGTAATAAGGGAAGATTTCTATTATTTCACTTGCCTAAGACTTATTGATTCCAAGTTTCTACGCGTGGTAGGGTATATACCAGCTAGTTCATTTTAGTCTACCCCTCTTAAAACTTATTTCTCTATCCATTTCTCATACCCTGATGGTTTGCTACAATTTATTTTTGTACCTATTTGGAGTCTTGATGACAATTCCCAGCAATTTAGAGTAAGATAGCTGTTTTCAATGTTTGACCAACACGTAGAGACGTTTGTAGTGGGCTTGATCCCGATACATTGATCATCTACCTTGCCAGGGTAGAAGGCTCATTGTATCCCTCCCTAATCCTGATGGATCCTGGTCTTCTGCTCGGCTAAGTAGTGAGTCCGTTGGCAGTCGCCCAGGATTGAGAATTGGGTCAAGCCGCGAATATTTCGCAGTTGTATATTTCAGTAACTCCGTAGTCCGATCACTCTCTAAGAGTAGAGAATGTCCATCATTGAAAGGCTCAAATTATTTATTTTAAGGTTGCCCTTTAGGTCTTAGTCTAAGAGAGTCCTCGATATTATCTATGTCCAAGGAAAGGGTGAATCAAATCTTACTAAATCATCCTAAAACGGTTTCTCATAGTAGAACTTACTAGGGCTTCTATAATGTTCGTATTTAACGAGCACAGTTTCGATACTGGGCCAGTGGGGTAGGGTCCACCACGTTTTCGCTGCACCACCCAGATCAAAGAGGTGTATTAGGTGACCTAACTAGATTGGGCTCATAATGTTCTACCCCCCTTAAAATTTTATTTTCACCCTCAAGGCTCAAGAGCTATGTCCTGATCCGTATGTCGGAACAAGGTATAATTTATAACCTATCCTTGACATGAAATGGGAAATACATTGGTCTGCCTTTCATCGACGATGTGTACTATGGCATTGATACCTATGGGTATCGAGAGGAGCTAAAAATGATGGGTAATGTGGTTGATGTCAGGGGCAGGTGTGAGTTTGAGGCAAGATGCCTAATTCTACCAAGGGTTTTTGTCGCGGTCCAGACTTATCCTATTTAATGATATCTGGCTTAACAGGCAGGCTATCTTTCTAAGTTCATAAGCACAATATGTATGCCGACGTGGCATGCGATTTGAGACCTAATTTCTAACTAATTGTTGCCCATTTGGGTAATTCCTTGGGGCCTAAAAGAAAATCTCTATTGGCTATATGTTCTTAACACTTCTCGAAGACGAAGTTATAAACTTTCAGTTGTAAGTGGTCGGGCCAACACGGAAGGAATATGGTGTAGTGGGTCTGAGTCGGATACATGGACCTCCTGCCTAGCTAGAACAGAAAGTTGCCATATCATTTCTTAATCCTAGTCGATCCCGACCTTCTGCTTGATCAGAGCATAGGGTTCATTGGTCATTACCAGGATTGAGAATTCGATTCAAACTGCGAATACCTCGCTTATATGTAGTTTCTCTACTCCGTGTTCCCGATTGTACTAAGTCCTCAAGAAGGAAATTCTAAGGGATGTATTGATTGGACCTAACATTGAATCCAAGGGATATATAGGTTTTCTCTAATCGTGAATAGTTTCTGCGTCAAACAAGCTCCCTAAGAGTTACTAAGGAAGCCTAAAGTATTAAGGGGATTCAACAACGGAACGGGGTCTTGCTCTAACCTATTCAAGTCAACTAACTAAGTCTATCACTCAATTATCTTAGTATTTTTAGTCGTTTACATTTCTTAGTCTAATCAGCAGCCTAGGCTCAACTTATGAGCAGCGGTAATCCACTAGTTGTAATCTAAAGTCTATGCTTATACACCAGATGATTTTATACCCTGTCTAATAAAAGAAATTGTTTTATCGCCTAGGGTCAAAGTTGTCTGATTGGAATTGGGTTGCCTGAACTCGAATTTAACTATGCACGAGCATTTCACACATGTTCATACTAGCTAAGAAGATCCTGGGGTTTACATTATTAATTTCTTGGACTTCCTATATGGTCAGGTCTGTCGAAAACTAGGAGTACCGCCCTAGGTCCAAAACTCTAAGGGTCATTAAATGGGATTGCACTGCTAATCCTACCTCGGAATTAGAAGTGGCTTGTTTGGTAGGAGGGTGTGAGGGGATTAAAATTAATGGTATAGGCTTTGAAAAATGAGCCTCGTGTCGGAAAGTGTGAGATGGGATTTCCAAATCCCAGGAATCGGAATTCCTAAGTGTAAGAGGAAAACCCTGGATATACTTTTTATTGCATACATTCCAAACATGGCATTAGAAAATATGGGATACACCCAATCTAGGGACCATACCTACACATACATTTATTATTACTTATACAATTCTATCCACCTAACTCACCTAATGTAGTTTGGCCGAACGGACCCTAAAGGGAGAAAAGGGGCTGGAGTTTTGATTCTCCACAGATTTGGTTCTCATCAGGGGTTGTAGGGGCCCAATTAAAAAGGAGTAAAGAAAGGAAAATGAAGAAAATAGATGAATTAGAGGGCTTGCCCGATTTTGAGCTTCAAATGGGGGGTGAGAGAGCTCAAACGTGAAAGAAAGGCGTAGGATAGGAGGTTGGGGTTGCTGTGATCGATGGAAGTGAGTGAATCATGGCCGAAAATGGTGGATTGAAAGATTGGAGGAAGGATTTGAGGGAGAAAATCGCAATTGGAAGGGAAGGGAGTTTGGAAAGGAGAAGTGTGAGAGAGAGGGGGGCTCCAGCCCCAAAAATCATAAACCCCCACACATTTCGCACCCACCACGTGATAGGGGAGGTCGGGCCGACCAGTCCCAGGCCCGGCCCCATGTCCGAATGTCCACCCGACCGCGGTCGACCGTGGTGACCGCGGTTCCGCCGCCGTCCACCTTGGCCGGCACTGTGCCGCCGCGGTGGGGTTGTGTTCTCCACAATCCCAAGGTGCCAAATGCACCCTGGGCCCACTTGTTTCACCCCTGGATTGACGCGTGTGGCCCCCGACTCCGTTTCGAGTCGTTTCGGGTCAAATCGGACGTAACTTGCAATCCGGAATGAGTTATCTGACGTAAAATATATGAATTTGGGGTAGAACGAGCTAATGAAGCCAACCAACCCAGATATGCTGGGTTGCGCAGCCCGAAATTGTGAGAAAACCCTCCGATTGACGGTCATTTCCCCGTTTCAATTTCGTTTTGCTAAAAATAGTAGTTTTAGTTTAATTACTCTTCATCGGTCGAGCTTTAGGAGTTACGCCCATCATGCAAAGGACTTAGAATAATTAGGAGAACGGTTTGGAGAAGCCAAATAGGACACTTATTATTTTTGGCCGAAAACCTTGCGCACTAGTAGACACTACGACCTTATAGTAAGTCGCAAATTCTAGGAGTTTTAGTTGTAGTTTGTTTCTGATTTCATTCTCATTACTTGGTATCCCTATTTAAAGGGCTGTGAACTCATTTTTAAGCATTCATTAATCAATTCGAACGTATTAGAATTTATTTCTATTTTCTGCTTTCTTTCCTCGTGGATTTGAGAAGTCTCTGTGAGGAGTCCAGAGAAGCTCCGAGGATTCGGAGTAGTTATCTTCATCACACTTATCCCGTATTCTACCGATTATCAACGGTTGGGGTGAGGTGGATTGTAATCCAGAAGCATTTATAGACGGTCTAGGAATGTTTTAAGGTCGACCCGTGCGACCATGGTTGAATAAGGACTCGATTTCGGTGCTCGACTTTAGTGAACTTCGCCGATTGGCGAAATCGGAATACCTATGACTGTTTCTATGTTCCGTCGCTCCCTCCCAAGTCAGAGTGCGTCAGTGTTCGTCGTGTGACTATAACCCACGTCCGGTTTAATCCAAATCATGCTTTGATACCATCTTGTAACGCCCTGAAAATCGGGGGTCGAGCATAAACTCAACTCCCGAGTTCCAGAACATCACTTATACAACAAAATGAATGATGATTGAATGTTGACTGTATTCGTGCATTGAACATGAGTGAGATTAAGCCAAAACAGCATATCATACTCCAGAGACAGTTAAATTTGCAAGCGGAAGACTTTGATAGATAGATAAAATATATAAATTATGATGAGTCTCCAGAGTGTGATAACATTACCAGGTTAAATAATTACAAGTACAGTTTTAAAATATACCAAATGTGAGGGAGTGTAATGTCTCCTATCCCAAGTACCGTAGCCCCGTCAATACAATACCAGGTCTTCATAGACCTATAAGAGATTACATGTAGGAGAACTCCTCCTCAACATCATAGTAGTAGTTCGGCTCTGCTTCATAAGCATCGCCATCACCTGAAACTCAACAAATCTGGTTGGTGTTGGAAACACCGTCCCGTAACGTGGGAGTGAGTGATCAACTCAGTGGAACAATAAAGCATAGGTTAACATGTTATCAATTCAATCAAGCAGTAATGATAAAGCAGTACAATCAAACAAGTTTAACTACTCTTATTAAATGCAAGTATAAAATGACATGATGATGTATGCCCTTGCCAAACCACCCTCATGCGACATCATCTTACGTTCGCGAATGCATACCTCCCTCAGTGCTGCACATCTACTAGGCACATGCGGTGCGATGATAAGCATGATTACCGAGTTATTATTAGTCCATTTCAGATAGTAGTATTGGGAAACTAAGGTACCTCCCTTGTATCATTCCAAAACATGATCCATTCTAGGGTTGTCAATCCTAGTTAATCTCATACGGTATTATGGTTCGAGACGCATCGCAAAGGGCTCGTCACCCGTCAGCACGGATACAGATCTCACCGTATGCGGCTTAATTGCTAACCGTCAGCTCGAGTACAGGTCTCACCGTACTCGGCTCAATCGCTAGCCGTCAGCTCGAATACAGGTCTCACCGTACTCGGCTCAACTCATACTCTAGTTGCTGTGAAGGGCTCGTCGCCAATCACAGACCTTTGAGTATACTCGAAGTCACTACAGAGGACTCGTCGCCCGTCAGCACGAGTACAAGTCTCATCGTACTCGGCTTTCGCCGTAAGTATCGACAGCTCGAATACAGTGTCCAATACCACCGTATTCGGCTCACAAGTTTGGTTGCTCAATGGTCACTACGGGGAGGCACGTGGCCCCAGCGTAGGCCGACAGCTCGACCACGGTGTCCCATACCACCATGCCCGGCTCATGAGTCTTAGCGGATCGAGGTACCATGGTTAAAAGGGATTTCATTGGTAAGTTTGGTACCCTAGGTTCAAGCAGTAGCGTCCAAACATGGTGAACATACATTAGACAGATCGGGTTACTGGACGAGCTCGGCTAGCTCAAGCGCACAATAAGTTGGACGATATGAAGTGCATAAGTACTTCGTGTGGCCAACCACTATCGTCAACCGAAGTACGACTCGGGTTCGTCGAACACATCTCACGTGGCAAATGAATCGCATCCACGAATTCAATTCTGGTACCGATTGTCTGGACTATAATCATAGCCCCAAACACAATCAAGTGCAGATAGATAAAACAGTAGTAGATCAAGATTCAACTCATACAATCAAGGTCTGGTATTATCCGTTTAGGGCTGTCAGGGCTGTTGCACGCACTCGTTGCTCCACTCCCCCATCACCCAGGACGGATCATACAACGTAAATATAAATTTAAACATATGCATTACATAGTTAAAATCATAAAGCAGTTGAGCATGTTATGAAACACAACACAAGCATGAGTTTGTACATGTTCAATTCCTAATCACACAACTATCCAAGGAGATCATATAAGTAGTTAAAAGAGGTTGAGAATCATATCTCAACACCCTTATACATTACAATTTGTTAACTACTACTCGAGACATTTCGAGAAACACTTAAACAAACATACATTAACATACATGACATATGTTGATCACATAGGCATTAGGCCAAATCCTTTCACTAGGGAGTTGCCCCAATCATAACACGCGTACACCCACGACGGATAGTCATGGCAAGCAGGAATCCAAGTTCCATATTCATTCAGTCATTTCCACAAACACTTGGGCCACACATTTTAGCATATATAGTGTATATTGGCCGTGGCGTGATTTAGGGCAAATCCTTTCGTCAAAGGGGTATCGCCAATACAACAATCATGAATCCATGACAATTAGTCATGGCGAGCACGAATGAGAATTCTATACTCATTCAGTCATTTTCACAAACACTTAGAATACACTATTACAACATACATGGTGTATGTTAGCAAAACATGTATTAGGGCTATCCTTTAGCCAAGCGAGTATTTTATCCATGTATAATATATTACTACAATAAATAATCATGATAAATACATCTCCAAAATTTATACGTATACAGTATTTTCTAGAATACGCAATTTCAACATACATAGTGTATATAAGTAAAACATGTATTTAGACGAATCCTTTTGCCCCATAAGTATTTTATCCATATATCGTATATCCATATAACAAATAAACATGTCAAACACATTTCCAAAAAATATACATATACCGTACTTTCTACAAATACCTAGAGTATGTAGAATTCCATATTTTTCATCTTTAATCAAAACGGAAAACAGACAACACTTTGTACATGTGCAATTGCATACAGATCATGAATCTATCATTATCTGACATTGAAAGCGTTGAAAACCATAACCTATACACCTAAAGTCCGCACCTTTTGTCGTAGAATCGTAACGGAGTCGATAGGTTTGCTAAGCTTCCGTATTCGGCAGTTTGGCAACCTATAGAACGAAATAGGTTAGCTATTTCACAACCTACAACCGTCTAAACCCCAAAACAGATTAGGGTTAGGGTTTCATACCTAGAAATGACGCCGGAAACGCCGGGAAAGCGATGAGAATCAGGCGATGGAGCCCGAATAGCGGCTGGGAAGAGTGGCAGGGAGATTCTCCCACTGCTCCCACACTTTCTCTCTCTTTTCTCTCTCTTTTCTCTCTCTCAATCTCAAATTCGTATGACTGCCATGAGAGAGGGTTTAAGGTCCTTATATAGCCTAAAAATTCACCGAAATAGACTTATGTTCAAGATATACTTACATTATAATCAAATCGGCATTGTTTCAGCTCAAAAGAGGGTTTCTGGCGGCCCTCCTTGAGCCAAAGGTCGGACTTAAGCTCACTAATGCTGGATCTACGTTCTATTAAGTTTTTGTTTCGGTCGGGATTCCAGATCACGCGTGGCGGACCAGTTTCAGTTCAACGGTCAGTGGATCTCGATCGGAGATTCCGAGTACATGTAAATGTGTATGAAATTTCTCTTGATCCGAGGGTGTAATTTGGTCTGATTTTGACGGTCTGGTTGCTTAATACTGATCCGCAAGCGAGTGGTGCCAGATTACTATTCAAGATATTTTATTTTGAATTAATTTCATATTTCTCACAGTCTTCACTCTGAGCTCAAGCGAATAGCGCTGGGACACTATCTGGATTTGATTTCCGAGATGGTTGTCAAGCCCAGCGAGGTGGTCCTAGTTCCTTAACTTCGTGTTAATCGGACTTCCGGCGTGCGGTCCAAATTCAATACGGAGTTTCGAGATGCTCCCGAGAGCAGCCGGGTAATGAGATTGATCCTAGATTTTAGGGTAACCTAGCGTCAATGATTCTACAAGTTTTGGGTCTTGCAGATCATATTTAAAGTGATTGGTGATAATTTCACAGGCACTCTAGTTTAACACTAGCTAAATCTCGCCTAATTTCTAAAGGATTTAGTGCTGTAAGATTTCTGTCTGAGATGGTACTTAGGCCTTTGTAGTTTGTATATAAAGTGATCCCAGTTTTACTACTTAGCTAGTTTAAGTTAGTGTATAGGGCGAAAGTGCTTTGAAAAATTGAAAGCACAAGGTAGTGAAGGGTGAGATTTGTGAAGGAAATGGGTTAAGGAGCGATTTTAGACTGTGAGATTGAGTTTTGACAAGTTGATAAGGTCTTAGGATCGACCCATTGCCTAAGGACGTCTAATCCCAGGTTGGCAAAAATTCGGGATGTTACATTGCTCGTATAAACTTTTGAATTTGCTTATCGACAACTTTTCAGTAGGAGTGATGTCGTACAACTTACCTACCGTATGTGATTAGCTAGGATTGAAGACCTTAGATGGATCCTTCAGTTCGGGTTAATGATATTAAGGGAGGTACCTTAGCTTCTCGAACCTGCTGTATGAATAAGTTTAACTAAGTACTTGGTTATCACAACCATGCATTGCATTGCCTTAGTTAGGATGTGCTTTTGGCGATGAAGTTGCACTGTTTTTGAGGGAGTGCTGTCATATGCGAAATTGGTTGTCGGAGTCACTTTTTGAGGGAGCTTTAATGCGAGGGCATACATCATTACTTGCACTCCATTCTTGCATTAACAAGAGCAGTTAGGAAGTAATTGTTAAGTTGCTTTATCATTACTGCTTGATTGACTTGATAACATGTTAACCTTTGCCTTATAGTACCACTGCTTGATTGACTTGATAACATGTTAACCTTTGTCTTATAAGATGTAGGTGTCGATGAAGTCTATGCGACGGAGCAGGACTTTATAGACGAGGAGTTCTCCTACTTTCAACTCTCGGGCGGGTCCATGTAGACCTCATGCCTATACGCGGGAACACTGAGATATATGGCTTAGTTGGATACCTTACACTTCCACATTTTGTATATTTTGAAACAATATATGTATATATTCATCCCGGTTACATACTCATACCCTGAAGGTTGTGAAACACTTACATGCTTTAATATATATATGTTTCAGACTTCCGCTTACTTAATTTAATTATATCCGGAGTATGATATGTCATTTTAGTATAATCCCACTCATGTTTGACTCATTAATATGGGCAAAATCTGAACATCATTATCCATATTGCATAAGTGATGTGCTAGATCTCGGGAGTAGAGTTTTGCTCGACCCTCGAAATTCAGGGCGTTACAAGTTGGTATCAGAGCATGATTTAGATTAAACTGGACCTAGGTTATAGGTAACACAATGCACACTGACGCACTCTGACTTAGGAAGGGAGCGATAGAATTTAGAGACAACATTAGGATCCTAATATTTCGCTGATAGGCGAGATCAAACGTTGTAATGGAGTTCCCAACGTATACCTGAGGGACTTAGATCATGTGCACTGACCCAAGTCACCTCTAGGCCATCTGTCGACGGGTTTAGGTCGTTAGTTGAGTTTTTCCAAACCTAAAATAGACCCAAAAAGGCACGAATACGTGCGCATAGACCTATGAAAATGTACCGTGCGGGCCTAGGACCCCAAAGCACGAGACTTGGTGGGGCCTAGGGGGTCCCACGCATCAAAACAGGACCCCGAGAGGGGGTGGGCGGAGCCACCGCCAGACACCCCACAGGGGTGCGGCGGCACTGCCCGATCGACGGCGCACCACCGGCCGGTCCAATGGGGTGTGGCGGTGGCGTGCCACCGCCGGCCGACGTAAGTGGGTCCCTCCCACGTGTGGGGGGCCCCTTTTAACACTCCAAACACTCCCCCTTGCTCATTTTACCCTATTCCTACCCCACAAACACCCCCAAACCCTCCAAAAACTCTCTTTCTCTCTCAAATCATCTTTCCCATACACTCAAATCTCTCATTTCCTTTACATCCTCCACCCCTCCACCACTATCTCTCTAAAACCATCCCTCACATCTCCTAATCTCCCTTATTCTTACCCATTTGAGCACAAAACCCTATTTTTTGTGTCTCATAACTTTCATACTTTCAAACCCACTTCATTCCCAAAGCTTTTCCATCTCAATGGCTCTCTTTGAGCTCCTCACCGCAATCTTCTCCATTTCAACACTCCTCTCTCTTATGGGAAAGAAGAGAGCGGCCTCAAATGAGGTCGGGCCTAGTTGTCTAAGCTGTTTTAAGAAAAAGATGAGTGCCGAGACGAGTGCAAGCGCCGAGCGAAGGTCGAAACAGGATTGAAATTACGGTGAAGACCGCACTAGTTGAAGAAGGAATACACCAATATGTCCTAGAGGGGGGTGAATAGGACTTTTAAAGATTTTATGGTTTATTTTAAAATCCTATTACACTAATCCTAACAACAGACATATATTAGGATTACTCAAATGTAACTCTATTGGCTTCCAAGCCTGATAGAGGATCCAATAACAAGCTATTCAAGAAGTAGCAATATATAACTTAGTTTATGATGGATATGACTGTGAATGTGTGTGAGGTGTGATCAGATATATAAATATGAATGCATCGACATGAATCACAAACTCAGAAGAAAGGCAATCACAAACACATTCATTTTTATAGTAGTTCGACTACTTGTCTACTCCACTCCCGGTAACTGCACTCAACCCTTGAGTGTACCGGATTTCACTAAGGAGGTTTCACAGTGGTTCACCTCAAACCTAAGGTTTTAAATCAGGTTCACCTTCAGCCTTTATAACCTACACTGAGGCTGACTTTTTATGCTCTCACAAGCAAGGGTCAACACAACGCACCCACTTTTAGGCACATTGGCCAAGGATCTTCCATAAGACCCTACTGGAGGTTTCTACACGGTTCACCTCAAACCCAGGAGTTTTATTGGTTCACTCCTAACCAGATGTTTATGCTTACCACAGAGCAAGGGTCCACACAACGCACCCACCACGTACACTCCCGCCGGAGGCCTCCTTGAGGACTTCAAAGGGTGAGAATCACTTAAGACCCAATCCTAAAAAGGAATAATCACAGGTATCCTCTTGGACTCTAGATACTTACAAATAAGTTGATGAGTCCCGATTAGCACAATGCCGAAGATCTCCTCCTCCTTGTTGATGAAGAGTCTTCTGCTCCCTTGATCCGCAACAAAAAATGATATACCAGAACTTAGCTTCGGTTGGGTCAAGGTTATGATGAAATCCTACTACCAAAAGGTTTTCCTATAAGGAAGATATGGCAGTTCCAATCATCTAGGCATTCAAGGCATCCCAACTTAATGATTTTCCATTAAGGTAGTAGCTGGAGGATCCTTGAATGCAGAAGTTCATTCCCCAATCCACTCTATTGAATATCAATGATGAGGGTGGATTGGAGGATGAACTTCCTTGAGAGAAAGGGCTTTGGGTATATGATCTAAGGTTAAACACTCAAAAGCTCTCTCTGCTTTCTCTCTCTTAGCAACAATAGACAAGTCCTCTATATATAGGCAAAAGGTTCCAACGGATATAAAACGGTCATATTTATGACTGAGTTCGATATCATCGAGCAGGTTCGATATCATCGAGCGTATACTCTCGATAGCATCGATGGTCTGCTCGATGACTTAAACTTAAAGGCATACACTTTTGAAACCTTTTGCTAGATGGTCGATGAATCGAAACCATTGTCGATATCATCGGATTTCGAACTCCGATTCCATCGATGGTAGGTTCGATTAATCGACACTTGAAAAATGAGAGAGACTTGACATGAAATATTTCAGGTTTTTAGGATATGATCAGGGTCAGTCGATGTCATCGAAATTTGTATATCAATGATATCGAAGGCAGTGTCGATGAATCGATAAATCCAATAGATTTAACAGTATACTCGCTGGACAGTTTGTGTCCAGTTTCGATGCAATCGACTCGGCCTCGATATCATTAACATATGAATATCGATTTCCTCGAATGGCCCTCGATCAAAGTTAAAAACAACCTGAAATATCTGTTGAAAGAAATGCGCGCCCACGGTCGATACATCGATGGACTTCCGATCTTATCAATATTTGATTTCAGATCATATCGGACGGTGCATCGATATATCGAAGAGATTTGAAATTTTTTCTAAAAAACAGGGGTGCTGGAAATCTTCCTGTCGATCTTATCGAGCCACTTTCGATGGGCTCGAGATTTGAGTATCGATGGTATCGATAGGTGTATCGATACATCGATAATTCGTCCAGATATGTTGTGAAGTCGCTGGACATATTTGGTCCTCTTTCCGATCATATCGATGAAGTATCGAGGACTCGACAGCGCAGGTCGATCATATCGAGGGTGTTTCGATAGAATCGACAAGGCGACAAAAACTTAGAGATTTTCCTATTTTGAAAAAGTTTTCTCACCTAAAAACCCTATGCTTTGCGAACTTGTTTTTTAAGGGTTTTATTCACCTGGTGTTTTGAGACAAGGGATGTGAGGCTTGAAATTTACCTGTGGTGAGCTTGGACACATCTAGTTGAGGCAGATGCTTGACTTGATCTTCCTATCAGGCTCTGTAGACAATTTGACTCAACACTCACGTAATTGACAAACTAGGGCACTTTCAATCTCCCCCTTTGTCAATTACGTGACAAAAACCTAAAACACCCTAGATAAACACACCCTAAATTGTGTGTACATGCTTTTACACAATTTTACAATTTCTAGCCCATGCACACAACTAGATAACTGCTCCCCCTGACTTGTAAACTCCCCCTTTCTTGTTGCAGCTGCTCCCCCTAACACCTGCACAACATTAAGCAGATATACAATTTTCCATTAGGGGTGTTTGCAAATGTTCTCTCTCTTTCAGTCATTGACAAAGATATATCAAGTGATATTGACTGAAGAGTGAATTACTTGGGAGAACCGAATAGGCAGAAGCAGATCAATTAATGTATAACAGTTAACTCAATTTAAGCAAACATCAATTTCAGAATTTATGAATGCATAGTAGATAGAATATTCATTAGAGATATCTCATGCATTCCATATCAGAAACTTGATAAACCAGGGGATACTTAAAAACATAATCATGACATTAAAAATTTGAATTCTCTTCTGCCATATACCAAAATGAGCCTAAAATATCCAACATATACTGCCACAGACAGCAGTAACTTAACAGTTTATCCAAAAAAAACAAGCCCATGCAAGGGCACCCATAACAAAATACCAGTATCAATCCCCACATCGGGGCATATACAAAAAAACTTATGCAGGTTAGAGAGTTGTCACATGCACTCAAGGGAGTGTAGAACGTTTAAAAGATACTAATGTTCATACCCTGAGTTAGGAGGTGTATGTGTATGACAGCATTCAGGGATTAGTGCTATGGAGTAGTGCATCTCGTCGACACGTCATCAAATCTACCAGCTGTTGCACAAACTGCTGTACTTTATGGACAACTCGCTCCAAGACTGTCATCCGCTCATGCATAGAGTGGATATCTCTCTGGATTACCCCGATTCTTTTCAGCTTATATCGTTTGGCATGTCCAGGCGTTGATGCTGATGAGATTGGATCGGGTCTGAAGGATTCATCTCCCGCCATCTCTATTTCCTCAGCATGAGAAGCACCAGCTTCTGCTCCCCCTTCTTGGATGCCTTCTTCTTCATCTTCAACATACTCGTGAAACCTCAAGTCCATTTTGCAAATGTTCTTTATATTGAAGATTTGAACTGGGAGTACTGGATCAGTGGTAGATGGGAAACCATTGGTATTGCATATCCTGCTGATGATCCAGGGATATGGGAGATGAAGATCCCTGGAGGTATGAACAGCATTTACCAATTGACTGACGAGCTGAGTCGGAAGCCACATCCTTGTCCCGTTTGCAATAGAATAAGCTATCATGACCATGAGTCTAGTGAGATCGGATCTGTTGGTGCTTCTTAGATATACATTTGTGGTGAATATACCATGCATAATCCGAAATCGGGGCTCCATGAATCTAGCTTTCAGCGCATTCCCTTGATGCCACGGGATGTCTCGACCATTACATAGATACTTAGTTACCATGGATCGAACATCAGGGTAGTCGAGGTCTAATTGAGGGAAGACTTGTGGAGCCATTTCCAGATTGAGGATGTTAGCCATGGTGGCAGGAGTAATCAACACATCATCATGACTGTTTAGAGAGACCATAAATGAAGGAGGATCTGATACAGGTGAGTGACACGCGGCGAGGAAGTTTCATGTTTGCTCAAGTTGGCACGACCCCCGGAAGTCTAGAACAGGTAGCCGCTCGATCGTAGCAAATAAAGGTTCCAGATTGTACGGTGTTAAGCAACCCCTGTCTACTTTTCTTTCATGGATCAGTTTCCTGCCGGTGTATTTTGCAGGACGTTAGCTCGCCGGAGGCGAGGGTGCCGGTTGAGAAGATGCCGAAAATTCGGTCTGGGACCCGCCTTGCGAAGTTTGTCGTGATCTTTGCTGAGTGGGGATCCCAAATTTTGGGGCCCTTGCCCTTTCTTTTGAAGCAAGGACTTTTTGTCGAGTAGTTCTTGAAGACTCCCCCAGACCGGATGCTACACCTTTGTCCTTTCCCATGTGGACAAGTGGATTTTGAAGGATTTGAAACAAAAATGACAAACACACCTGACAACCCAAAAAAATACCCAAAAAGGGATGATGTAAAAGAGTATTACCCAATTTGTGGAGTGATTTGAGTAGTCCGACGTGGCTACTAGCAGTTTGGTCGAGTGAATCGAGTAGAGAAGATGACCGAAACCGTTGAGAAAATGAACCCCCTTTTTCGCTTCACTGACTTTTATCAGGCGGCATTTGTCAATATTATCGATCATTGTTTCGATAACATCGAGAAGTTGTTGTTCGATTTATCGAGTCTATCTTCGATATCAATCTTGGTCACAGTACTATTCATATTCTCAAGAGGCGTCGATGATATCGACCTTTTATCGATATATCGAGAAAGTCATATCGATAGTCATATCGAAGATGAAGATTTTCATTTTTCAGCATTCAAACGACTCTTTAAGTATACTTTTCATATTTCTTATCAACAATATACTTAACAAAAATATGTACATGTACTGTACATAGTAAAATTATAAACATATGAATGTTTATACAAAAGATTGAGGCAAGGAACCTCAGATATATCATTTTAAGCTCAAAAAAAATTCTCATTTTAGCACACTTCAGATCTTTGATGCTCAATCTGAACTAATTCTTCCTTATTCATTTCATCTTGTTAACTGATTTGGGTGGTGGTGCAAGGACATTGCTTCTATCCATATCCTTAAGATGACTTTTGAAGTTATGTATTTCTCTGATTAACAATTTGTTAACATGATTCTGACCAGAGTTAGGTTGAGTCCTCCTAGGTGTTATGCATTCAAAATTATAATGACCTAAATCACCACACAAATGACATACTGGAGTTGTTCTGGTTTTACTCCCAGAAGCATCATATTTTTTAGTTCTAGGTGCTGCATTTCTAGCCTTTGGCTTAAAATTTTCATATCCTAAGCCGTTTTTATCTTTTCCAGGTCTTCCCATTCCTAACACTTTTTCTAGCTTTTCGTCACTTTGGGAAAACTTGTTGTTTATGGCCATCTTCTTGGATTCTTCTAGATCAAACAGGAGTATATGATTTTCATTGCAAAGAAGTCTATTCTTATCTTCTAGCAGCTCAACCTATTTGTTCAATTTATCAGACTCGTTTTCAAGAAAAGTATTAATTCGTTCAAGTTTATCATTTTCCATATGATATTGTTGCAGATCATTTATTAATTGTGTGTTGATTTCCAATGTTTTATCCAAATCTTTCTGCAGCAACTTACTTTTGTTCTCCACTATTCTGAGTCTTTTAAGAGTGTTGATGCTATGAATATAAAGTTGATTATAGGCATCTTGCAGTTTATCCTTTTCAATTTCTTCTTCTTCTTCATTGTCAGATGGAGATGATTCCATGGCTAGCTATTCTTTCTTGTTCTCAGATTCATTGGGAATGA
This sequence comes from Magnolia officinalis, assembly GCA_021015155.1. NCBI lineage: Eukaryota > Viridiplantae > Streptophyta > Magnoliopsida > Magnoliales > Magnoliaceae > Magnolia > Magnolia officinalis. The sequence continues at coordinate 49,498,153 of JAJHSJ010000012.1, forward strand.
TTGAAGCAGTGGAGACCATGAGTATTTTCAATGATTTCTGATCTCCATCGCTTTCTGAGTCACTAGATTCTGAATTTGACTCCTTAGTATCATCCCACGTGGCAGCCATTGCCTTGCCCTTAGTTTTTCTCTTCGGGCATTCGATTGATAGGTGTCCATACTCCTGACAGGCATAACATTGTGGTTCTTTGGTTCTTCTACCAAATTTGCCTACAGAAGGTTTATAGTTTATCTTTCTTCCTTTGGAAGGACGACCACGATTCTTTTGAAAGAATTTCTTGAATCGCTGGGCCAGCAATGCCACTTCCTCATCTTTATCCTCTTTTTCACTTTCACTGTCCTCTTGTAATGTTTTCTTAGAAGTCTCTAAGACAGTTGTTTTGGATTTAGGGATTTGTTTGAAGTGTAATTCGAAAGTTTGTAGGGAACCTACCAGTTCTTCTATTTTCATCTCATCAATGTTCCTACACTCCTCAATTATTGTAACCTTAGGATTAAATCGTTCCAGAAGGGATCTTAAGATTTTCCTACAAATTTTTGATACCGGAACTTTTTCTCCCAATCCACCCATGGAGTTACAGATGATATTCAACTTTGTGAAAAACTCCATAAATGTCTCATGCTCTTCCATTCTGAGACTTTCGAACTGTGAAGTCAGGAGTTGAAGTTTAGATCTCTTCACAGTCCTTGTGCCTTCATGGGTTGTTTCCAATAAGTCGCATGCTTCCTTGGATGTCCCACACATACTTATTTGGTTGAAGATGTTTTGGGACACGACACAGTAGATGGCGTTCATAGCTTTTGCTTCACCACCCAAAGAAAAGTGACTAATGAGCCATCAAATATTGGAGGTCTAGTGATTGATGAGCTCTCTCCTTTGGCCATATTCCCAACTTCAGTCAAGATCACTCTCTAGGCGGTGAAGCCCTTAAAGGGAGACTTGCTTTGATACCAATTGAAATTGCAGTGAAGACCGCACTAGTTGAAGAAGGAATACACCAATATGTCCTAGAGGGGGGTGAATATGACTTTTAAAGATTTTATGGTTTATTTTAAAATCCTATTACACTAATCCTAACAACAGACATATATTAGGATTACTCAAATGTAACTTTACTGGCTTCCAAGCCTGGTAGAGGATCCAATCACAAACTATTCAAGAAATAGCAATATATAACTTAGTTTATGATGGATATGACTGTGAATGTGTGTGAGGTGTGATCAGATATATAAATATGAATGCATCGACATGAATCACAAACTCAGAAGAAAGGCAATCACAAACACAGTCATTTTTATAGTGGTTCGACTACTTGTCTACTCCACTCCCGGTAACCGCACTCAACCCTTGAGTGTACTGGATTTCACTAAGGAGGTTTCATAGTGGTTCACCTCAAACCTAAGGTTTTAAATCAGGTTCACCTTCAACCTTTACAACCTACACTGAGGCTGACTGTTTATGCTCTCACGAGTAAGGGTCAACACAACGCACCCACTTTTAGGCACACTAGCTAAGGATCTTCCATAAGATCCTACTGGAGCTTTCTACATGGTTCACCTCAAACCCAGGAGTTTTATTGGTTCATTCCTAACCAGATGTTTATGCTCTTCACAGAGCAAGGGTCCATACAACGCGCTCACCACGTACACTCCCGCCGGAGGCCTCCTTGAGGACTTCAAAGGGTGAGAATCACTTAAGACCCAATCCTAAAAGGGAATGATCACAAGTGTCCTCTTGTACTTTAGATACTTACAAATAAGTTGATGAGTCCCGATTAGCACAATGCCAAAGATCTCCTCCTCCTTGTTGACGAAGAGTCTTCTGTTCCCTTGATCCACAACACAAAATGATATACCAGTACTTGGCTTCGGGTTGGGTCAAGGTTATGATGGAATCCTACTCCCTAAAGGTTTTCCTATAAGGAAGATAGAGTAGTTCCAATCATCTAGGCATTCAAAGCATCCCAGCTTAATGATTTTCCATTAAGGTAGTAGCTGGAGGATCCTTGAATGCGGAAGTTCATTCTCTAATCCACTCTATTGAATATCAATGATGAGGGTGGATTGGAGGATGAACTTCCTTGAGAGAAAGGGCTTTGGGTATATGATCTAAGGTTAAACACTCAAAATCTCTCTCTGCTTTCTCTCTCTCAGCAACAATAGACAAGTCCTCTATATATAGGCAAAAGGTTCCAACGGATATAAAACGGTCATATTTATGACTGAGTTCGATATCATCGAGCAGGTTCGATATCATCGAGCTTATACTCTCATAGCATCGATGGTCTGCTCGATCACTTGAACTCAAACTCATACGCTTTTTAAACCTTTTGCCAGATGGTCGATGAATCAAAACCACTGTCGATATCATCAGATTTTGAACTCCGATTCCATCGATGGTAGGTTCGATCAATATACACTTGAAAAATGAGAGAGACTTGACATGAAAGATTTCAAGTTTTTAGGATATGATCGAGGGTCAGCCGATGTCATCAGAATTTGTATATCGATGATATCGAAGGCAATGTCGATGCATCCATAAATCCAATAGATTTACCAGTAAACTCACTGGACAGTTTGTGTCCAGTTTCGATGCAATCGACTCGGCCTCGATATCATCAACATACGAATATCGATTTCCTCGAATGGCCCCCGATCAAAGTTAAAAACAACCTGAAATATCTGCTGAAAGAAATGCGTGCCCACGATCGATATCATCGATGGACTTCCGATCTTATCGATATTTGATTTCAGATCATATCGGACGGTGCATCGATATATCGAAGAGATTTAAAAATTTATCTAAAAAATAGGGGCGTCAAAAATCTGCCTGTCGATCTTATCGAGCCACTTTCAATGGGCTCGAGATTTGAGTATCGATGGTATCGATAGGTGTATCGATACATCGATAATTCGTCCAGATATGTTGTGAAGTTGCTAGACATATTGGTCCTCTTTCCGATCATGTCGATGAAGCATCGAGGACTCGACAGCGCAGGTCAATCATATCAAGGGTGTTTCTATAGAATCGACAAGGCGAGAAAAACTTAGAGATTTTTCTATTTTGAAAATGTTTTCTCACCTAAAAACCCTATGCTTTTCTAACTTATTTTTTAAGGGTTTTATTCACCTGGTATTTTGGGACAAGGGATGTGAGGCTTTAAATTTAATTGTGACGAGCTTGCACACATCTGGTTGAGGCAGACACTTGACTTGATCTTCCTATCAGACTCTGTAGACAATTTGACTCAACACTCACGTAACTTTACAAACCAGGGCACTTTCAAGGACCTCGACCCTTGAATCCCGATAGACAGATCTCTACCAGCGGGCGCCGAACTTGGTAAGTTTCATGATCGCAAGGTTGTGTTTGAGGCTCACATTGATGAAAAGTTATTTGGATTATATCCAGTGATTGACATCCTTCTCGAGAATGGGTAGGGTCCCATATTTAAGGGAAAAACCCGCACTAGTGAAGCCGTCGTATGAGCCTTCTATGCACACATACGTGTAACATCTTAGATTTTTACCAACCTGGAATTAGACGTCCTTAGGCAATGGGTCGTTCCTAATGCCTTATTAACTTGTTAAAACTCATTCCCTAAGTCAAAAATCGCTTTTGAACCCATTTCCTTCACAAATCCCACCCTTCGCCACCTTGTTCTTTAAATTTTCTACGTACTTTCACATTAGACACTATCTTGAAGTTTAGGTAATGAAGAACAATACTTAAACTAAACATTGCTACAAAGGACTAGATACTACCTCAGACAGAAATCATATAGGACTAAATCCTTTAGAAATTAGGCGAGAATTAGCTAGTGCTAAACTAGAGTACCTGTGAAATTACCACCAATCACTTTAAATACGATCTGCAAGACCCAAAACTTGTAGAATCATTGACGCTAGGTTATCATAAAATCTAGGATCAATCTCATTACCCGGTTGCTCTCGGGAGCATCTCAAAACTCCGTATTAGATCTGGACCGCACGTCGAAAATCTGATTTACACAAAGTTAAGGAATTAGGACCGCTTTGCTGGGCTTGACAACCATCTCAGAAATCAAATCCAGATAGTGTCCCAGTGCAATTCGCTTGAGCTTGGAGCGTGGAGTGTGAGAAATGTGAAATTAATTCAAAATAAAATATAAATTTATGAAATCGGGCACCTCTCGCTTGTGGATTAGTATTGAGCAACCTGACCGTCAGAATCAGACCAAATTACACCCTCGGATCAGGGATATTTCCCCAAACATATCCATGTACTCGGAATATCTGATCGAGATCCACTGACCGTTGAACTGAAACTGGTCAGCCACGCGTGATCTGGAATCCCGACTGAAGCGAAAACATAGCCATAAGTAGATCCAGTGTTAGTGAGCTTAAGTCTGACCTTTGGCTCAAGGGGGCCAGCCAGAAGTCCTCCGTTGAGCTGAAACAGGTCCACTTTGGATATAACCGAAGTATACCTTGGCCTGGAGTCTATTTCGATGAGATTTTAGGCTATATAAGGACCTTAAACCCTCTCTCATTTCAGCCATACGAATTTGAGAAAAATCCTAGGAAAAGAGAGAGAAAAGAGAGAGAAAGTGAGAGAGAAGTGGGAGCATCTCCCTGCCATGCTTCCCTACTGCTATACACCTCGTTCTAATCGCTTTCCAGGCGATTCCGGTTCCGTTTCTAAGTAAGAAACACTAACCCTAATCTGTTTAGTTGTAGGTTATGAAATAGCTAACCTATTTCAATCTATAGGTTACCAAACTGCCGAATACGAAAGCTTAGCAAACCTATCGGGTCCGTTACGATTCTACGACAAAAGGTGTGAACTTTAGGTGTATAGGTAATGGTTTTCAACGCTTTCAATGTCAGATAATGATAGACTCATGATCTGCATGCAATTGCACATGTACAAAGTGCTGTCTATTTTTCGTTTCGATTAAAGATGAAGAATATGGAATTTTACATCTTCTAGGTATTTGTAGAAAGTACCGTATACGTATAAATTTTAGAAATGTATTTGCTATGATTATTTGCTGTATGAATATATTATATATGGATAAAATACTTATTTAGCGAAAGGGTTCGCCCTAATACATGTTTTTGCTAATATACACTATGTATGTTAAAGGAGTGTATTCCAAGTGTTTGTGAAAATGACTGAATGAGTATAGAATTCTCATTCATGCTTGCCATGACTAATTGTCATGGATATATGATTGTTGTATTGGCGATACCCCTTTGACAAAAGAATTTGCCCTAAATCACGCCACGGCCAATATACACTAATATGCTAAAACGTGTAGCCCAAGTGTTTGTGGAAATGACTGAATGACCATGAAACTTGGATTCCTGCTTGCCATGACTATCCATCGTGGGTGCGCGCGTGTTATAATTGGGGCAACTCCCTAGTAAAAGGATTTGACCTTATACCTATGTGATCAACATACGTCATGTATGTTGATGTATGTAGTTAAAGTGTTTGTTGAAATGTCTGAATGAGTAGTAGTTAGTAAATTGTAATGTATAAGGGTGTTGAGATAGGATTCTCAGCTACCATAGAGATGTATATGATTTCCTCCATGTTGATTGTTTAATTTAACCGCTTATGAAATATAGGTGTTTGTATTTCCTGTTTATATTGTGCTTTATTACATATCTTATGACATGCTTGTCAACATGCTTAAATTACTTTGTTTATTTTACTTTACTCTACATGCTTCTGGTCATGGATTGATTGTATTTGGGGCTATGATTATAGTCCAGGCAATCGGTAATGGGATTGAATTCGTGGCTGAGATTCATTTGCCACGTGAGATGTGTTCGACGAACCCAAGTCGTACTTCGGTTGGCGATAGTGGTTGGCCACGCGAAGTGCTTATGCACTTCATGTCGTCCAACTTGTTGTGCACTCGAGCTAGCCGAGCTCGTCAAGTAACCCGATCTGTCTAATGTATGTTCACCATGTTTGGACGCTACTGCTTGAACCTAGGGTACCAAACTTACTAGTGAAATCCCGTTAACCATGGTACCTCGATCCGCTAAGACTCATGAGCTGGGCATGGTGGTATGGGACACCGTGGTCGAGCTGTCGGCCTACGTTGGGGCCACGTGCCTCCCCGTAGTGACCAGTGAGCAACTAGACTAGTGAGCCGATTATGGTGGTATGGGACACTATATTCGTGCTGTCGGCCTACATTGATAAGGTGATGGGGGAGTGGTGCAACGATTGCGAGCAACAGCCCTGACAGCCCTTTGTAGTGACCTCGAGCATACTCTGAATTTGCAGTGAGGCGACGAGTTTTGCCGCAGTGAATAGAGTATGAACTAGGCCTGTATCAATTTAGTGATGAACCGTTAAAAGGGTGATGGGGGAGTGGTGTAACGAATGCATACAGCCCTAGCAGCCTTTGCAGCGACCTAGAAATACACTATCGTATGAGATTAACAAGGACTGACGACCTTAGAATGGATCATGTTTGGCAATGATACAAGGGAGGTACCTTAGTTTCCCAATCCTGCTATTTGAAAGGACTAATAACTACTCGGTAATCATGCTCATCATCGCACTGCATGTGCCTAGTAGATGTGGAGCACTGAGGGATGAACGCATGTCACGAACGTAAGATGGTGTCGCATGAGGGTGGTTTGGCAAGGGCATTCATCATGTCATTCATACTTGCATTAATAAGAGTAGTTAGGAGTGTTTAATTATACTACTTTATCATTACTGCTTGATTACATTGATAACATGATAACCTATGCTCTATTGTTCCACTGAGTTGATCACTCACTCCCACGTTACTGGACGATGTTGTACACACCAACCAGATTTGTTGAGTTTCAGGTGATGGCGATGCTTATGAAGCAGAGCCGGACTACTACTATGATGTTGAGGAGGAGTTCTCCTACCTGTAGCTCTCTGACAGGTCTATGAAGACCTGGTATTGCATTGACGAGGCTATGTGTTTGGGATAGAAGACATTACACTTCCACAACTTGGTATAATATGAAATTGTACTCATAATGAATTAACCTGGTAACATTATCACACTCTGGAGACTCACCACAGTTTATATATTTTATTTATCTATCACAGTCTTCCGCTTGCTAATTCACTTGTCTCTGGAGTATGATATGTTGTTTTGGCTTAATCTCACTCATGTTCACTACACTAATACCGGCAACATTCAATCATCATTCATTTTGTTGCATAAGTGATCGTTGGAACTCTGGAGTTGAGTTTATGCTCGACCCCCAATTTTCAGGGTGTTACAATATGGGTCCCAACTCTTGAGCCTCTCTAGTTTACCATACCGTTGGGAAGAACTCAAGCCAGAGTCGATGTGGATGTCATAGCCCGTATCATGGGAATATAGCGTGGTGTGGTGCATGCCAACGATACTAACCTCGCTAGTGGACGGGAGAAAAATCGCTGCACACGTTTCCTTTCCGGCCAACTTGTTGATTGGAGGCAAGGGTATAGCCTCACATCGACAAGTATGACAGAGGATTTCCGCCTGCTCCACCATATATGCACGTACAACATGTATCCTAGGTGGAGTAACCGCATAGAATGTACTCGATTTATGGTGGACTTCTTGTATAGGGTTGGACAGGGAGAAAAAGTGTGCGTGCCTACTCTCGCCTTGACTCAGATAGTCAATACAGCACGGTCTACTCAGGGGGACGCATCACTCCCATTCAGCCGACTCATCTGCAAGATCGCCCGCAATTTCAGGTTTAGGCTTCACATGGACAACCACGCACCTATCCACTTCATCAATGAGACTACACTCAACAATATGAAGATAGGCCCCATGCAACGCCAAACCAAAATTGATGAGTACGGGGATGAGATTGAAGAAGAGATCGAAGATGAGGAAGGCAGTGAAGAGGAGGAAGGCAATGAAGAGGAGGTAGTTAGTGAAGAAGAGGAAGGCAACAGAGAAGAGGGATAGGAAGAAGAAGGAGAGGACCAGGATTCAGACGGGGGACCTCCTACTGCTCCTGAGGACCGCCATGACCGGGCCGCCCTAGAAGCCCGCATGGCCAGGATTAAGGAAAATCAGGCCTACTTAAAGTAGAAGCTTGAGGAGAACCAGGCCTACCTGAAGCAAAAGTTTAAGAAAATGTCTCGCACGCTAAAGGTCCTCCTGTGCTGTATGCAGGATAAGGGCGCACCTTTGCCTTCACCGGAATCGGAGGACTAGTCGTATATTTGTAGTCATTTTTCTTACTTTTTGTAATAGCCTTGAATGGGCTTAGTTGGATGTTAGATTAGTAAATGTTAAAGCCCTTGTTAATTAACTTACATGCATCCTCTGTCATAGTGCATGAAGTACCACATCATATGTATGTGTGACAAATTTTGTTAAATGAAATACATGAAGCTTCTTTTGTTTAGAAATGTGTACAATGTTTGGAAAGAGTGGATGATGTTATCCTAATCATATGAATGTTGCACCCTATGTTATATATAGGGAATGCCTTCTAAAACTACTCGGAACATGACACGTCTCCCACTTGGCAGAATGATTGACGAAGCCCCTCACCCGAGCGGTAGCTAAGCGGACCCCAGTTTGGGTCCGAGTAGCGAGACGTTGCCAGATTCACAACCGGCCACTGGCCCCTCCAATGGGCCAACACCGAGTGCGCCACCGGTTCTGGGATAGAACTGTGCATTTTCGTCAACGCCACACATGCCTTGGGCGGTCTCTCCCCATGATAGGTTGGAGCAAATGATACTCCTAATGCAATAGCACCAACAAGTTTTGGCCACTATAGCGAGGGTCATTGCACAAAACATGAATGTAGCCCCGCCAATGCCACCAATATAGCCTACTGGGGCTATGACTACGAGTGGCCCGTTCAACCGCTTTCAGCGCCTCCGTCCTCCCACTTTTGCGGGTACTCATAGACTCGAGGAGGCCGAATACTGGTTGGATCACATTTCTAAAATGTTGAGGCTGTTGCACTGTACTGAGGCGGAATAGGTTGAGCTAGTCACATATATGTTTGAAAAGGAGGCTAGTCTTTGGTGGGATAATATCCTACAAATTGTTCCCGCAGGATTTACGTGGACGTGGGTGAGTTCGAAATTCATTTTCATGGAAAGTACTTCCCCCTCACTTACCATAATGAGAAGGAGGGCGAATTTCTCTGCCTCCGACAAGGGGGAATGACAGTGGCAGAATACGAAAATCGGTTCACGGAGCTAGTCAGATATGCTCCTTTGATCTTGGCAAACGAGCCGATGAGAATGCGGTGATTTTCAGAAGGGTGCGGGCTGATATCCGTACCAAGATGTGTTGCGTTAGCATTTCCAACTATGCTGAGCTAGTGAACATGTCCCTGCGAGCTGAGCAGGATGGTGAAAGAGTGTTTCAGACACGCATGCCAATGGGCCTAAGGCCTTTACTTAAATTACAGAACCGGTCGTTTCTCGGCAAGAGGCTACGTATGAATTTGCCTCCTAAACTAATGACTCCGCAGGCTCAGTAGAGGCAATTTGATCTTTGGTGTATCTATTGTAATAAGGCGGGCCATATAGAACCCTTTTGTTTCACCAAGATGAAGGACAACGACTTTACGCCGCCTCAGAAGGTCAACCACCAGTCACCACATGTTATTTCAGCTCTGTTGAGGGTCAAATATTGCATATCAGACCCCATTTATCACCTGGATTTATGAGCATAATACTGTTTAACGTCTCGACTTAACTGTGTTTGTGATGCAGGGTTTATTTGAGAGCACGGACTACAAAAAGGTGTTAAACGCATGAAATTAACGCTCTGATGATGCCAAGGCATTGGACAGGACACCATGGGACCAAGATCGAGGATTTACACACCAGAGATCAGTGAAATTCCAGCCACTCACTTCAAACAGGCCTGAAAAATGTCCAGAATGCAAGATCACAGGGTTTCCACAATCCATTCGGCTCGAGACTTCATACATAGCTTGGGGACCATAAATGAACCGTACACATTGAATTTTAGCACCTGGATCTTTGAGAAAATGTCCCAGTGGACAGAACAGCCCATGAATCTGTGATTTGGGGCCCACCTGAGATCTGTATGCGCTTCAAAGTTGGCCTCACCCCATTTTATGAGGTGACAAAGCGAATGGATGGAGCAGATTTCTCACACACATCAATAGGGGGCCCACTTTACAGGACGTGAGTATGCACAGCTCATGTGCACAAGAGGTGAACTGGACCACTGAAATGGTCAAGCAGTTGCTGACCCGACTGAAATTGGAAGCTTGGAATTACGCGAACAGGGGGTTGCGTTCGACTTCTGGTGGGCCACCATCATCACACATGTTGATGATCCGAACCGTTCAGTGTAATCAGGAGGTCAAACCGACCGTAAATCTATCTGTTTTCTTCTTTTCACAGAATCTGCATGAAGATGAAGGTGTAGACTTAGGTTGGATGGTGCTAAGAAAAATGCCGTGAGTCTCGATGAAGCGGACCCAAAAACGATCATGTCCAACCGGTTTTTCATGAGTAATCGAATGGACGGATTGGATTTCTCAAAATAACGACGAAATGGGCCCCACCATCGTCACTGCGTAACGAAGATGCAGTCCCTGTTTTACGTCCGGACGCGGTCCGAGTTTTGCGGACATTTGTACGATCATGGAGACGATCGGATGGGTAATCCAGACCGTCCATCGTGTTGGCCACTCGAAAACAACCTAAGAGACGTTGTTCCTTTGCCACGTAAGTTGCCTTCCTGCACACGAGTTGGCTGCGTAAACAGCTGTGGAGGCAGTTTCTAAAAACGATTTTCTCCGACTCCAGGAGGATCTATAAACAACAACTTCCGTTCTTGTTATGCAATTGCGCGGAGTCCTTGGCGGACGGTCCAGCCTCTTACGTACGTCTCCACAGCCCTAACACCAACTCTCCTTTGCCTATAAAAGAAAGAGAGGAAGAAAAAAGAAGGTATCATCTACGGCTGGAACGTTTAGAGAGAGAGAGACAGAGAAAGGGAAGTATTTTATGTTTATTTGTTTGTTTGTTTTGATAATTATGAAGAGATCTAGTCCATCCATGTCGGGCTAAACCTCTTAGCTAGGGCTAAGAAGTGAAGCTTGTAGTAGATGGGAAGTTCTACACTTTGATTCATGCCTGAACTGATTTGATCTTAGTTTGATTTTAAGGAATTCTTCTAGTTGTTAATGGTTTGTTGTGACTGAAATTACAGTAGATCTGTGATGGCTTGAGTAATTCCTTTTCTGTTATTGTGGTGTTAGGAAACCCTGTTGTTCACCATTGCCCCTTGGACATGGTTGGATGATAGAACTTTTCCTACTTTCATCAAGATTGGTTGTGGGTTGGTTGAACTTCGTTGTTTGCTTTGTCTCACGGGCATAGTTTTGTGATGGAATCCATACTAATCTGCATCCCTCTTATCTTTTGAAAACTAGATTAAGAGAAGTTTAAATTGTGCTTTAGCGATATATTTTCCAACTGGATGAAGATGGAACTTGAAGTCCAGTTGAGTTCGTGAATCAGCATAGATCTCCCTAATCTTTACAAGTGGATCCTCTGAATCCCTAGTTCCCTACCTTTGATTTCTACAAGTTTTTAGTTGATTATTCATCATTATTCTCATATTTACTTGATTTAGAATTCATCTTCTTCTAGTTCTAGCTCTGGTTACTTTCAGATCATGTACAGGTTTCAGTCCCTGTGGATTCGACCTCGGTCTCACCGAGTTTATTACTACTTCACAACCCTATACTTGGGGAGTGAACAAGCTCCACCCCTACGATCTGTATCACCGGTACAACCATTTTACCGACCTCCTGTACCTCAAAACAGGCTGCCTCAATGACCTATGGTAGCGCAATCTAATCGTCTGCAGCAAGCTCGAGTACATGCACTCGTCGCCGAAGCGTCTGAATATGTGGTTCCAGTACTGTTAGCCTTTGAAGTCACTACCCACATCCAAGGTACACCAGTGTTTCTATTGGTGGATACCGGGTCCACTATTTCAATAATAGCATACTCTACAGTCAAGTGATTAGGGCTGAGCTGTAACGCCCTGAAAATCGGGGGTCGAGCATAGACTCAACTCCCGAGTTCCAGAACATCACATATGCAACAAAATGAATGATGATTGAATGTTGACTGTATTCGTGCATTGAACATGAGTGAGATTAAGCCAAAACAGCATATCATACTCCAGAGACAGTTAAATTTGCAAGCGGAAGACTGTGATAGATAGATAAAATATATAACCTATGATGAGTCTCCAGAGTGTGATAACATTACCAGGTTAAATAAATACAAGTGCAGTTCTAAAATGTACCAAATATGAGGAAGTGTAATGCCTCCTATCCCATGTACCATAGCCCTGTCAATACAATATCAGGTCTTCATTGACCTGCCAGAGAGATACAGATAGGAGAACTCCTCCTATCATCACAGAAGTAGTCCGGCTCTGCTTCACAAGCATCGCCATCACCTGAAACTCAACAAATCTGGTTGGTGTTGCAAACACCGTCCCGTAACGTGGGAGTGAGTGATCAACTCAGTGGAACAGTAAAGCATAGGTTAACATGTTATCAATTCAATCAAGCAGTAATGATAAAGCAGTACAAATCAAACAATTCTAACTACTCTTATTAAGTGCGAAAATGAAATGACATGATGCTGTATGCCCTTGCCAAACCACCCTCAAGCGACATCATCTTACGTTCGCGAATGCTTACTCCCTCAGTGCGCCACATCTACAAAGCACATGCGGTGCAATGATGCTTATGATTACCAAGTTTTTATTAGTCCATTTCAAACAGCAGTATTGGGAAACTAAGGTACCTCCCTTGTATCATTCCTAAATATGATCCATTCTAGGGTCGTCAATCCTAGTTAATCTCATACGATACTATGGTTTGAGAAGCGTAGTGAAGGCATCGCAAGGGGCTCGTCACCCGTCAGCGCGGATACAGATCTCACCGTATGCGGCTCAATTGCTGGCCGTCAGCTCGAGTACAGGTCTCACCGTACTCGGCTCAATCACTAGCCGTCAGCTCAAGTACAGGTCTCACCGTACTCGGCTCAACTCATACTCTAGTTGCTGTGAAAGACTCGTCGCCAATCACAGACCCTTGGAGTATACTCGAAGATACTACGGAGGACTCGTCGCCCGTCAGCACGAGCACAGGTCTCACCGTACTCGGCTCTCGCCGTAAGTATCGACAGCTCGAGTACAGTGTCCCATACCACCGTATTCGGCTCATGAGTTTGGTTGCGCAATGGTCACTACGGGGAGGCACATGGCCCCAGCATAGGCCGACAGCTCGACCACGGTGTCCCATACCACCATGCCCGGCTCATGCGTCTTAGCGGATCGAGGTACCATGGTTAAAAGGGATTTCACTGGTAAGTTCGGTACCCTAGGTTCAAGCAGTAGCGTCCAAACAGGGTGAACATGCATAAGGCACATCGGGTTACTTGACGAGCTCGACTAGCACGATCGCCCGTTGAGCTGCACGACATGAAGTGCATAAACAACTTCGTATGGCCTAGCCACTGCCGACAGGCAACGCACGACTCGAGTTCGTCGAACACATCCCACGTGGCAAATGAATCTCAGCCACGAGTTCAATCCCGTTACCGATTGCCTGAGCCATAATCATAGCCCCAAACACAATCAAGTGCAGATAGGTAAAGCAGTTATGGATCAAGATTCAACTCATACAATCAAGGTGTGGTATTATCCGTTTAGGGCTGCCAGGGCTGTTGCACGCACTCGTTGCTCCGCTCCCCCATCACCCATGACGGATCATACAATGTAAATATAAATTTAAATATATGCATTACATAGTTAAAATCATAAAGCAGTTGAGCATGTTATAAATCACAACACAAGCATGAGTTTGTACATGTTCAATTCCTAATCACACAACTATCAAAGGAGATCATACACGTAGTTAAAAGAGGTTAAGAATCATATCTCAACACCCTTATACTTTACAATTTGCTAACTACTACTCATTCAGACATTTCAAGAAACACTTAAACAAACATACATCAACATACACGGCATATGTCGATCACATAGGCATTAGGCCAAATCCTTTCACTAGGGAGTTGCCCCAATCATAACACGCGTACACCCACGACGAATAGTCATGGCAAGCAGGAATCCAAGTTCCATATTCATTCAGTCATTTCCACAAACACTTGGGCCACACATTTTAGCATATATAGTGTATATTGGCCGTGGCGTGACTTAGGGCAAATCCTTTCGTCAAAGGGGGTATCGCCAATACATCAATCATGAATCCATGACAATTAGTCATGGCGAGCACGAATAAGAATTCTATACTCATTCAGCCATTTCCACAAACACTTAGAATACACTATTACAACATACATGGTGTATATTAGTAAAACATGTATTAGGGTTAGCCTTTAGCCAGACGAGTATTTTATCCATGTATACCATAATCATACAACAAATAATCATGACAATTACATTTCCAAAACTTACACATATACGGTATTTCTAGAATACACAATTTCAACATACGTAGCATTTACAAGTGAACATGTATTACGACGATTCCTTTCGCCAAACTAGTATTTTATCCATATATAGTATAATCATACATTAAATAAACATGTCAAACATTTCTCCAAAAAAAATATGTATACGGTATTTCTACGTATACCTAGAGTATGTGAAATTCCATATTCTACAACGTTAATCGAAACAGGAAACAGAAAGCACTTTGTACATGTGCAATTGCATGCAGATCATGAATCTATCATTATCTGACATTGAAAGCGTTGAAAACCCTAACCTATACACCAAAAGTCCGCACCTTTTGTCGTAGAATCGTAACAGAGTTGATAGGTTTGCTAAGCTTCCGTATTCAGCAGTTTGGCAACCTAGAGAACGAAATAGGTTAGCTATTTCACAACCTACAACAGTCTAAACCCCAAAACAGATTAGGGTTAGGGTTTCTTACCTAGAAACGACGCCGGAAATGCCGGAAAAGCGTCAAGAAAGGGATGGTGCAGCCCGTGTGGTGGCAGGGAACGACGACAGGGAGATTCTCCCACTTCTCCCTCACTTCCTCTCTCTTTTCCCTCTCTCAAATCCAAATTCGTATGGCTGCCATGAGAGAGGGTTTAAGGTCCTTATATAGTCTCAAAACTCACCGAAATAGACTCCTGTTCAAGGGTTACTGCTAATATAGGTATTTCGTCACTTTTCCAGCTCAAAAGAGAGGTTCTGGTGGCCCTCCTTGAGCCAAACGTCAGACTTAAGCTCACCACACATGGATCTATGAGGGATTACGTTTTCGACTCGATCGGATTCCCAGATCGTACGTGGCGGACCACTTTCAGTTCAACGGTCAGTGGGCCACGATCCGAAATTCCAAGCACATGTAAATGTTCCTGAAATTTTTCCTGATCCGATGGTGTAATTTGGTCTGATTCTAACGGTCTGGTTGCTTAATACTGATGCGCAAGCGAATGGTGCCAGATCACTATTCCAGATATTTATTTTCAAAAGGAATAGTGTTTTTCACACACCCTCGCTCCGGATCGAAACGAATGGCCGTGGGACATCGGCTGGATCTGATTTTCGAGATGATTGTCAAGCCCAGTGAGGCGGTCCTAGTTCCTTAACTTCGTGTTAATCGGACTTCCGAGGTGCGGTCTAGACCTAATACGAAGTTTCATTTCATTCCCGAGAGCAGCCGGGAAATGAGTTTGGTTCTAAACTTTAGGGTAACCTAGAGTCACTGATTTTGCAAGTTTTGGATCTTGCAGATCGTATTTAAAGCGATCCCAACGGATTTCATGGCTAATCGAGTTTTGCACTTAGTTAACTTTGTTAAATTTCTAAAGGATTTAATCCTAATTATTTTCTGGTTGAGATGGTACTTAGGCCTTTGTAGTTTGTATATAAAGTGATCCAAGTTTTACTACTTAGCTAGTTTAAGTTAGTATCTAGGGCGAAAGTGCTTTGAAAAATTGAAAGCATAAGGTAGTGAAGGGTGGGATTTGTGAAGAAAATGGTTTAAAGAGCAATTTTAGACTGTGGGATTGAGTTTTGACAAGTTGATAAGGTCTTAGGATCAACCCATTGCCCTAGGACGTCTAATCCCAGGTTGGCAAAAATCTGGGATGTTACATGAGCACTACCCCTATGGTTAGGGCGAGGGTCATTGCAGCAGTAGGAACCTTCACAGACGCCACTAAGCTTTGTAAGAATTGCCCGATAAACATAGGAAGCAGAGTGGTGTGCATTGACCTGATTATCACTACGATATATCATTACGACATCATCCTCGGCATGGATTGGCTCACCAAAATAAAGGCAGAGATTAACTGTGAAACTAGATTGGTGACAGCCCATGGGCCCGAGGGCACAACCTTCACTTTCTCAGTTTAGGTCAGTAGTTCCTTCTGCATCCGTTGTTACGCTTCCTTATTGGAAAATGTTGATAGTCAGTCACTTGGGGACATGCCAATAGTCCAAGATTTCACGAACATGTTCAGAACGATCCCTGGATTACCTCCTCAGCGCAAGATCGACTTTACCATCGACCTTAGGCCGGGCATGACACCTATCTCTTTACCAACGTACCATATGCCTCCGTGCGAAAGGGAGGAACTGAGGAAGCAGATTGATGATTTATTGGATTCGGGTTTCATACGGCCGAGTGTATCTCCTTGGGGAGCACCCGTGTTATTTGTGAAAGAGAAGGATGGATCGTTGCGGATGTGTATAGATTATCGTAGGTTAAATCATGTCACGGTGAAGAACAAGTATCCTCTACCCAGGATAGATGATCTGTTTGACCAGTTGAAGGGGGCGTAGTATTTCTCTAAAATAGACTTACAATCCGGATATCATCAATTGGGCGTCAGAAATGAAGATGTGCAGAAAACAACTTTCAGACCAGCTTTGGGCACTACGAGTTCCTCGTGATGTCGTTTGGACTTACAAATGCACTGGCCGTATTCATGGATCTTATGAACTGGGTATTTCGGCCATATCTGTACCGATTCATCATCGTATTTATAGATGACATCTTGATATACTCAAATAGTCGGAAAGATCACGAAGAACACATGTGATCAGTCCTTGATACTCTTAGGCAGAACCAATTGCTTGCACAATACCGAAAATGTGACTTCTAGAAGGAAGAAGTCAATTTCTTAGGGCACGTGGTTTCCAAGGGAGGAATCGCCGTGGACCTTGCCATGGTGACCGTGGTGCAAGACTGGGAATAGCCCGACTCGGTTACAGAAGTGAGGAGTTTCCTCAGACTTGCCGGCTATTACCACCGATTCATTAAGGACTTCTCTAGGATAGCCCGACCGTTGTCTCAACTCACTCGGAAAGATCTTAAGTTTGCTTGGAACAAGAAAGCAGAAGCAGCCTTTCAGGAATTAAAGGACAAGCTGACATCCACACCCATGCTAGTATTGCCAGAGCAAGTGGTCAAATATACCAATTACACTGACACCTCTCGAGTCGGTTTGGGTTGTGTACTTATGCAGAAGGATAGGGTGATCGCCTATGCCTCACGATAGTTGAGGAAACATGAAGAAAACTACCCCACTCACGACCTGAAATTGGTGGCAGTCATTTTCGAATTAAAGCTTTGGAGACATTACCTCTACGGAGATGAGTTCAAGCTCTTTTGCGCCCACAAGAGCCTCAAATACATCCTTACATAGATGACCTAAATATGAGGCAACGACGTTGGATGGAGACCTTGAAAGACTTTAAGTTTGAGGTCTCCTACCATCTTGGAAAGGCCAACCTTGTGGCCGATGCATTGAGCTGCAAGAAAACCATCGAATTTGCAGCCCCACTGATGATAGAAGAGTGGAATATGGTGGAATTCGTGTGAGACTTCGAACCGAAGCTGACAGTGGAGGAGCCATTTGAGAGTGTCGCGCACTTCCACGTGCAGCCACTTATCGATGATCGAATCATTGTGGCTCAGAATGAAGATGAACGATTGGTAAAGATGAGAAGTGTGCAAGCGACGACGAAGAGTTCGAATGGAGGATTGGCTTGGATGGAGGTTTGAGATATCGCGGCCGCTTATGCGTCCCGAACCTCCATGACTTGAGGAGAGAAGTTCTGGAGGCCGCCCACAATTCAAAGTTGGCGATGCATCCAGGTAGTACAAAGATGTATCGAGACATGAGGCGTTCATACTTGTGGGACAACATGAAGGCCCAGATAACAGATTTTGTATCCGGATGTCTCACGTGCCAGTAAGTTAAGGCCTAACATCACCGACCCCTTAGGTTACTTCAGCCCATGCCCATAGCTGAGTGGAAGTGGGATTTCATATCCATGGATTTCATTTATGGGTTACCAAAGACGAGAAAGGGGCATGACTCCATATGAGTGATTGTGGATCAGTTGATGAAATCGGCCTATTTCCTCCCGATTAGAGTTTCTAATTTGACAGATGACCTGGCCAAGCTGTACATTAAGGAGATAGTACGACCACATGGGGTTCGTATAGAGATTGTCTCGGACTAAGACACACGATTCACGTCTATTTTTTGGACTCGAATCCAAGAAGTAATGGGAGTGAAACTAAAGTTCAGTACCGCGTTTCACCCACAGACTGATGGGCAGACGAAACGGGTAAACCAGATACTCGAGGACATGTTGTGAGCATGCGTACTTGACTTCAAGGACAATTGGGATGACTGTCTCCCTTATGCCGAGTTTGCTTATAACAACAGCTTCCAAGCAAGCATTGGCATGGCTCCTTACGAAGCCTTGTATGGGCGCCCTTGCCGAGCTCCACATTGTTGGGCAGAAGTTGGCGAGAAGAACTTGGTTGGCCTAGACCTGGTTCAGGCGACCTCAGAAAAGATTGATATTATCAGGCACCGACTCCTTACAGCCCAGAGTAGATAGAAGAGATACGCAGATACGAGGCGGAGACAGTTAGAATTTAAAGTTGGAGACCATATATTCCTTAAAGTTTTCCCAATGAAAGGAGTACTTCGTTTTGGCAAGAAGGGGAAACTCATGCCGAGATTCATTGGCCCGTTTCAGATTTTAGACCGAGTGGGTGTGGTAGCATACCATCTCGCCTTGCCCACACCACTCGTAGGCATACACAACGTGTTTCATGTGTCGATGCTGAGGAAATATGTTCCTGACCCTACCCATATTATCAAATGAGAGCAAGTACAGCTAAGTGAAGATGCTACTTATGTATTGCGGCCAACACGTGTTCTAGATAGGAAGGAACAAATGCTATGCAGCAAAGTTATCCCACTCGTGAAAGTATTATGGACACACCACACTAAGGTAGAGGCTACTTGGGAAACAGAAGCCGAAGTCCGTAAGAACTACCCTCAGATTCTTGAGGAGTACGAAAAGGTACTAATTTTGGGGACAAAATTTTTCTTTAAGGGGGTAGATTGTAACGTCTAAGAAAAATCTGTACAAAGACCCGAGTACCACCCCATGCTGAACCACCTAAGGACCATATCCTGTCATAATTTAGGCGAAAATTAGTTAAGTATTAAACTAAATAATCGGTGGATTAAGCGTGGGCCACCATTCCCACAAATGAGAAAGCCAAAAACCGTTAATACCACTGACTCAATACTACATAAAGACCCAGGAGAAATCCCAAGAGCCTGTCGCTCTCGGGAGTACATGGAAACTCCGTATCGGACCTAGACCGCATGTCGAGAGTCCGATGACCTTGAAACTATAGGATTATGTCCGTCCTACTGGGCTTGACAATTACGGGAATCAAGCCCAGATGGTGTCCAAAAACGCATAACTTGAGCCCTAAGCAAAGTGTGTGAGAAACGTGAATATCTTTAGAAAATGAAATGAGACTTAAGTGAATTGGGCTATTCACTCACACACGAAATTGAGGCTTTTGGGCCGTTAGTTTCTGACCAAACTTCACCCATGGAAAAAGAAAATTTCCCTGCACATATCCCTATAAATGTGGCCTCGATCGAGTAAGCACGACCGTCGATCTGACACAGGTCCTCCACGGTCGATCGGCTTACTGATCGCACCGAAATCATATCTTGGCATAGATCCATTGTTAGAGAACTTACCCTATGACGTAAGTGAGTAGTGGCCCTCCTTCTGAGCCCTGTTTGTCGAAAACAGTTGCCCAACGGTTATAACCCATGTATATAGTGGCCCTAGGGCCATTTGCATCACTTCGGGACTTATATATAGCCCTTATATCACCTCACCTCTCTCATATACGAATTTCCCCAAAACCCTAAGGAGAGAGAGAGAAAAGAAGAGAAAAGAGGAAGGAGAGAAGAAAGCTTTTTGGGAGATCGTTGTAGTGATTCTCTCCCATGACTCCACACACTGAATCACCTCCCCATTACGTTGCACAACCTGTTTCGACTACGATTTGGGTAAGAAAACCTAACCCTAATCTTGTTATAGAGATCCAGATTGACTCATCAGCAAACTAGCTAACCTATTTCGTGATTTAGGTGTCCGACGTTCCGTTTTCGGGAACGTAGAATTCAAACCGAGTCCAAATCAAGTATTTTGACGAAAGGTGCAGACTATAAATGTTTATGTTATAGTTATCAATGCTTTCAATGTCAGCTAATGATTTATGTCTGACTTGATTGCTGCCATATTGTCTTAGATGCGCCGCTTCCGATATAATATACATGTGTGAACTATGTTGAACAAAATATGCCTCTCATGCGTTTGTTGAAATGTTTGAATGAACATGTAAATATGATTCGTGCTTGTCATGACTACTAATTTAAGATTCATAGTCGTCATATGCATGCTAATCTCTCTATATAAGGATTTGCTAAAATACACGTTGTAACTAACCTAGTCTATATATTTGATGAAGTGTAGTCTAAGTGTTTGATGAATTGTCTGAATGAGAAATTATTGATGATTTGTATTTATTAAGAGTATTAAGATAGGATTCTTAAGTACCTTATTCATATATATAGTGTCTTTCATGAAATCTTATCTGCCGCTACGTAATTTATGGATAAAAATGCAAGTGTTTGATGACATGTTCAATGTGTTTGGTAAAAATGTTCAAATGAGGAATTCATTTGAATTGTTTGTTAAATGCTGAAGTGATTGTCACATGTGTTTACTTATTGCATCTGAGTAAGATTGGGGCTACAACGTAACCTAGGCAATCGATAACAGTCCTTGTTCAGGTCGCCGAATTAGTCTCACCACATTGGGTAACTCGACGAATTCGGGTTACATGATGATTGTTGACAATGGTTAGGCCACAAGGGGTGCTTATACGCTCTATGTCGATTAAGTCAGCGTGTGCCCATACCAATTGAACTTGCCTATCGAACGGATTGACCTATTGTATGTTTGTCATGTATGGACACCACTGCTTGAATCTAAGGTACCCCTTTCTATTGTAAAGGCTCAATCTAACCTTGGTACCATGATTCGCTAAGACTCATGAACTGGGAATGGTGGTATGGGACATCGTGTTCGAGCTGTCGGCCTATGCTGGGGCGACGAGTCTCCCTGTAGTGACCAGTGAGCAACTAAGACTCGTGAGTCAAGCATTGTGGTATGAGACACCGTATTCGTGTTGTCAGCCTACACTGAGGTGACGAGCCTCCCCGTAGTGATCACGAGTATAAACTTTTGAATTTTCTTATCGACTACTTTTCATTAAGAGTGATGCCCTACAACTTGCCTATCGTATGTGATTAGATAGGATTGACGACCCTAGATGGATCCTTCAGTTCGGGTTAATGATATAAAGGGAGGTACCTTAGCTTCCCGAACCTGCTGTATGAATAAGTTGAACTAAGTACTTGTCTAACACAACCATGCATCGCATTGCATTAGTTAGGATGTGCTTTTGGCGATGAAGTTGCACTGTTTTTGAGAGAGTGCTGTCATATGCGAAATTGGTTGTCGGAGTCACTTTTTGAGGGAGCTTTGATGCGAGAGCATACATCATTACTTGCACTCCATTCCTACAGTAACAAGAGTAGTTATGAAGTGATTGTTAAGTTGCTTTATCATTACTGCTTGATTGACTTGATAACATGTTAACCTTTGCCTTATAGTACCACTGAGTTGATCACTCACTCCCACCTTGGGACAGTGTTTTACAACACCAACCAGACCCTGGTTTAGATGTAGGTGTTGATGAAGTCTATGCGACGGAGCAGGACTTTATGGATGAGGAGGAGAAGTTCTCCTACTTTCAGCTCTCAGGCAGGTCCATGTAGACCTCATGCTGATACACGAGAACACTGGGATATTTGGCTTAGTTGAATACCTTACACTTCCACATTTTGTATATTTTGAAACAATATATGTATATATTCAACCCGGTTACATACTCATACTCTGGAGGTTGTGAAACACTTACATGTTTTAATATATATGTTTCAGACTTCCGCTTGCTTAATTTAATTACATCCGGAGTATGATATGCCGTTTTAGTATAATCCCACTAATGTTTGACTCATTAATATGGGCGAAATCTGAACATCATTATCCATATTGCATAAGTGATGTGCTAGATCTCGGGAGTAGAGATTTGCTCGACCCTCGAAATTCAAGGCGTTACAATATCCCCTACCCCCTCATTTAGAGCATCAGATGTTCGAAAGACCAGTGCCTCTGATAGGTATTGGAGACAGAGAGAGGGAAGAGAGTGCAAGGTGTAGAGAGCCCGAGTTGCGCCACTCATGGCAAGTTGCAAGTTGCGCGGGCGCTCTTTGAGGCAGCCGTCATGTTGCAATTTTTTACATCCTCAGGCTATACCAGATGTTTTAAAGGGATTCAAGCACTCTTTTACCATGCCAATAAGGGAGGAAATGCATAGGAAGCCCGCACACTCATTTCCCCTAGAGATATGATCGAAATGAGCTAGAATGCTACCAAAATTTATATTTTGAACTTAATATTTGTATTTTAGCATTTCTAAGAGATTCTATCCTGGAATCAAATGATCAAAAGGATGTAAACGAACTCAGAATAAATAAAATTGATGATTATTCTCTTTGTTTTACCTTTTGTCACATTGTCACACCCTAAACCCAGAGATTGAACTCACAGGAATCCCGATCCCTAAATCCGGTGCTGCCAGCCTCCGTAGTACCCCATTCTCGGCTCTCATCGCCTATACGCCAGATTCTGATTTTGGGATCCTACAAGGAGGATTTTCCCAACGTACGTTTATCTCGTAAGAAGCATAACCACAAGTTTACCCAAATCACAAAGGCAACATCATCATCACATATCCAATAATATAATCATTTGAATACAATGCTAAAAGGGAAATACATATATCAAAAATCAAAGCTCCAGAGGTCTGCTACATGCTCAAAGCTCAACGCTGCTGCAACTTAACGCCACCTGCACGCATCTATCGTGCGTAAGCTTATAGAAAGCTTAGTGGGTGGTGAAAGTGTGTACACAAGGTAAGTACCAAGTAAGCAATATCAAAATAATCAGAGTAAGTGGAAATACTGACAAGCCCATAAATCATACAATATCAGAGTAATGTGAAAACATGCTGATAGGCCCATAAATACTATCAGCCTTATTCAGGCTATGCGATGCAAAAATATAATAAAAACAATATCATATACTAATGAAGCAATGCAGATCAACTATGTAATGCGGAGACAGTAAGCCAAATATCAAATGCCAATGGTGCAATGTAATATGCAAATCCTAATGAGTCCATGAATACCATTAGCAGTATTTAGGCCACATAAATGTAGAAACATAGCAACCCAAAATGCTAAATGTCGCGGATGCAATGCAATATGCGGTGCGAATGAAATGACCAAGCTGGAGTGAAGTCAGGATGATAGTACGTATTATCGTAGGTTATGAGGTCCATCACAAGGGACTTCTATCCAAACTACTCCCATACCTAAATTTTGATAGCCAAACTCAATGTAGTAGACTCTTGATCTCAGGTTAGTCGCGCGCCCAATCGAAATCCAGGTCATGCGAAGGTACACAACAATTAGTTGCTCACCACCAGCCTGAGTGGATAGTGAATGAATGAATGAATGAGTATGCAACTCCTACTCAATAAGTCCACATATCAGTACGGCTCCTCTCTGAGAAATCACCGGGGTCTATTACACTCCAAACCAGATTGTCGCCCCATTGCGCACAACAAGCTGAGTAGAAGAGACCTCACTATCCGCCTGCCAAAATCAGGTCTAACGCGTCGATAGTGGACCCATTCCTCAAGCTGGTCAAACTCAACCTAGCTTTGCCCCCTCCTCTCGGGCAGGTAAGGCCACACCCCCTTCCAACCGACCACGACACAGTGGGAGACGTGGCCTAATGGTATACGGCCCTCATGCGCTCATGCATCCACTCGGTCTAGACGTTGGAGTTACCTCTTGAACCAAGAGGGTTTAGAGACTTTCACCCAGGGATATCTATAGCACCCCATGTAGAACAGATCTCCGGTGTCCCATCTGGCCATCCACGATATGCCTATGGAGTCTACGGCCCTGATGTCGCTAGGGTGTACGGTAATCATAATCACATAATGCAAGATGCATGAGTCACACAGTTCAATCATGCATCAATCCTGCGCATACCATGCACTCATGTGAGGTAACTCTGCCTATCAGGGAGTCCCATGAACAACCTACCCTATGGCATAAGCAATAGCCATCCATATCTCATAACAAGCATGCAGATGATGCATATGGGCATGTATCAGGATGTTATGCTGTCACATACTCAAAATTGGTATCGATAATCGGCCTCGACAATCAGAATCGAATCAGCCTTGATAATCGAAATCAGCCTCGACAATTGGAATCGGCCTTGACAATCAGAATCAGCCTAATGGAAGGTCACAGTGAAGACGTTTAACCCTCATTGCCCATCAATGTGGACGTTTAACCAACACTGTTCCCAGGGAGTAGCCTACATAGAGCCAAACATACATGGCCTCACACAAGGCCAAATATACATCACACTGGGCCATAAATTCATCACATTGGGCCTCATCATCGGCCACAATTTGCATCAAGGTGGGTCTCATACAATCTTAATGGGCCACTTACAATCACGATGGTCCAATCACAATGGACCACATACAAGTCTCAATAGGCCGCCTACAAATCTTAATGGGCCACATACAATCATAATGGGCCACATACAATCTTAATGGGCCTTACACAAGGGTCTCATACATCAAGCGAGCTGCATTGCATGCGCCTTATACATCACATTGGGCCTTATCATATTGGCCTCATATACAACACATCGGGCCGAATCACATGGGTCTAATACACAACACTATGGGCCGCTCACATGGGCCTACTACACAACACTATGGGCCACTCACATGGGCTTACTACACATCACTATGGGCCGCATCACATGGGCCTACTACACAACATTATGGGCCACTCACATGGGCCTATTATACATCACTCTGGGCCGCATCACATGGGCCTAACACACAACACTATGGGCCGATCACATGGGCTTACTACACAACACTATGGACCACTCACATGGGCCTACTACACATCACTATGGGCGGCATCACATGGGCCTAACGTGCATCACTATGGGCCGCTCACACGGGCCTAACACACATCACTATGGGCCGCTCACATGGGTCCAACACACATCACTATGGGCTACTCACATGGGCCTAACACACATCACTATGGGCCACTCACACTGGCCTAACGCATTCATTATGGGCCACATCACATGGGCCTAACACGCATCACTATGGGCTGCTCACATGGGCCTAACACACATCACTATGGGCCGCTCACATGGGCCTAACACACATCACTACGGACCGCTCACGTGGGCCTAATATACATATCAAGTGGGCCTCATACTTGGGCCTCATGTTCATCAAAGCGGGCCGCATCTCATAGGCCCCGAATACATTACAATGGGCCATGCCCATGGACCTCAATATGCAACAGGTGGGCCCTATCACATGGGCCTCAAATATACAACAGGTGGGCCGCATCAATGGGCCTTATATACAACAAGTGGACCACATCAATGGGCCGCACTAATGGGCCTCAAATACTCAATAGGTGGCCTCAAGTACATCTAAACGGGCCCACTATTCTAAGTGAACTATCTACACCATACATCTATTTTTAGAGATCACTTACCCAAAAAAAATGAATCATAACAAAAGATCATCTGGACCATCGCAAATAATAGTGGAGATAATGATTTCCACCCTTAAAATTACCAAGGCCCACCATAACGTTTATTTTTTTATTCAATTTGTTCATATGGTCACAAAGACCTAGTTGAGCAGAAAAACAAATATCATTTTGATCCAATGTTGTTGTAGTCCTTAAAAGGATTTCAATGGTGGACGTTCAATCTCCACTGATTTGCAGCGTGGCCCACCTGATAGGCAGCGTGGATATAGAATATATACATCAATGGCGTGGACCACCGCCTAACTGTCTGGACGGTTGGGCTACAACACATACATCATGGTGTGGTCCACCTGATAGGTCTGCCTCATTTTGTCTCAAGCCTTAGAACGAGTTCACCAAATGGGATGGACGGTTTGAGTGTAACACATACATAATACGATGGCGCTCAAACTGCAGCGTCCAGCTGCTGGACTGTTGGGCTGTTGGCCCAATGTCTAGTAGATGGATGGCTCAAATATAACACATATATCATGATGTGCCACAGAACCGCTGAGTACAACAACTATATTGCTGGTGAGGGGTACACCAGCCAATGTGCATCATTAAGGTGGTCCACATGTGTGGCGCACCAGTCCATTAAAATGGACAGACGGTGTGGATATATACAATAAGGTGAGTCCCCACCATCCTTGCACCTGGACGGTGTGGATGCACTACACGTATCCAACAGGTGGGGCCGTGATCTAAATGGCATAGATAAAGCACATACCTCATGACAAGGCCCACAGGCCCTGTTGACGTTAATACAGTCAGCTTATATAGTTGTTGTGGAATATGCCAGCCAATCTACTTTATTAAGGTGTATCCCCACGTGGGGCCCACCATATAATATAATATAATATATATACTATTATTATTCTAATAAAACATGTTGAAGCCCAGCGTCCAGACTACGGACGGTCTAGATGTACACGTACATAGAGGTGGGTCCACATGGTGGACAGTGTGGATCAAAACCCACATCATGGTCCCACAGGTGGACGATGTGGATCCAAAACATACATCACATGTGTGTTCCACATAACATGTGGACGTCATGACAGCAGCAATGCAGCTGTTGTCAGCGCACACCAGCCCACCTGTTTCACGGTAAGTGGGTCCCACGTGGGGCCCACCATAACGTTTATTTTCCATCTAAGCTGTTCATAAGGTCACAAAGACCTGAATAAAGATAAAAAATAAATAAATTTCATTTTGATCCAAAACTTCTCTTACCCAAAAAGGGTTTCAATGGTAGACGTTCAATCCACTACTACTTTTAGTGGTGTGGGCCACTTGAGCCCCATGTACGGCTAATCTTTGGGGGATCCCAGTTCCCAAAGGGGACCCATCAAATGCATGGTGTAGATGTGCAACATACATTGTGGTGGGGCCTGTTGTGGGGCCCACCGTTTCACCCTTAAACGAGTAGTGAGGATGCTGCTTGCTACAGTGTCCAGAGGATGTTGATAGCAACAGTGTCCCATGTATTATGTTTTTTATTTTTATTTTGTTATTCTAGGGATTTTTATAGGTGGGGCCCGCATCAAGAAAATCCGCACCAACTACTGGTCTCCCCGGCTCGTAACAAATCTAACGAGTCCAATATGCAATATTTTTTGGCGCATAGAAACATCACAGCGGGCCTTAACAATTTAAATCACCTAAAACCACTATTTCCTACATTATGGCCTGCCAGAGATTCAGATCAGCTTCATTTTTCGGCTCAACGCCTAAAATGAGATGGGGAAAAGGGTGGACGGTGTAGATCGGATATGTACATCAAGGTAGGGTCTATGTGAGTGTTACCCGCCAGATTTTGAATTAAAGCTGATAAGTATTTTCTTTCACGTAGTTCAGCAGCCTCAGCTGTTGGACAACCCTCCTTGGACGGTGGACACAATACGTCCATCAAGGTGGGTCCACATACACGTGGCCCACCAGCTACATCCGTCTAGGTGAGCCCATACAGCTTTGTATGGCAGAGATCAAGTGGGCCACACCCATTACAAGAGAGAGAGAGAGAGAGAGAGTGAGAGATACAGTGAGATAAAGGGACCCCACCATTATGGGCCCCTCTTTACTTACAATCACACACATAAAAATAGGTCCCATCACAAATGGACTTTACATCAAATATTGAAATCTAAGGCATGAGCACCCACCTTTTTCGCTTCTTCTTAGATCAATGACAAGCTAAGCTCCTCGGCTTCAACTTTAACGGCGACGGCGCGGTCGCTAAGGTACAAGTCTCGGGTCGAAGCGACTTTAAAATACAGAATACGACTCAGGGTCATGGGCAAACGCCGATAATAAATCGTGGATCACCGGAATCCGACCGGGAGGACCACGAAAGCCTATGGAACGGTATGGGCTAGGATACGAGCCTTACAACTATTGAGTAAGATATTCCCTAAATCAAATGTTTTCGTTTCTGGTTGAAACAAATATTAACGTGGCACTGCCTGATACGTTCTAGCAGTTGTTTGCTGCGAAATCTTTTCAAATCTCCAAATACACCACGCGAATTTTATATAAATCATACGTTATCTGCTCTCATTAGCTCTTAAGAGGAATGATGATAATGGGGATGCACAATGCCCCCCACATCGCTTCGCCTTTGGAAAAAGGTGAAAGTGATGTGCGACCCTTTATTAATCTGGCATTTATTACATACACGTGGCAGTGAGTCGATAACTGTCTTCGGCCGATTCAATGTAACACGTCAGCGATGGTTACACTTTATCGAAGTAAGGGACAAACCCCACGTTGACACATGTTCTCACACATTTCTAATAAAATCACAATGATGCCTTAATAAATGTTTCATTCCCTAAGCCGATATAAGCGCCATTTCAAATTCCTTTTCACTCTTAGGCCTTCATTCCTTACTCTCTTTGAAGCAACTCCAAATTCCAATTTTCTTCTCGATCAATGGATGCCTCTTCATCTTCCACCCCATCATTCCATCAAAACTATCTGGTTACTGTGGTGGATGCATTTGCTGATAAATGCATTGACAAGACAGTCTTTCAATCGCCCCTCAACAATTACTACTACTTAGGTCCGATGTTTATTCCATCAATAGAGGTTGAGGAAGTTAGCATGATAGATCCTCTATTTCCTCTCTGTCCTGGAGAAACCTTGCTGATCTAATTTGATTTTTGTCCCCAATTATGTCAATGCCTTGAAAAACCCCTGATTATGGCTGAAGTCCCTTTTGAACTGGGATATTTGGTTTGCACATGTCTCATCTCAACATGAGGCATCATAGAGAGCATTGGGCATCTACGAATGTATTAAGCTCTCTGTTTTCGATTATCCCTCAAATCCAGCTCTTCTCCTTGTAGCTTGAACCTTTTGGAGCTCATCGACCAACACCTCTTCTTCAACTGTGACCCCATGAGTCCAACTATTTTTTATATTACAGCTCTAATCTAGCTTCTCCCCTTAGGTGAAGCCGTTTATCCCAGTTTCGTATAGAAGAGCACCAAGTGCTTCTCGAATAAGGCTAGCAAAGCCTATCCTCATTTCATGACAGCCTACCATAACAACAGCGGACTGGTCGACTATGAACAAAACTTTTTTGTTTCTTTAGATCTGTCGCCACCTTCTTTGTGTGAATGCTACGAAGATAACCACTGAGTATGTCGCTTTGGTCGAGGCCCTTACCCAAGGTCGGAAACTTGCCTTGGCGCCTTATGTACTCAGCCACTCGTATAGAGGAATCTATGAAGTCACTACCAAGGGTCTGTATTTAGGAGGAGGACCGTTGTGGCTTCTCTAGATGTGGATCTACGCATACTTTCATCCTTCTCTTGTACATCACTCCATCCATACCGAAGCAACCTATACTTTTTTTTTGGCGAGCACATCATCCACTCCCCTCAAGAAACTCAATCCTTTTCAATGTAAATGGATACATCATTTCTCTTTGATCAGAAACTGTAACATCCCAGATTTTTGCCAACCTGGGATTAGACGTCCTTAGGCAATGGGTCGATCCTAAGACCTTATCAACTTGTCAAAACTCAATTCCACAGTCTAAAATTGCTCCTTAACCCATTTCCTTCACAAATCCCACCCTTCACCACCTTGTTCCTTAAATTTTCTAAGTACTTTCACCATAGACACTATCTTAAACTAGCTAAGTAATATAACATGGATCACTTTATATACAAACTACAAAGGACTAAGTACCACCTCAGACAGAGATCTTACAGGACTAAATCCTTTAGAAATTTGGGGAGATTTAGCTAGTGTTAAACTAGAGTGCCTGTGAAATTAGGACCAATCACTTTAAATACGATCTGCAAGACCCAAAACTTGTAGAATCATTGATGCTACAGTACCCTATAATCTAGGATCACTCTCATTACCCGGTTGCTCTCGGGAGCATCTCGAAACTCCGTATCGGATCTGGACCATACGTCGAAGTCTGATTAACACGAAGTTAAGGAACTAGGACCGCCTCGCTGGGCTTGACAATCATCTCAAAAATCTGGTCCAGCCGATGTCCCACGGCCATTCGTTTGGATTCGGAGCAAGGGAGTGTGAAAAAACTATTCCCTTTACAAAATAAATATCTGGAATAGTGATCTGACACCATTCGCTTGCGCATCAGTATTAAGCAACCAGACCGTCAGAATCAGACCAAATTACACCCTCGGATCAGGAAAAATTTCAGGAACATTTACATGTACTTGGAATTTCGGATCGTGGCCCACTGACCGTCGAACTGAAACTGGTCCGCCACGTGTGATCTAGGAATCCGATCGAGTCAAAAATGTAATCCCACGTAGATCCATGTGTTGTGAGCTTAAGTCTGACGTTTGGCTCAAGGAGGGCCACCAAAACCCCTCTTTTGAGCTGGAAAAGTGACGAAATACCTATATTAGCAGTAACCCTTGAATAAGAGTCTATTTCGGTGAGTTTTGAGACTATATAAGGACCTTAAACCCTCTCTCATAGCAGCCATACGAATTTGGGATTTGAGAGAGGGAAAAGAGAGAGAAAGTGAGGGAGAAGTGGGAGGATCTCCCTACTATCGTTCCCTGCCACCACACGGGCTGCACCATCCCTTTCTTGACGCTTTTCCGGCGATTCCAGCCCCATTTTTAGGTAAGAAACCCTAACCCTAATCTGTTTTAGAGTTATAAGGGTTGTAGGTTATGAAATAGCTAACCTATTTTGTTCTATAGGTTACCAAACTGCCGAATACGGAAGCTTAACAAACCTATCGACTCCGTTACGATTCTACGACAAAAGGTAAGGACTTTAGGTATATAGGTTACGGTTTTCAACGCTTTCAATGTCAGATAATGATAGATTCATGATCTGCATGCAATTGCACATGTACAAAGTGCTTTCCGTTTCCTGTTTCGATTAACGTTGTAGAATATGGAATTTCACATACTCTAGGTATACGTAGAAATACCGTATACGTATTTTTTTTGGAAAAATGTTTGACATATTTATTTAATGTATGATTATACAATATATGGATAAAATACTAGTTTGGCGAAAGGAATCGCCGAAATATATGTTCGCTTGTAAATACTACGTACGTTGAAATTGTGTATTCTAGAAATACCGCATATGTGTAAATTTTGGAAATGCAATTGTCATGATTATTTGCTGTATGATTATGGTATACACGGATAAAATACTCGCTTGGCTAAAGGATAGCCCTAATACATGTTTTGCTAACATGCACCATGTATGTTACAATAGTGTATTCTAAGTGTTTGTGAAAATGACTGAATGAGTATAAAATTTTCATTCGTGCTCGCCATGACTAATTGTCATGGATTCATGATTGATGTATTGGCGATACCCCTTTGACAAAAGGATTTGCCCTAAGTCACGTCACGGCCAATATACACTATATATGCTAAAATGTGTGGCCCAAGTATTTGTGGAAATATCTGAATGAATATGGAACTTGGATTCCTGCTTGCCATGACTATCCGTCGTGGGTGTACGCGTGTTATGATTGGGGCAACTCCCTAGTGAAAGGATTTGGCCTAATGCCTATGTGATCGACATATGTCATGTATGTTGATGTATGTTTGTTTAAGTGTTTCTTGAAATGTCTGAATGAGTAGTAGTTAGCAAATTGTAATGTATAAGGGTGTTGAGATATGATTCTCAACCTCTTTTAACTATGTGTATGATCTCCTTTGATAGTTGTGTGATTAGGAATTGAACATGTACAAACTCATGCTTGTGTTGTGATTCATAATATGCTCAACTGCTTTTATGATTTTATCTATGTAATGCATATGTTGAATTTATATTTACGTTGTGTGATCCGTCATGGGTGATGGGGAAGCGGAGCAACGAGTGCGTGCAACAGCCCTGGCAGCCCTAAATGGATAATACCAGATCTTGATTATATGAGTTGAATCTTGATCCATTACTGCTTTATCTATCTGCAATTGATTGTGTTTGGGGCTATGCTTATGGCCCAGGCAATTGGTAACGGGATTGAATTCGTGGCTGAGATTCATTTACCACGTGGGATGTGTTCGACGAACTCGAGTCGTGCGTTGCCTGTCGGCAGTGGCTAGGCCACACGAAGTTGTTTATACACTTCATGTCGTGCAGCTCAACGGGCGATCGTGCTAGTCGAGCTCGTCAAGTAACCCGATCTGCCTTATGCATGTTCACCCTGTTTGGACGCTACTGCTTGAATCTAGGGTACCAAACTTACCAGTGAAACCCCTTTTAACCATGGTACCTCGATCCGCTAAGACGCATGAGCCGGGCATGGTGGTATGGGACACCGTGGTCGAGCTGTCGGCCTACGCTGGGGCCATGTGCCTCCCCGTAGTGACCATTGCGCAACCAGATTCGTGAGCCGAATATGGTGGTATGAGACACTGTATTCGAGCTGTCGATACTTACGGCGAGAGCCGAGTACGGTGAGACTTGTACTCGTGCTGACGGGCGACGAGTCCTCTGTAGTATCTTCGAGCATACTCCAAGGGCTGTGATTGGCGACGAGTCTTTCACAGCAACTAGAGTATAAGTGGAGCCGAGTACGGTGAGACCTGTACTTGAGCTGACGGCTAGTGATTGAGCCGAGTACGGTGAGACCTGTACTCGAGCTGATGGTCAGCAATTGAGCCGCATACAGTGAGACCTGTATCCGTGCTGACGGGTGACGAGCCCTTTGTGATGCCTTCACTATGCCTCTCAAACCATAATATCGTATGAGATTAACTAGGATTGACGACCCTAGAATGGATCATGTTTAGGAATGATACAAGGGAGGTACCTTAGTTTCCCAATACTGCTGTTTGAAATGGACTAATGATAACTCCGTAATCATGATCATCATCGCATCGCATGTGCTTAGTAGATGTGGCGCACTGAGGGAGTTAAGCATTCACGAACGTAAGATGATGCCGCATGAGGGTGGTTTGGCAAGGGCATACAGCATCATGTCATTTCATTCTCGCACTTAATAAGATTAGTTAGAACTGTTTGATTTGTACTGCTTTATCATTACTGCTTGATTGAATTGATAACATGTTAACCTATGCCTTATTGTTCCACTGAGTTAGCTACTCACTCCCACGTTATGGGACGGTGTTGTACACACCAATCAGATTTGTTGAGTTTCAGGTGATGGCGATGCTTGTGAAACAGAGCCGGACTACTTCTATAATGATAGGAGGAGTTCTCCTATCTGTATCTCTCTAGCAGGTCAATGAAGACCTGATATTGTATTGACGGGGCTATGGTACTTGGGACAGGAGATATTATACTTCCTCACATTTGGTATATTTTAGAACTGTACTTGTAATTATTTAACCTGGTAATGTTATCACACTTTGGAGACTCATCATAGTTTATATATTTTATCTATCTATCACAGTCTTCCGCTTGCAAATTTAACTGTCTCTGGAGTATGATATGCTGTTTTGGCTTAATCTCACTCATGTTCAATGCACGAATACAGTCAACATTCAATCATCATTCATTTTGTTGCATAAGTGATGTTCTGGAACTCGGGAGTTGAGTTTATGCTCGACCCCCGATTTTCAGGGCGTTACAAGATGGTATCAGAGCATGATTTGGATTAAACCGGACCTGGGTTATGGTCACACGACGCACTCTGACGCACTCTGACTTAGGAGGGAGCGACGGAACATAGAAACAGTCATAGGTATTCCGATTCCGCCAATTGGCGAAGTTCACTAAAAACGAACGCCGAAATCAAGTCCGTATTCAACCATGGTTGCACGGGTCGACCTTAAAACATTTCTAGGTTGTCTAGTGAAGGGTCTAGATCACAATCCACCTCATCCCAATCATTGAGAATCAGTAAAATGTGCGATAAACGTGATGAGGATAACTACTCCGAATCCTTGGAGCTTCTCTAGACTCCTCCCAGAGACTTCCCGAATCCACGAGGAAAGAAAGCAGACAATATAAATAAATTCTAATACATCCGAAATTGATTAATGAATGCTTTAAAATGAGTTCACAGCCCTCTAAATAGGGATACCAAGTAATGAGAATGAAATCAGAAACAAACTACAACTAAAACTTCTAGAATTTGCGACTTACTATTAGGTCGTGATGTCTACTAGTGTGCAAGGTTCTCAGCCAAAAATAGTAAGTGTCCTATTTGGATTCACCAAACCGTCCTCCTAATTATTTCAGGCTCTTTTCACAATGAGCGTAACTCCTAAAGCTCGACCGATGAAGAGTAATTAAACTAAAACTACCATTTTTAGCAAAACGAAATTGAAACGGGGAAATGACCGTCAATCGGAGGGTTTTCTCACAATTCTGGGTTGCGCAACCCTGCATAGCGGGTTGGTTGGCTTCATTAGCTCGTTCTACCCCGAATTCATATATTTTACGTTAGATAACTCATTCCGGATTGCAAGTTACGTCCGATTATTCCGAAACTACCCGAAATGGAGCGAATCGAAGTCGGGGGCCTCCCCACTTAAATTCGATGGGACCCAGGGTCGAACCAGGGTGCATTTGGCACCTTGGGAATGTGGCAAACAGGGCCCCACCGCGGCGGCGCAGTTCCGGCCAAGGCGGACCGCGGTCAGGTGGTGATTCGGACGTGGGGCCGGGCCTGGGACTGGTCGGCCCGACCTCCCCTAGCACGTGGTGGGTGCGGTTTGGCCTGGGGTTTAGGATATTTAGGTCTGTAGTCCCCCTCTCTCTCAAACGCCCCTCCAATCTCTCTTTTCCTCCTATTCTTGCAGTTTTCTCTCTCAAACCTCCACTCCAATCACCCATTTCATTGTTTCCTGTCCAACCATGCATCACTACATCGTTTACAGCCCTACCTATCCTCCTACCCTCATCATTCTCTCTCATTTGAGCTCCTACACCCCTCATTTGGAGCTCAAAAACGTGTAACCTCTCTACCCAACCCATCTCTCCACTTTCCTTTACAAATCCCTATTCTATGGGCCTCTACAACCACTGTTGAGACCCAAGTTCGTGGAGGACCAAAAACTCCAGCCCCTTTTCTCCCTTTAGGGCCCGTTCGGCCAACTGCGTTAGGTGGGTAAGGTGGATTGAATTGTAAAAGTAATAATAAATGTATGTGTAAAGTATGGTTCCTAGATTGGTGTATCCCATGCTTTCCAATACCATGTTTGGAGTGTGTGCAATTAAAAGTAAATTCCGAGATTTCCTTTCAAATAACACTTAGAAATTCGATTCCTCCTGGGATTTGGAAATCCCATCTCACACTTTCCGACACCAGGCTCATTTTCCAAAGCCTATACCAATAATTTTGATCCCCACCCACCCTCCTACCAACCATGTCACTCCCAATCCCGAGGTAGGATTAGTAATGTGGTCACATTTAATACAACTTAAGACCACTGGCCAAATAGTGTTGAAGTGATAAAGTCCCTTGATATACATTAACCCACCACACTCTGATAGCTTAAGCTTTTAGAGTAAATGGTTGTTTGACAAATATGGCCCATAGAGTTTGGACCTAGAGCAGTGCTTTGACAGACCTGACGGTATAGGCAATCCAACCAATTAAGAACGTGAACTCTAGAACCCCCTTAGTTGGTTTGAGCATATGTGAAGTGCTCGAGCGTAGCTACATTCATGTTCAGGCAACTCAAATTCCAAACAAACAAACAAACAATTTCCTTTATTTAAAATGGTATGAAATCATCTAGTGTAGAAGCATAGGCTTTGGATTACAACTAGGGGATTATGCTACTCATACGTTGCGACTAGGCACTAAAGAATGTAAAAGATTCATTATGCTAAGATAATTGGAAAAAAAAATAATAAATAAATAAATAAATAAATAAATTTCGTTTGTTGGCTTGATTAGGTTGGAGCGAGACCCCGTTCCGTTGTTGAATCCCCTTAATACTTTAGGCTTCCTTAGTAACTCTTAGGGAGCTTGTTTGACGTAGAAACTATTCACGATTAGAGAATTAATGTTAGGTCAAATCAATACGACCCTTAGAATTGCCTTCTCAAAGACTTAGTACAATCGGGAACACGGAGTAGAGAAACTATCTATAAGCGAGGTATTCGTGGTTTGAATTGAATTCTCAATCCTGGTTGTGACCAATGAACTCTGATCAGAAGGTCGGAATCGACTAGGACTAAGAAATGATATGGCAACCTTCTGTCTTCGCGAGGCAGAAGGTCCATGTATCCGATTCTAACCCACTATACAACTTTCCTTCCGTGTTGGCTCGACCACTTACAACCAAAAGTTTGTAACTTCATCTTTGAGAAGTGTAAGAATATATAGCCAATAGAGATTTTTCCTTTTAGGCCCAAGGAATTACCCAAATGGGCAACAATTAGTTAGGAATTAGGTCTCAAATCGCATGCCATATCGACATACATATTATGCGTATGAACGTAGAAGGATAGCCTGCCTGTTAAGCCAGACATCATTAAATAGGATAAGTCTGGACCGCGACAAAACCCCTTGGTAGAATTGGGCATCTTGCCTCAAACTCACACCTGCCCCTAACATCAGCCATATTACCCATCATTTTTAGCTCCTCTCGATACCCAATAAATTTTAAGGGGGGTAGAACATTATGAGCCCAAGCTAGTTAGGTCACCTAATACACCTCTTTGACCTGGGTGGCGCAGCAGAAACATGGTGGACCCTACCCCACTGGCCCAGGATCAAAACGGTGCTCGTTGAGTATGAACATTATAGAAGCCCTAGCAAGTTCTACTATAAGGAACCGTTTTAGGATGATCTAGTACGATTTGATTCCCCATTTCCTTTGACATAGATAATAACGATGACTCTCTTAGACTAAGACCTAAAGGGCAACCTTAGAAATAGACAATTTTAACCTTCCTGTGGTGGACATTCCCTACGTTTCTAGAGTGATCGGATTACGGAGTTACTGACATCTACAACTACGAAGTTTTCGCGGCTTGACCCAATTCCCAATCCTAGGTGACTACCGATGGACTCTCTGCTGACGAGCGGACGACCAGGATCCACCAGAATTCGGAAGGGATACGATGAGCTTCCTACTCTGGCCCGGTAGATGATCAATGTATCGGGATCAAGCCCACTACAAACGTCTCTCCGTGTTGGTCAAACATTGAAAACAACTATCTTACTCTAAATTGCTGGGAATTGTCGTCAAGACTCCAAATAGGTACAGAAATAAATTATAGCAAACCATCAGGGTATGAGAAATGGATAGAGAAATAAGTTTTAAGGGGGGTAGACTAAAATGAACCAGCTGGTGTATACCCTACCACGCGTAGAAACTTGGAATCAATAAGTCTTAGGCAAGTGAAATAATAGGAATCTTCCCTTATTACCCTTAGCCAATTTCGGGGACGAAATTTTGTTTTAAGGGGGGTAGATTGTAACATCCCAGATTTTTGCCAACCTGGGATTAGACGTCCTTAGGCAATGGGTCGATCCTAAGACCTTATCAACTTGTCAAAACTCAATCCCACAGTCTAAAATCGCTCCTTAACCCATTTCCTTCACAAATCCCACCCTTCACCACCTTGTTCCTTAAATTTTCTAAGTACTTTCACCATAGACACTATCTTAAACTAGCTAAGTAGTATAACTTGGATCACTTTATATACAAACTACAAAGGACTAAGTACCACCTCAGACAGAGATCTTATAGGACAAAATCCTTTAGAAATTTGGCGAGATTTAGCTAGTGTTAAACTAGAGTGCCTGTGAAATTAGGACCAATCACTTTAAATATGGTCTGCAAGACCCAAAACTTGTAGAATCATCGATGCTACAATACCCTATAATCTAGGATCACTCTCATTACCCGGTTGCTCTCGGGAGCATCTCGAAACTCCGTATCGGATCTGGACCGCACGTCGGAAGTTCGATTAACACGAAGTTAAGAAACTAGGACCGCCTCGCTGGGCTTGACAATCATCTCAAAAATCAGGTCCAGCCGATGTCCCACGGCCATTCGTTTGGATCCGGAACGAGGGAGTGTGAAAAACGCTATTCCCTTTACAAAATAAATATCTGGAATAGTGATCTGACACCATTCGCTTGCGCATCAGTATTAAGCAACCAGACCGTCAGAATCAGACCAAATTACACCCTCGGATCAGGAAAAATTTCAGGAACATTTACATGTACTTGGAATTTCGGATCGTGGCCCACTGACCGTCGAACTGAAACTGGTCCGCCACGTGTGATCTGGGAATCCGATCGAGTTGAAAATGTAATCCCACGTAGATCCATGTGTTGTGAGCTTAAGTCTGACGTTTGGCTCAAGGAGGGCCACCAGAACCCCTCTTTTGAGCTGGAAAAGTGACGAAATACCTATATTAGCAGTAACCCTTGAACAGGAGTCTATTTCGGTAAGTTTTGAGACTATATAAGGACCTTAAACCCTCTCTCATGGTAGTCATACGAATTTGGGATTTGAGAGAAGGAAAAGAGAGAGAAAGTGAGGGAGAAGTGGGAGGATCTCCCTACTATCGTTCCCTGCCACCACACGGGCTGCACCATCCCTTTCTTGACGCTTTTCCGGCAATTCCAGCCCCGTTTTTAGGTAAGAAACCCTAACCCTAATCTGTTTTAGAGTTATAAGGGTTGTAGGTTATGAAATAGCTAACCTATTTCGTTCTATAGGTTACCAAACTGCCGAATACGGAAGCTTAGCAAACCTATCGACTCCGTTACGATTCTACGACAAAAGGTGAGGACTTTAGGTGTATAAGTTACGGTTTTCAACACTTTCAATGTCAGATAATGATAGATTCATGATCTGCATGCAATTGCACGCGTACAAAGTACTTTCCGTTTCTTGTTTCGATTAACGTTGTAGAATATGGAATTTCACATACTCTAGGTATACGTAGAAATACCGTATACGTATTTTTTTTGGAAAAATGTTCGACATGTTTATTTAATGTATGATTATACAATATATGGATAAAATACTAGTTTGGCGAAAGGAATCGCCGAAATATATGTTCGCTTGTAAATACTACGTACGTTGAAATTGTGTATTCTAGAAATACCGCATATGTGTAAATTTTGGAAATGCAATTGTCATGATTATTTGCTGTATGATTATGGTATACACGGATAAAATACTCGCTTGGCTAAAGGATAGCCCTAATACATGTTTTGCTAACATGCACCATGTATGTTACAATAGTGTATTCTAAGTGTTTGTGAAAATGACTGAATGAGTATAAAATTCTCATTCGTGCTCGCCATGACTAATTGTCATGGATTCATGATTGATGTATTGGCGATACCCCTTTGACGAAAGAATTTGCCCTAAGTCACCTCACGGCCAATATACACTATATATGCTAAAATGTGTGGCCCAAGTATTTGTGGAAATAGCTGAATGAATATGGAACTTGGATTCCTGCTTGCCATGACTATCCGTCGTGGGTGTACGCGTGTTATGATTGGGGCAACTCCCTAGTGAAAGGATTTGGCCTAATGCCTATGTGATCGACATATGTCATGTATGTTGATGTATGTTTGTTTAAGTGTTTCTTGAAATGTCTGAATGAGTAGTAGTTAGCAAATTGTAATGTATAAGGGTGTTGAGATATGATTCTCAACCTCTTTTAACTATGTGTATGATCTCCTTTGATAGTTGTGTGATTAGGAATTGAACATGTACAAACTCATGCTTGTGTTGTGATTCATAATATGCTCAACTGCTTTTATGATTTTATCTATGTAATGCATATGTTGAATTTATATTTACGTTGTATGATCCGTCATGGGTGATGGGGGAGCGGAGCAACGAGTGCGTGCAATAGCCCTGGCTGCCCTAAACGGATAATACCAGATCTTGATTGTATGAGTTGAATCTTGATCCATTACTGCTTTATCTATCTGCAATTGATTGTGTTTGGGGCTATGCTTATGCCCAGGCAATCGGTAACGGGATTGAATTCGTGGCTGAGATTCATTTGCCACGTGGGATGTGTTCGACGAACTCGAGTCGTGCGTTGCCTGTCGGCAGTGGCTAGGCCACACGAAGTTGTTTATACACTTCATGTCGTGCAGCTCAACGGGCGATCGTGCTAGTCGAGCTCGTCAAGGAACCCGATCTGCCTTATGCATGTTCACCCTGTTTGGACGCTACTGCTTGAATCTAGGGTACCAAACTTACCAGTGAAACCCCTTTTAACCATGGTACCTCGATCCGCTAAGATGCATGAGCCGGGCATGGTGGTATGGGACACCGTGGTCGAGCTGTCGGCCTACGCTGGGGCCATGTGCCTCCCCGTAGTGACCATTGCGCAACCAGACTCGTGAGCCGAATATGGTGGTATGGGACACTGTATTCGAGCTGTCGATACTTACGGCGAGAGCCGAGTACGGTGAGACCTGTACTCGTGCTGACGGGCGACGAGTCCTCTGTAGTATCTTCGAGTATACTCCAAGGGCTGTGATTGGCGACGAGTCTTTCACAGCAACTAGAGTATGAGTGGAGCCGAGTACGGTGAGACCTGTACTCGAGCTGACGGCTAGTGATTGAGCCGAGTACGGTGAGACCTGTACTCGAGCTGACGGTCAGCAATTGAGCCGCATACGGTGAGACCTGTATCCGTGCTGACGGGTGACGAGCCCTTTGTGATGCCTTCACTATGCCTCTCAAACCATAATATCGTATGAGATTAACTAGGATTGACGACCCTAGAATGGATCATGTTTGGGAATGATACAAGGGAGGTACCTTAGTTTCCCAATACTGCTGTTTGAAATGGACTAATAATAACTCGGTAATCATGATCATCATCGCATCGCATGTGCTTAGTAGATGTGGCGCACTGAGGGAGTTAAGCATTCGCGAACGTAAGATGATGTCGCATGAGGGTGGTTTGGCAAGGGCATACAGCATCATGTCATTTCATTCTCGCACTTAATAAGATTAGTTAGAACTATTTGATTTGTACTGCTTGATTGAATTGATAACATGTTAACCTATGCCTTATTGTTCCACTGAGTTAGCTACTCACTCCCACGTTACGGGATGGTGTTGTACACACCAACCAGATTTGTTGAGTTTCAGGTGATGGCGATGCTTGTGAAACAGAGCCGGACTACTTCTATGATGATAGGAGGAGTTCTCCTATCTGTATCTCTCTAGCAGGTCAATGAAGACCTGATATTGTATTGACGGGGCTATGGTACTTGGGATAGGAGACATTACACTTCCTCACATTTGGTATATTTTAGAACT
Organism: Magnolia officinalis; assembly: GCA_021015155.1. Lineage (NCBI taxonomy): Eukaryota > Viridiplantae > Streptophyta > Magnoliopsida > Magnoliales > Magnoliaceae > Magnolia > Magnolia officinalis. The sequence goes on from JAJHSJ010000012.1 coordinate 49,540,072, forward strand.
GTACTTGTAATTATTTAACCTGGTAATGTTATCACACTCTGGAGACTCATCATAGTTTATATATTTTATCTATCTAGCACAGTCTTCCGCTTGCAAATTTAACTGTCTCTGGAGTATGATATGTTGTTTTGGCTTAATCTCACTCATGTTCAATGCACGAATACAGTCAACATTCAATCATCATTCATTTTGTTGCATAAGTGATGTTCTGGAACTCGGGAGTTAAGTTTATGCTCGACCCCCGATTTTCAGGGCGTTACAGAAACAGATGAAATCGGTAGTTCATCTCATTCCACGACGAAGAGTATGGTCTTGGTTGGCTTACCGATCGATACGAGTAGGAGAATGATATTGAGGCATCCCAGACGCACCTGACTTGGGAGAGCTATCTCTTCAGCCGAGACCTTCCATATGGAGATTCGATCGAGTCTGACAAGAATGCTAAGGTCAGGATAAAAAAGTATTGCCTGAACTTACTTGCTCGACAACTCAGTTTAGTTCAATGTATCCCCTATCCATTCACCCAGAAGACTTGTAACGAGCCCCATTTCAATCAGCCGTGTAACATCCCGGATTTTTACCAACCTGGAATTAGACATCCTTAGGCAATGGGTCGATCCTAACACCTTATTAACTTGTCAGAACCCAATCCCATAATCTAAAATCGCTTGTTAACCCTTTTCCTTCAAAAATCCCACCCTTCACCACCATGTTCTTTCAATTTTTCTAAGTACTTTCACCCTAGACACTAGCTTAAAGTTTAGGTGATGAAGAACAATACTTAAACTAAACATTACTACAAAGGACTAAGTACCACCTCAGATAGAAATCACTCAGGACTAAATCCTTTAGAAATTAGGCGAGAATTAGCTAGTGTTAAACTAGAGTACCTGTGAAATTAGCACCAATCACTTTAAATACGATCTGCAAGACCCAAAACTTGTAGAAACATTGACGCTAGGTTACCCAAAAATCTCGGATCAATCTCATTACCCAGTTGCTCTCGGGAGCATCTCGAAACTCCGTATCAGATCTAGACCGCACGTCGGAAGTCCGATTAACATGAAGTTAAGGAATTAGGACCGCCTTGCTGGGCTTGACAACCATCTCGGAAATCAAACCCAGATAGTGTCCCGGCGCTATTCGCTTGAGCTCGGAGTGGGGAGTGTGAGAAATGTGAAATTAATTAAAAATAAAATATAAATTTATGAAATCTGGCATGTTTCGCTTGCGGATTAATATTAAGCAACCAGACCGTCAGAATCAGGTCAAATTACACCCTCGGATCAGGGATATTTCCCTAAACATATCTATGTACTCGGAATCTCCGATCGAGATCCACTGACCGTTGAACTGAAACTGGTCCGCCATTTGCGATCTGGAATCTCGAATAAAACGAAAACTTAGCCATACCTAGATCCAGTGTTAGTGAGCTTAAGTCCGATTGCACACAGAAAAGGGGCCGCCAGAGGTCCTCCGTTGAGCTGAAACAGACCCACTTTGGCTATAACCCAAGTATACCTTGACCTGGAGTCTATTCTGGTAATGTTCTAGCCTATATAAGGACCTTAAAACCTCTCTCATTTAGCCCATACAAATTTGGGAGAAAACCTAGGAGAGAGGAGAGAGAAAAGAGAGAGAAAGTGAGAGAAGTGAGGGAATCTCCCTACCACTTTACCCTGCCGCTACACAAGTTCCACCGCTCCGTTCTAATCACTTTCCCGACAATTTCAGCTCCGTTTCTAGGTAAAAAAAAAACCCTAACCCTAGACTGATTTGGGGTTTTGATAGTTGTAGGTTATGAAATAACTAACCTATTTCGCTCTATAGGTTACCAAACAGCCGTAGACGAAGACTTAGCGAATTTATCGACTCCGTTACGATTCTACGACAAAAGGTGCGGACTTTAGGTGTATAGGTTATGGTTTTCAACGCTTTCAATGTCATATAATGATAGATTCATGATCTGTATGCAATTGAACATGTACAAAGTGCTGTTTGTTTTCCGTTTCAATTAAAGATGAAGAATATGGAATTTTACGTACTCTAGGTATTTGTAGAAAGTACCGTATACGTATAAATTTTGGAAATGTGTTTTCCATGATTATTTACTGTATTGATATATTATATATGGATAAAATACTTGTTTAGCGAAAGGATTCGCTCTAATACATGTTTTTGCTAATATACACTATGTATGTTAAAATAGTGCATTCTAAGTGTTTGTGAAAATGACCGAATGAGTAAAGAATTCGCATTCGTGCTCGCCTTGGCAAATTGTCATGGATTTATGATTGTTGTATAGGCGATACCCCTTTGACGAAAGGATTTGCCCTAAATCACGTACGGCCAATATACACTATATATGATAAATTGTGTAGCCCAAGTGTTTGTGAAAATGTTTCAATGAATATGGAACTTGGATTCATGCTTGCCATGATTATCCGTCGTGGGTGCACGCGTGTTATTATTGGGGCAACTCCCTAGTGAAAGGATTTGGCTTTATACCTATGTGATCAACATACGTCATGTATGTAAGACCCGTATCCTAGACCGTACCGTTCCGTAGACTCCCGCGGTCTTCCCGGTCGAATTCCGGCAACCTTCGACCCTTACCGGTATCTGCGCACGACCCTGATTCATACGCCGTTAACCCGAGTCGACTCAACCTAAGACTTGTATCCTTGCGACCGCACCGTCGCCGCGGTTCCGATGCTGCGACTCGCGCGCCGAGGCGATACTCTGGCCAGGAGATGTGGGCCAGTGTTTGGTGTGAGGAAAACACCGCGCGTTGCAAAACCCAAGAGAATCTCTACGATGTGTCACATCAATCCATCAATCCATCAATCCATCAACCCATCAATCTCAAGGGTCAAGTACACATCACTCACACTCTTCCCCAAGCAACCCCAAAGTCAAAAAGTTCTTACACCACCATGCCTTTCTTACACCAAAAGCCACAAAAGTCAAGAAAAGTGGCTCTTACACCCATCACCACCACATCAAACATCACCCATCTCCCACTCCCTTTACAACCCCTCTCTCTCTTCATTTGCAAACCCATTCCCAAGAAAGAAAAACTCCATACGTATGAGCCTCTCCCCATTCCTTCCAAGCCACAAGTGTGACCCACCTCTCCACCCTCTCATCTCTCATCCTAGCCTTCCATTTCTCATCTTCCACCATAAAAAAGGAGCACAAGGCGACCGGCGTTCCATCGGACCAAGAAGAGCCGGTGGTTGATCTTTGATCGTTGTTTTTCGTTCAAATTGTTTGATTAACGGTCCATGATGGGGGACCCATCTTGATGTACATTTGTATGAGGGGCCCATAGTGGCGGGCCCCTCCATCCTCACCGGTGTCTCTCACTCTCTATCTCTCTCTCTCTATTTCATTTTTTTCTTTTCCTTTAGATCATGTTATGGTTCTGTGGTCCACTTGAATGAGCCCCACCATGAGGCAGGTACTCCATTCAAACCATCCCCACATGGAGCTCACTTCATATGTGTTGCACCCACACCACCCACTATTTGGTGGCCCACCTAAACAAGGCCCACCTCTAGTGCATTTATGCTACTTCCAGCGTCCCTAGACGCTGGATGTGGTTTGGGGAAAAACACTAACATCAGCTTGTTTTAAACTCTTGGGGTGGCTCACTCATGTTGGCCCCACCTTGTTACATCTATTCAATCCGCGCCGTCCATCTCATTCCTTGGCTCAATTTAGGCGTTGAGCCGAAAAATAACGTAAATCCAAAACACAGGCGGGCCATACCATTGAAAACCATAGTTCTACTATCCAAAGCCTTTTGGACTCACTTTGCTGTATCTACACACCAAAAAAATTTTGATCTTTGGACTCGTTTGATGCCTTCCGGGCCTGAGAACGAAATGGGCGGAGTGGATCCTCCGGTAGCGGGCCCCATACGTGATTTTCTGTGGGAAAACAAAAAAAAAAGAAAGAAAAAGGAAAGAAGAAAGGGTGAAGCAGCGTTGCTGCTGTGTGTCAGGAGGGCGCAGGCAGCGCCTGCACTTGCCTTTGGGCGGACGAGCAGGGTCACCCACGGCTCTAGCCGTGGGCCCCACCATGATGTCTATTTGTCATCCGACCTGTCCACTAGGTGGGCCACCCCATGGAGTGGGCCCCCTCCAAAGATCAGGTCCATCTAGCGTCCTGGTGGCCCACGCCAAGGGAAACAGTGTGAATTGAAAGTCTACCATTGAAACCCTTTTTGAGGCCCACCGAAGTTTCTGATCGAGCTAAAACTTGTGGTTCCCCTTCTTCCAGGTCCGGGTGACCTTACCAACGGGTTGGATGGCATAAAAACATTGAGGTGGGCCCCACTTGTGACCCACTATGATGTATGTGTTCCACTCCACCGTCCGCTGGACGGTGGAGCCCCCTGTATTGTATGTGTTTTCCCACCGTCAAGTGGACGGTGGGTGTGAGGAATATGTGTGTGTGTGCTCGTGTGCGTGCGTGTGTGTGCATGCGTGTGTGCGTGGTGCGTGTGCTGTGTGTGTATATATATATATATATATATATATATATAATATATATATATATATATATTATGGTGGCCCGCATGTGGACCCCACCATGATGCACATGTGGCATCCAATCCGTTTATCCATTTGGAAATATCATTTTATGGCTTGAGTTAAAAGAATGAGGTAGATCTAAACTTCATGTGGGCCCACTTTGATGTCTGATTGAGGCCCACCTCCGTTGTTTGTGGACCATCCGTTAAGGCCCACCTTGATATGCAAGAGGCCCATATGATTAGGCCACCTTGATATAGTTAAGGCCTAACCATTGAGACCCACCTGATATACTTAAAGGCCCATGGGTTAAGGCCCATTGAGATGTGTTAGGGCCTATTGGTTAAGGCCCATTCGATGTACGTATGGGGCCAATTGGTGTGGTCCATCTGATACACATATGACCCATAAGATTAGACCCATTAATGCATTCTAAGGCTCACGGGTTATGGCCCATTACAATGCACTTAAGGCCCATTGGTGTGGCCCATTGATGTGGCCCACTTGATGAATATAAGGCCCATGTGACACGGCCCATTCGATGTATTTAAGGCCCAATGAGATGTACCTAAGGTCCATTGCAATGTGTGATCCCTACATGGTTTATGTAATGATGTTTACGACAGATAATGCCTTGGGAGCAATGTCAGTTTGACGTCCACATCGCACGTATAGTGTTGGTTAAATGTCCGCATTATGACTCTCCCTAGGGCCATCGATAGGCCCGTACTGGTTGTGTATAGGCCGTCCATGTCTAGGCCATCTGCGTTGTAAGAGTAGTTCATTACTTTATAACATGTGTAGTATAGTTCCATGATTCATGATCATATGCATCATATGTATGCTTGACATGAGAAGTGACTGATCATAGCATATGCCTTCGGGCAGGTTGATTAGGGGCTCCCGGTTAGGCGGTGTTGCCCTACATGAGCGCACGATACGCGCAGGATTGCTGCATGATTGGATAGTGTGTTTCATGCATTCGCATTGTGTGATGTGGTTACTGTACGCCCTAGCGACATCAGGGCCATAGCCTCCACAGGCGTATCGTGGTTAGCAGGATTGGAGACCGGAAATTTTGTTCTACATGGGGTACTATAGATATCCCTAGGTGAAAGTCCCTAAACCCTTATGGTACCAAGAGGTTGCTCCAACGTCTAGACCGAGTGGGTGCATGAGCGCCGAGTACCGATTACCAGACGGTCGCGCTCTCCACTGTGTCATGGTCGGTTGGAAGGGGGTGCGGCCTTACCCGCCTGAGTGTAGGGGGCAATGCTAGGCTGAGTTTGACCAGCTCGAGGAATGGGTCCGCTATCGACGAGCCGCGCCCGATATTGGCAGGCGGATAGTGAGGTCTCTTCCACTTACCTTATTGCGCGCGATGGGGCGACAATCTGGTTTAGAGTGTACTAGACCCCGGTGATATTCCAAATTTGAACTGTACTGATATGTGGACTTAGATGATGATTTGTATGCTTGAGTTGCATTTCGCATTGCATGGCCTTGGTATGGCCGACATCATTCATGCCTTGTATCGCATAACCTTGGTTCGGCTAACGACATTCATGGATCCATCAGCATGTTCCGCATTACTCTGATACTGTATATCTGCATTACTACCTTGTGCACACACTTTCACCACCCTCTAAGCTTTCCATAAAGCTTATGCACGACAGTTGCGTGCAGGTGATGCGAGGACGCAGCAGCGCTGAGGCGAGAGCGCAGAGCAGATCTTTTAGAGCTCCTTGTCTATTCTCATTGTATTTCCCTTTATACTCAGTGTACTTGTAAAGTTTTTTATCATAATGGAAATGTGATGGAGTTTTTGGTTGTTGTTTGTGGGTTATGCCTTTGGTTATGCTGATTACGATTCAAACTGATATATAAATCCTCCTCGTAGCATCCCAGGATTGGAACCTGGCGAATGGGTGCTGGGAGCCGAGAATGGGGTTTTACGGAGGCTGTCGGCGTCGGATTCGGCGATCGAGAATTTTGTGAGCCCGGTCCCCGAGTTTGGGGCGTGACAGAAGTTGGTATCAGAGCATAACTCGGGAATAACTAAGAACAATATTTCATGTCTGCTATGAGTTTAGGATGATTAAGTCTGAAGTCCGGATAGCTTAGCAATCTTTTATTACCGACCCTTAACGTGCGTACCTTCGAGAGTTCCTAAGTTGATAGGCGCCTTCGATATTCCTGTAGGACATGGCGCGCCAGAGAGTGACCCGATCGACTCCCGCACCACCACCTGAGACTTCTGCACTACCACCGACGACCCCTGCTCCACTACCGGAGATTCCTACTGACCAGTATATGGATGCAGATCCTCTACCAGAGATTCCTACTGCCCATCCGGAGTATGCTACTCCTCCACTAGAGACCGGTGCGGACCCGACCGTATCCGTGAGTGCCTCCCAGTTGCAGCAGATGTTACAGGCTGTGACGACTGCACTTTAGGGACAGGGCAGGCACCCTGTTGTCTCACCGGAGCAGGCCGAGCAGGACCATGCGAGTGCACTTCTTCGTGAGTTCCGACGACTCGATCCCCCGCGTTTCCAGGGCGAGCCAGACCCGACGGTAGCAGAGAGATGGCGTGCCGATGTGGAGAAGATATTTGAGACGATGGGATGCACGACCGAGCGGCGAGTCCGATTAGCCGTGTTTCTTCTTCATGGTGAGGCTGAGCACTGGTGGGCGTCAGTCTCCCTAGCAGCTGGCGCTGATTTTGTGTGGACATGGGAAGATTTCATAGATCGATTCGACCGACAGTATTTTCCTGATCATATCCGACGACAGCGAGCATTGGAGTTTGAGGCCCTGGTGCAGGGTGATATGACAGTGGCTCAGTATGCCGCCCGTTTCGTAGCACTGTCTAGATTTGCACCATATCTAGTAGATGATGAGGGGCGGAAAGCCCGCCGATTCGAGGATGGTTTGCGTTACGGTCTTCGAGGTCGAGTTATTGGGCATGAGCTCCCGACTTTCGAGGGAGTGGTACGGAAGGCCCAGATTTATGAGGCTGAGTGGGCCGGTTCTCAGTCCGATCGCAGTTAAAGGAGAGACCGGAAGAGGCCCGCTCCTTCCGGTGACTCGCAGCAACATCGACCGTAGCAGCAGAGGCGCACAGGTCGCCCAGCCTTCCGAGCGCCAGCAGCACCTCCAGCACCACCACCGAGGCAGTTCACCGGCACCTGTTTTGGGTGCGATGCGACGGGGCACCGTATGTGGGAGTGTCCCCGCCCTCAGCTGCAGCAGCAGAGGCCCCCACAGCAGTAGCAGCAGCAGAGAGGTCCACAGCGGCCTCCACCACAGCAGCAGAGACCCGCATAGCAGCAGCGACAGCAGCCCCCACCACCGAGGCCACCTCAGCAGCAGCATCAGCACCAGCCTCCGAGGCCGCAGCAGCAGAGGCAGCAGTTTCGACCGCCTCAGCGACCCCAACAGCAGCAGCACGTTAAGAGGGGACAGGCACCTCCCCAGCCAGCTCAGGCTAGATTTTACGTGGCCCAGCAGGATCCTCAGTCATCTGGAGGAGTTGTTGAGGGTATACTTCTAGTCTCTGCATGCATTGCTCGAGTTTTATTTGACTCTGGTGCTTCGCACTCATTTATGTCTGAGGGATTCTGTCGTTCGACTGGATTGTCGACAAAGTCTGCTCGAGAGGGGTTGACCGTATCGACGCCCTTAGGAAAGACTACAGTATTAGGCCTCTTCTGTTTGTCTTGCCCCGTGTTAGTAGGAGAGATTTTCTTACCCGTTGACTTGTACGTGCTGCCGATGTCAGATTTCGACGTTATCTTGGGCATGGATTGGCTCACCGAGTACCACGCCGTCTTGGATTGCTCCACGAGGACCGTCACATTCTGTATACCGGGATTGCCACAGTTCCAGTTCGTTGCAGAGCCCCGAGGAGAGCCGTTGTCTTGCTTGATGTCCAGCGCCGTTGAGGAGCCTGTCGCCGCTTGTATTAATCAGCTGCCGATTGTTTGCGATTTTCTCGACGTGTTCCAGGAGATTCCGGGATTATCGCCTCGCCAACTCACCGAGTTTCAGATTGATCTTGTGCCCGGTACCGCGCCTATTTCGAAGGCCCCGTACCGTATGGCACCGTTGGAGTTGCGGGAACTGCAGAAGCAGTTGGACGAGCTATGCGAGTTAGGCTTTATCCGTCCGAGCAGTTCGCCGTGGAGAGCGTCGGTACTCTTCGTGAAGAAGAAGGATGGCTCGTTGAGGCTTTGCGTAGATTATCGCGAGCTCAACAAGGTTACGGTCAAGAACAAGTACCTGCTCCCGAGGATTGATAATTTGTTTGATCAGCTGCAGGGTGCACAGTTCTTTTCGAAGATTGATTTGCGTTCCGATTATCATCAGATTCGGGTCCGAGAGGAGGACATTCCGAAGACGGCATTCAGGACGCGTTATGGTCATTTTGAGTTCCAGGTCATGTCCTTCGGACTGACCAATGCACCCGCGGTCTTCATGCAGCTGATGAACGAGGTCTTCCGCCCTTATCTCGATCAGTTTGTTGTAGTCTTCATCGACGACATTCTGATCTATTCGAGGACCCGTGAGGAGCACGAGCAGCATCTGGAGGTTACGTTGCAGACCCTCCGTGCACACCAGCTTTATGCGAAGCTGGAGAAGTGCGAGTTGTGGCAGGAGGAGGTGAAGTTCCTCGGTCACGTGGTGACGAGGGAGGGTGTCGCAGTAGACCCCTCGAAGGTTGAGGCAGTGCGTCAGTGGGGCCAGCCCACGACTGCGTCCGAGATCCGCAGTTTCCTTGGTTTAGCGGGCTACTACCGGTGCTTCATTGAGGGCTTCTCTCTTATTGCAGCCCCGTTGACCAGGTTGACTCGGAAAGGCGCAGAGTTTGTTTGGAGTGACGCCTGCGAGCGAGCATTTATGGAGTTGAAGGACCGTCTGACGTCCGCTCCTGTCCTCACTCTTCCCTCTGGGAGTGATGGGTTTATTATATTTACTGATGCCTCACATATTGGTTTGGGTGCTGTCCTGATGCAGCACGGGAGGCCAGTGGCCTCGCGTCTCGCCAGCTCAAGATCCATGAGCTGAACTACCCCACGCATGATTTGGAGCTGACTGCAGTTGTCTTCGCACTGAAGGTGTGGAGGCACTATCTCTATGGGGTCAGGTTCGAGCTCTTCTCCGACCACAAGAGCTTGAAGTACCTCTTCTCGCAGTTTGAGTTGAACATGAGGCAGAGATGCTGGATGGAGCTCCTGAAGGACTATGACTTCGATCTTCAGTACCACCCTGGCAAGGCGAATGTGGTGGCAGATGCCCTCAGCCGTCAGCTACGAGGCCTGGTGGCGCATATGATGATTCAGGAGTGGCGGATGCTTGAGGATGTGGCAGAGTATGATTTTGAGTTCCTCTTGCAGTCTTCTATCGTGCAGCTATCGAGCCTGTCGATTCAACCCTCTCTTGTCGCAAGGGTGATCGAAGCTCAGCAGGCTGATGAGTCGTTGCAGAGTTATAGGGCTGATGCGGCATCTGAGAGTCAGGTAGATTGGCAGATTGGTACAGATGGTGGACTTCGCTTCAGAGGCCGATTATGCGTCCCGGATATCCCTGAGCTACGAGAGATCTTATGACCGAGGCGCATCGATCGCGTTTTTCTATTCATCCTGGCTCGACGAAGATGTACCGTGACATGAGGCGACAGTACTTTTGGGCAGGGATGAAGCGCCAGATCGCTAGTTTTGTGGCCGAGTGTGACATGTGCCAGCGTGTCAAGGCCGATCATCAGAGACCCCCTGGTCTATTGCAGCCGTTGAGCGTCCCGATGTGGAAGTGGGAGCATGTGTCGACCGATTTTATTATGGGTTTACCGAGGACTCAGCGCGGTCATGACTCCATCTGGGTTGTTGTGGATCGTCAGACGAAGTCGGCACATTTCCTTGCGATACGTGCGACTTGGTCCATGGACCGGCTTGCGGGATTGTTCGTCGAGGAGATTGTGAGACTGCATGCCGTTCCAGTCTCGATCATTTCTGACCGAGACCTGAGGTTCACGTCTCAGTTTTAGAGGAGCTTCCAGAGAGCGATGGGGACTGATTTACAGCTCAGCACCGCGTACCATCCGCAGACCGATGGCCAGACCGAAAGGGTCAACCAGATCCTTGAGGATATGCTTCAGGCCTCCGCGATTGATTTCGGGGGTAGCTGGGATGAGCATCTGCGATTGGTTGAGTTCGCTTACAATAACAGCTATCAGGCGACCATCGGCATGGCTCCTTTTGAGGCACTATATGGCAGACCATGCAGATCACCGAGTTATTGGACCGAGGTTGGAGAGTGCCGTCTCCTAGGTCCCGAGCTTGTGCAGGAGACATCAGAGGCTATTGATGTCATCAGGCAGAGGATGTGCACAGCTCAGAGCCAGCAGAAGAGTTTTGCTGATCGTCGGCGTTGTCCCTTAGAGTTTGATGTAGGGGACCATGTGTATCTTAAAGTCTCGCCCATAAAGGGCGTAGTTCGTTTTGGAGCAAAGGGCAAGCTTGCCCTGAGATTCATTGGACCTTTTGAGATCACTAAGCGCGTTGGCGCCGTGGCCTATCGGCTTGCCTTGCCATCTCAGTTGTCTGGCGTCCACAACGTTTTTCATGTCTCTATGTTGAGGAAGTGAGGGTCAGACATCGTTCCTATTATTGATTGGCAGCCGTTGGAGGTTCGTGAGGACACTTCCTATATTGAGCAGCCAGTTCGTATCCTTGATCGTAAGGAGCAGGTCCTCCGAACCAAGGTCATTCCGTTGGTGAAGGTTCAGTGGGGTCACCATTCTGTTGAGGAGGCTTCGTGGGAGCACGAGGCTGAGATTCGAGAGCGTTATCCTCATCTCTTTGATGACTGATTATGGGTTGTATTTTGTATGTTATTTCTGATTTTATATGATGATATTATGTCTCTTCTTCCTCACGAGTTATGACTAGCTGCGATGATTGTGTAAATTTCGAGGACGAAATTTTTATTAGGAAGGGAGAGCTGTAAGACCCGTATCCTAGACCGTACCGTTCCGTAGACTCCCGCGGTCTTCCCGGTCGAATTCCGGGAACCTTCGACCCTTACCGGTATCTGCGCATGACCCTGATTCATACGCCTTTAACCCGAGTCGACTCAACCTAAGACTTGTATCCTTGCGATCGCACCGTCGCCGCGGTTCTGATGCCGCGACTCGCGCGCCGAGGCGATACTCTGGCCAGGAGATGTGGGCCAGCGTTCGGTGCGAGGAAAACACCGCGCGTTGCAAAACCCAAGAGAATCTCTACGATGTGTCACATCAATCCATCAATCCATCAATCCATCAACCCATCAATCTCAAGGGTCAAGTACACATCACTCACACTCTTCCCCAAGCAACCCCAAAGTCAAAAAGTTCTTACACCACCATGCCTTTCTTACACCAAAAGCCACAAAAGTCAAGAAAAGTGGCTCTTACACCCATCACCACCACATCAAACATCACCCATCTCCCACTCCCTTTACAACACCCTCTCTCTCTTCATTTGCAAACCCATTCCCAAGCAAGAAAAACTCCATACGTATGAGCCTCTCCCCATTCCTTCCAAGCCACAAGTGTGACCCACCTCTCCACCCTCTCATCTCTCATCCTAGCCTTCCATTTCTCATCTTCCACCATAAAAAAGGAGCACAAGGCGACCGGCGTTCCATCGGACCAAGAAGAGCCGGTGGGTGATCTTTGATCGTTGTTTTTCGTTCAAATTGTTTGATTAACGGTCCATGATGGGGGACCCATCTTGATGTACATTTGTATGAGGGGCCCATAGTGGCGGGGCTCCTCCATCCTCACCGGTGTCTCTCACTCTCTATCTCTCTCTCTATTTCATTTTTTTCTTTTTCCTTTAGATCATGTTATGGTTGTGTGGTCCACTTGAATGAGCCCCACCATAAGGCAGGTACTCCATCCAAACCATCCCCACATGGAGCTCACTTCATATGTGTTGCACCCACACCACCCACTATTTGGTGGCCCACCTAAACAAGGCCCACGCATTTATGCTACGTCCAGTGTCCCTGGACGCTGGACGTGGTTTGGGGAAAAACACTAACATCAGCTTGTTTTTAACTCTTGGGGTGGCTCACTCATGTTGGCCCCACCTTGTTACATCTATTCAATCCGCGCCGTCCATCTCATTCCTTGGCTCAATTTAGGCGTTGAGCCGAAAAATGACGTAAATCCGATACTCAGGCGGGCCATACCATTGAAAACCATAGTTCTATTGTCCAAAGTCTTTTGGACTCACTTTGCTGTATCTACACACCAAAAAATTTTTGATCTTTGGACTCGTTTGATGCCTTCCGGGCCCGAGAACGCAATGGGCGGAGTGGATCCTCCGGTAGCGGGCCCCGTACGTGATTTTCTATGGGAAAACAAAAAAAAAAAAGAAAGAAAAAGGAAAGAAGAAAGGGTGAAGCAGCGTTGTTGCTGTGTGTCAGGAGGGCGCAGGCAGCGCCTGCGCTTGCCTTTGGTCGGACGAGTAGGGTCACCCACCGCTCTAGCTGTGGGCCCCACCATGATGTCTATTTGTCATCCGACCTGTCCACTAGGTGGGCCACCCCCTGGAGTGGGCCCCCCCAAAGATCAGGCCCATCCAGCGTCCTGGTGGCCCACGCCAAGGGAAACTGTGTGAATTGAAAGTCTACCATTGAAACCCTTTTTGAGGCCCACCGAAGTTTCTAATCGAGCTAAAACTTGTGATTCCCCTTCTTCCAGGTCCGGGTGACCTTACCAATGGGTTGGATGGCATAAAAACATTGAGGTGGGCCCCACTTGTGACCCACTATAATGTATGTGTTCCACTCCACCGTCCGCTGGACGGTGGAGCCCCCTGTATTGTATGTGTTTTCCCACCGTCGAGTGGACGGTGGGTGTGAGGAATATGTGTGTGTGTGCTCGTGTGCGTTCGTGTGTGTGCATGCGTGTGTGCGTGGTGCGTGTGATGTGTGTGTGTGTGTATATATATATATATATATATATATATATATATATACTATATATATATACACATTATGGTGGGCCCGCATGTGGACCCCACCATGATGCACATGTGGCATCCAATCCGTTTATCCATTTGGAAATATCATTTTATGGCTTGAGTTAAAAGAATGAGGTAGATCTAAACTTCATGTGGGCCCACTTTGATGTCTGATTGAGGCCCACCTCCGTTGTTTGTGGACCATCCGTTAAGGCCCACCTTGATATGCAAGAGGCCCATATGATTAGGCCACCTTGATATAGTTAAGGCCCAACCATTGAGACCCACCTGATATACTTAAAGGCCCATGGGTTAAGGCCCATTGATATGTGTTAGGGCCTATGGGTTAAGGCCCATTTGATGTACGTATGGGGCCCAATTGGTGTGGTCCATCTGATACACATATGACCCATAAGATTAGACCCATTAATGCATTCTAAGGCTCACGGGTTATGGCCCATTGCAATGCACTTAAGGCCCATTGGTGCGGCCCATTGATGTGGCCCACTTGATGAATATAAGGCCCATGTGACACGGCCCATTCGATGTATTTAAGGCCCAATGGGATGTACCTAAGGTCCATTGCAATGTGTGATCCCTACATGGTTTATGTAATGATGTTTACAACAGATAATGCCTTGGGAGCAATGTCGGTTTGACGTCCACATTGCACGTATAGTGTTGGTTAAATGTCCACATTATGACTCTCCCTAGGGCCATCGATAGGCCCGTACTGGTTGTGTGTAGGTCGTCCATGTCTAGGCCATCTGCGTTGCAAGAGTAGTTCATTACTTTATAACATGTGTAGTATAGTTCCATGATTCATGATCATACGCATCATATGTATGCTTGACATGAGAAGTGACTGATCATAGCATATGCCTTCGGGCAGGTTGATTAGGGGCTCCCGGTTAGGCGGTGTTGCCCTACATGAGCGCACGATACGCGCAGGATTGCTGCATGATTGGATAGTGTGTTTCATGCATTCGCATTGTGTGATGTGGTTACTGTACGCCCTAGCGACATCAGGGTCATAGCCTCCATAGGCGTATCGTGGTTGGCAGGATTGGATACCGGAAATTTTGTTCTACATGGGGTACTATAGATATCCCTGGGTGAAAGTCCCTAAACCCTTATGGTACCAAGAAGTTGCTCCAACGCCTAGACCGAGTGGGTGCATGAGCGCCGAGTACCGATTACCAGACGGTCGCGCTCTCCACTGTGTCGTGGTCGGTTGGAAGGGGGTGTGGCCTTACCCGCCCGAGTGTAGGGGGCAATGCTAGGCTGAGTTTGACCAGCTCGAGGAATGGGTCCGCTATCGACGAGCCGCGCCCGATATTAGCAGGCGGATAGTGAGGTCTCTTCCACTTACCTTATTGTGCGCGATGGGGCGGCAATCTGGTTTAGAGTGTACTAGACCCCGGTGATATTTCAGATTTGAACTGTACTGATATGTGGACTCAGATGATGATTTGTATGCTTGAGTTGCATTTCGCATTGCATGGCCTTGGTATGGCCGACATCATTCATGCCTTGTATCGCATAGCCTTGGTTCGGCTAACGACATTCATGGATCCATCAGCATGTTCCGCATTACTCTGATACTGCATATCTGCATTACTACCTTGTGCACACACTTTCACCACCCTCTAAGCTTTCCATAAAGCTTATGCATGACAGTTGCGTGCAGGTGACGCGAGGACGCAGCAGCGCTGAGGCGAGAGCGCAAAGCTGATCTTTTGGAGCTCCTTGTCTATTCTCATTGTATTTCCCTTTATGCTCAGTGTACTTGTAAAGTTTTTGAACATAGTGTAAATGTGATGGAGTTTTTGGTTGTTGTTTGTGGGTTATGCCTTTGGTTATGCTGATTACGATTCAAACTGATATATAAATCCTCCTCGTAGCATCCCAGGATCGGAACCTGGCGAATGGGCGCCGGGAGCTGAGAATGGGGTTCTACGGAGGCTGTCGGCGCCGCATTCGGCGATCGAGAATTTTGTGAGCCCGGTCCCCGAGTTTGGGGCGTGACAATGTATGTTGATGTATGTAGTTTAAAGTGTTTGTTGAAATGACTAAATAAATATGGATTTATGATTGATGCCTGCCAAATGTATTGAATGTAAGAACATGATTGATGTGTATGAAATTTCTCCTGATCCAAGGGTGTAATTTGGTCTGATTCTGATGGTCTGGTTGCTTAAAACTGATCCGCAAGCGACACGTGCCAGATTACTATTCAAGATATTTATTTTGTAAAGAAAATAAGTGTTTTTACACTCTCTCACTCCGGACTCAAGCGAACAGCCGTGGGACACTGTCTGAGTTTGATTTCCGAGATGGTTGTTAAGCCCAGCGAGGCGGTCCTAATTCCTTAATCTCGTGTTATTCGGACTTCCGACGTGCGGTCCAGATCTTATACGGAGTTTTGAGATGCTCCCGAGAGCAGCCGGGTAATGAGATTGATCTTAGATTTTAGGGTAACCTAGCATCAATGATTCTACAAGTTTTTGGTCTTGCAGATCGTATTTAAAGTGATTGGTGTTAATTTCACAGGTACTCTAGTTTAACACTGGATAATTCTCACCTAGTTTCTAAAGGATTTAGTCCTGAGTAATTTCTGTCTGAGGTAGTACCTGGATCTTTGTAGTTTGTATATAAAGTGATCCAAGTTATACTACTTAGCTAGTTTAAGTTAGTGTCTAGGATGAAAGTACTTAGAAAGATTGAAAGAACAAGGTGGTGAAAGGTGGGATTTGTGAAGGAAATGGGTTAAGGAGCGATTTTAGACTGTGGGATTGAGTTCTGACAAGTTAATAAGGTGTTAGGATCGACCCATTGCCTAAGGACGTCGAATCCCAGGTTGGCAAAAATCCGAGATGTTGCAATCCACCCCCCTTAAAACAAAATTTTGTCCTCGAAATTGGCTAAGAGTAATAAGGAAAGATTTAATTATTTCTTTGCCTAAGTTTTATTGATTTCGAGTTTCTACGCGTGGTAGGGTATATACTAGCTGGTTCATTTTAGTCTACCCCCCTTAAAACTTAATTCTTTATCCATTTCTCATACCCTGATGGTTTGGTACAATTTATTTCTTTGTCTATTTGGAGTCTCCATGACAATTCCCAACAATTTAGAGTAAGATAGCTGTCTTCATTGTTTGACCAACACGGAGAGACGGTAATAGTAGGCTTGATCCCGATACATCGATCATCTACCGGGCCAGGGTAGGAAGCTCATCGTATCCCTTCCGAATCCTGGTCTTCTGCTCGGCCAAGCAGTGAGTCCATTGGTAGTCGCCCAGGATTGAGAATTGGGTCAAGCCGCGAATGCTTCACAGTTGTATATTTCAGTAACTCCGTAGTCCGATCACTCTAGAAATATACAACTGAAAGGCTCAAATTATCTATGTCTAAGGTTGCCCTTTAGGTCTTAGTCTAAGAGAGTCCTCGTTATTATCTATGTCCAAGGAAATGGCGAATCAAATCTTACTAGATCATCCTAAAACGATTTCTCATAGTAGAACTTGCTAGGGCTTCTATAATGTGCGTATTTAACGAGCACAGTTTCTATCCTGGGCCAGTAGGGTAGGGTCCACCACGCTTTCGCTTTGCCACCCAGATCAAAGAGGTGTATTGACTTGACCTAGCTACATCTATCGGTCTCTGGCATTCTCTAATGTAACCGATAGTCTAGTCTTAATTTAAGAGTAGTGGAAATCCATAGGTGTAGTCCAAAGTCCATGCTCGTACGCTAGATGATTTCACATCATTTCTAATACAGGGAGGGTTTTATCACTTAGGGTCAAAGTTGTCTAATTGGAACTGAGTTGTCTGTACTTGACGCTCGAGCATTGCACATATGCTCATTCCAACTAAGAAGGTCCTAAGGTTCACATTATAAATTTGTTAGATTTCTTACACGGTCATGTCTGGCGAAATCTAGGAGCAGCGCTCTAAGTCCAAAACTCCAAGGGCCTATTTGACAAACCACCATTTACTCTAAAAGCTTAAGCTATTAGAGTGTGGTGGGTTAATGTATATCAAGGGACTCTATCACTTCAACACTATTTGGCCAGTGGTCTTAAGTTGTATTAAATGAGACTGTATTGCTAATCCCTCCTCGGGATTGGGAGTGGCATGGTTGGTAGGAGGGTAGGTGGGATAAAATTTAATTTTATAGGCTTTGAAAAATGAGTCTTGTGTTGGAAAAGGGTGAGATGGGATTTCCAAATCCCAGGATAATGAATTTCTAAGTGTTATTTGAAAGGAAATCTCGGAATTTACTTTTAATTGCATACATTCTAAACATGGTGTCGAAAAACATGGGATACACCCAATCCAAGGACCATACCTTACACATATAGTTATTGTTACTTTTACAATTCTATCCACCTTACTCACCTAATGCAGTTGGCCGAACGGGCCCTAAAAGGAGAAAAGGGGCTGGAGTTTTGGTTCTCCATGGACTTAGGTCCTCAACAAACGTTGTAGAGGCCCAATAGACGGGGGTTTTAACGAAAGGAAACGAAGAGATGGACTGGGTTGAGTGTTTACACAAGTTTAAGCTTCAAATGAGGGGGTGTAGGAGCTCAACCGAGAGAAAACGGAAAGGGTAGAGGGTGGTTGTTGCTGCAAACGATGGAGGGGTGCGGGTTTTAACAGAAAACAGCGGAATGTGCGATTGGAAGGGAGGCTAGAGAGAGAAAATCAGATTTTGGAAGGAAAGGGAGAGCTTGGAGGGTCGTTTTGTGAAGGAAGTAGGGATTTGGGAGAAAGGGAAAGAACGGGACCCATGTCAGGGGGGTCCCACAACCCCCAAACACGATCGGTTCGACTGGCCCGCCCGGCCGGGCTCGAAAACCTTGCGCACTAGTAGACATCACGACCTTATAGTAAGTCGCGAAATCTAGGGGTTTTAGTTGTAGTTTGTTTATGATTTCTTTCCCTTTACTTGGTATCCCTATTTAAAGGGTTTGAATTCATTTTTCTTTTGTCATTCATTAATCAATTTCGAATTTATTAGAATTTATTTCTACTTTCTGCTTTCTTTTCTCGTAGACTCGAGAAGTCTCTGTGAGGAGTCCAGTGAAGCTCCGGGGATTCGGAGTAGTTATTCTCATCACGTTTATCCCGTATTCTACCGATTTTCAATGGTTGGGATGAGGTGGATTGTGATCTAGACTCTTTAATAGACGGCCTAGGAATGTTTTAAGGTCGACCCGTGCGACCATGGTTGAATACAAACTCGATTTCGGCGTTTGTTTTCAGTGAACTTCGCCAATTGGCGAAATCGAGATACCTATGACTGTTTCAACGTTCCGTCGCTTCCTCCTAAGTCAAAGTGCATCAGTGTGCGTCGTGTGACCATAACCCAGGTCTGGTTTAATCCAAATCATGCTCTGATACCATCTTGTAACGCCCTGAAAATCGGGGGTCGAGCATAAACTCAACTCTCGAGTTCCAACGCATCACTTATGCAACAAAATGAATGATGATTGAATGTTGTCTGTATTAGTGCATTGAACATGAGTGAGATCAAGCCAAAACAGCATATCATACTCCAGAGACAGTTAAATTGTAAGCGGAAGACTGTGATAGATATATAAAATATAAAAACAGTGGTGAGTCTCCAGAGTGTGATAATGTTACCAGGTTAAAGAATTACATGTACAATTTCAAATTAAACCAAGTTGTGGAAGTGTAATGTCTTCTATCCCAAACACATAGCCCCATCAATTCAATACCAGGTCTTCATAGACCTGTCAGAGAGCTACATGTAGGAGAACTCCTCCTCAACATCATAGTAGTCCGGCTCTGCTTCATAAGCATCGCCATCACCTGAAACTCAACAAATCTGGTTGGTGTGTACAACACCGTCCCGTAACGTGGGAGTGAGTGATCAACTCAGTGGAACAATAAAGCATAGGTTAACATGTTATCAATTCAGTCAAGCAGTTATGATAAAGTAGTACAATCAAACAATTCTAACTACTCTTATTTAATGCAAGTATGAAATGACATGATGTATGCCCTTGCCAAACCACCCTCATGCGACACCATCTTACGTTCGCGAATGCGTTCATCCCTCAGTGCTCCACATCTACCAGGCACATGCAGTGCGATGATGAGCATGATTACCGAGTAATTATTAGTCCATTTCAAACAGCAGTATTGGGAAACTAAGGTACCTCCCTTGTATAATTCCCAAACATGATCCATTCTAGGGTCGTCAGTCCTAGTTAATCTCATACGATATTATGGTTTGAGAGGCATAGCGAAGGCATCACAAAGAGCTCGCCACCCGTCAACAAGGATACAGATCTCACCGTATGCGGCTCAATTACTGGCCGTCAGCTCGAATACAGGTCTCACCATATTCGGTTCAAACGCTGGCCGTCAGCTCGAATACAGATCTCACCGTACTCGGTTCAACTCATGCTCTAGTTGCTGTGAAGGGCTCATCGCCAATCACAGACCTTAGAGTATACTCGAAGACACTACGGAGGGCTCGTCACCCGTCAGCACGAATACAAGTCTCACCGTATTCGGCTCTCGCCATAGGTGTCGACAGCTCGGATATAGTGTCCCATACCATCATAATCGACTCACGAGTCTGGTTGCTCATTGGTCACTACGGGGAGGCACGTGGCCCCAGCGTGGGCCGACAACTCGACCACGGTGTCCCATACCACCATGCCTGGCTCATGAGTCTTAGCGGATCGAGGTACCATGGTTAAAAGGGATTTCACTGGTAAGTTTGGTGCCCTAGGTTCAAGCAGAGGCGTCCAAACATGGTGAACATACATAAGACAGATCGGGTTACTCGACGAGCTCGGCTAGCTCGAGCGCACAACAAGTTGAACGATATGAAGCGCATAAGCACTTCGTGTGGCCAACCATTATCGCCAACCGAAGTACGACTCGGGTTCGTCGAACACATCTCACGTGGCAAATGAAACTCAGCCATGCATTCATTTTCATTACCGATTGTCTGGACTATAATCATATCCCCAAATCACATTCAATTGCAGATAGTTAAAGCAGTAATGAATCAAGATTCAAAACATACAACCAAAGTCTGGTATTATCCGTTTAGGGCTGCCAGGGCTGTTGCACGCACTCATTGCTCCACTCCCCCATCACCCATGACGGATCATACAACGTAAACATGAATTTAAGCATATGCATTACATAGATAAAATCATACAATCAGTTGAGCATGTTATGAAGCACAACACAAGCATGAGTTTGTACATATTCAATTCCTAATCACACAGCTATCCAAGGAAATCATACACATAGTTAAAGGAATTGAGAATCATATCTCAACACCCTTATACATTACAATTTACTAACTACTACTCATTCAAACATTTCAACAAACACTTAGACTACATACATCAATATACATGGCATATATTGATCACATAGGTATTAGGCCAAATCCTTTCACTAGGGAGGTGCCACAATGGATAACACGCGAGCACCCATGACGGATAGTCATGGCAAGCAGGAATCCAAGTTCCATATTCATTCAGTCATTTTCACAAACACTTGGGCCACACATTTTAGCATATATAGTGTATATTGGCCGTGGCGTGATTTAGGGCAAATCCTTTCGTCAAAGGGGTATCGCCAATACAACAATCATAAATCCATGACAATTAGTCATGGCGAGCATGAATGAGAATTCTATACTCATTTGGTCATTTTCTCAAACGCTTAGAATACACTATTTTAACATACATAGAGTATATTAGCAAAAACATGTATTAGGGCGAACCCTTTCACCAAACAAGTATTTTATCCATATATAATATATTATACAACAAATAATCATGGCAAACATATTTCCAAAATTTATACGTATACGGTACTTTCTACAAATACCTAGAATATGTAAAATTCCATATTCTTCATCTTTAATTGAAACAAAAAACAGACAGCACTTTGTACATGTGCAATTGCATGCAGATCATGAATCTATCATTATCTGACATTGAAAGCGTTGAAAACCATAACCTATACACCTAAAGTCCGCACCTTTTATCGTAGAATCGTAACGAATTCAATAGGTTTGCTAAGCTTTCATATACGGCAGTTTGGTAACCTATAGAATGAAATAGGTTAGCTATTTCATAACCTACAACTATCAAAACCACAAATCAAATTAGGGTTAGGGTTTCTTGCCTAGAAACGGAGCTAGAATCGCCGGGAAAGCGATTAGAACGGAGTGGTTAAGCATGGATAGCAGCAGGGAAGAGTGGCAGGGAGATTATCTCACTGCTCTCACACTTTCTCTCTTTTCTCTCTTCTCTCTCTAGGGTTTCTCTCAAATTCGTATGGCTGCAATGAGAGAGGGTTTAAGGTCCTTATATAGCCTAAAAACTCACCGAAATAGACTCCAGGTCAAAGTATACTTAGGTTATAACCAAAGCGGGTCAGTTTCAGCTCAACGGAGGACTTCTGGCGGGCCTCCTTGAGCCAAAGGTCGGACTTAAGCTCACCAACCTTGGATCTAGGTGGAGTTAAGCTTTTGTTTCAGTGGGATTCCCAGATCACGCGTGGCAGACCAGTTTCAGTTCAATGGTCAGTGGATCTCGATCGGAGATTCCGAGTACATGGATATGTGTATGAAATTTCTCCTGATCCGAGGGTGTAATTTGGTCTGATTTTAACGGTCTGGTTGCTTAAAACTGATCCGCAAGCGACACGTGCCAGATTACTATTCAAGATATTTATTTTGTAAAGAAAATAAGTGTTTTTACACTCTCTCGCTCCGGACTCAAGCGAACGGTCGTGGGACACTGTCTGGGTTTGATTTCCGAGATGGTTGTCAAGCCCAGCGAGGCGGTCCTAATTCCTTAACCTCGTGTTATTCGGACTTCCGATGTGTGGTCCAGATCTTATACGGAGTTTTGAGATGCTCCCGAGAGCAGCCGGGTAATGAGATTGATCCTAGATTTTAGGGTAACCTAGCGTCAATGATTTTACAAGTTTTTGGTCTTGTAGATCGTATTTAAAGTGATTGGTGTTAATTTCACAGGTACTCTAGTTTAACACTGGCTAATTCTCGCCTAATTTCTAAAGGATTTAGTCCTGAGTAATTTCTGTCTGAGGTGGTACCTGGACCTTTGTAGTTTGTATATAAAGTGATCCAAGTTATACCACTTAGCTAGTTTAAGTTAGTGTCTAGGATGAAAGTACTTAGAAAGATTGAAAGAACAAGGTGGTGAAAGTGGGATTTATGAAGGAAATGGGTTAAGGAGCGATTTTAGACTGTGGGATTGAGTTCTGACAAGTTAATAAGGTGTTAGGATCGACCCATTGCCTAAGGACGTCTAATCTCAGGTTGGCAAAAATCTGGGATGTTACAGTATCGCAGGCTATGGGGTCCATCACAAGGGACTTCTATCCAAACCAGTCTCATACCTAAATTTGGATAGTCAAACTCAATGTGGTAAACTCCTGATCTCAGGTTAGTCGTGCGCCCTAACCGAAATTCAGGCCATTGCAAAAGTTCACATATAAAATAGTTACGCACCACCAGCCCGAATAGATGGTGAATGAATAAGTATGTAAATCCTGCTCAATAAGTCCACATATCAGTATGGTTCATCTCTGGGATCATCACCGGGGTTTAGTACACTTCAAATGGCACTGCCGCTCTCCCAGCCGCACAGTCCAAGTGAGCGTAAGAAACCTCACTATCCGCCTGGCCAATAGTCTGCCAATACCTATTCGACACGTCGATAGCGGACCCATTCCTCGAGCTGGTCAGACTTAGCCTAGCAATGCCTCCTACGCTCGGGCGGGTAAGGCCACACCCCCTCCCAACCGATCACGACACAGTGGGAGACGCGACCTCCTGGTATTCGGCATCGGGCGCTCATGTATCCACTCGGTCTAGTCGTTGGGGCGTCCTTTGGTACCAAGAGGGTTTTAGGGATTTTCACCCAGGGCCATCTATGGCAGCCCGATGCTCAAACCAAACATTACCGGTGTCTCATCTGGCCACCCACAATATGCTTGTGGAGGCTATAACCCTGATGTCTCTAGGGTGTACAGTAATCACAACACACAATGCAAGATGCATGAGTCATATAATCCATTCATGTATCAATCCTGCGCATACCGTGCGCTCATGTGAGATGACCTCCGCCTATCAGGGAGTTTCATAACAACCTACCCAATGACACATGTAATGATCAAACATATCTCATAACAAACATGTAGATGATGTGTATGAGCATGTATCATGATGTTATATGGTCATATACTCATAATCAGTATCAATAACCGGCATCGACAATCAACCTCGACAATGTGTACATTTAACCAACACTACCCCTAAGGAATGGCCCATATAGAGCCTAACATACAGTGGACTCATGGCCTCACACCAGGGCCAAATATACAACACCATGGGCCTCACTCAAGAGCTTAATACACATCGTGATGGACTTTACTTATGGGCCACATATACATCAAGTGGGTTGCATCTCACGGGTCTAATATACATCGTAATGGGCCTCTCCCACGGGCCTAATATACATCAAGTCGGGCCTCACCATATGGGCCGGAAATATATCACAATGGGTCACGTCCCGTGGGCCTTGAATACATCACAATGTGCCTCGACAATCGGAATTGGCCTCAACAATTGGAATCGACACTCGGAATCGGCCTCAACAATTGGAATCGACACTCGGAATCGGCCTCGACACTTGACCTCAACAATCGAAATCGGCAAATCGGTCACGACAATCGGAATCGATTGATAATCGGAATCGGCAAATCGGTCACGACAATCGGCCTCGATCGCTAATAGGCAATCAGTCAAGTCAATCAGAATCAGCAATCGGCAACGACAACCGAAATCGGCAAATCAGTCACGACAATCGGAATCGATCAATAATCGGAATTGGCAAATCGGTCACGTCAATTGGAAATCGGCCCGTCCGAAATAATATAAATATTTTGGAAATCACCACTTGGAAATCGGCCCACCCAGATGCATATTTAATATAATATTATATTATATGATATTATATATTATACACTCAATATAATATATTATATTATATAATATTACATATCATATATATATATACATTATATGAATATGGAGATGGCTGTCCAGATCCACCGCCCACACCCTGGACGTCTGGACGGTGTAGATCATCACAAAAATTAGGGCGGGTCCACACGTCTGACTCACATTGGCTTTAGATCAATCTGGTACTTGTGTTCTCCTTCAATCAGGCCCGTCCAAATGGACTGCCATGTGGGCCCACTTGATGGACGACATGGATGAAATACTTACTTTATAGTGGGCCATTAATCATAGAGAAAGAAAGAGAGGGAGAGAAAGAAAGAAGGAGAGAGATCGTCGATGATGGAGGGGCCCCGCCACTATGGGCCCCTCTTGGATACAAGCATACATCAAGGTCCCACCATAAGTGAGCCCTTACATCACAAAGAAAATAAAGGAGTAGAGATTCGAGATCACCCACCGTTCCTTCTCGCTCCCTAGACTTCCTTTTCTCCTTAGCTTCGATCCAAACGGAGGAGATGAAGTTTGGATGGTTGAGATGGGAGATGAGGGGGTATGAAGTGGACCACACACAAATCCCTTAGAAGGTAGAAATGGCTTGGACGTGTGATCTTTGGTTGCTTGGAATATGGGTTTTGAGAAATGAGAGAGAGAGGGTTGTAAAGTGAGAGAGAGAGAGATGGGTGATGGATGTGTAAGAGCCTTTTTGACTTTTGTGGTAAATGGTGTAAGAAAAGTATGGGCTTGTGTAAGAACTTTTTGACTTTGGAGTTGTTTGGGAATGGGTGAAAGGTGATGTGTACTTGACATGTACTTAACATGATGGGATTGATTGATTGATGTGATAAGTCGTAGAGATTCTCTCGAAATTCGCACGCGCGGCATTTTCCTCGCACCGAACGCTGGCCCACATCTCCTAACCAGAGTATCAGATCGGCGCGCAAGACATGGCATTGGAACCGCGGCGACGGCACGGTCACAAGGGTATAAGTCTCGGTTTGAGTCGATTCAGGTTGACGGCGTGTGACGTAGGGTCGTGCGCAAATATTGGTTAAGGATCGAAGGTTATTGAAATTCAACCGTGAAGACCGCGGAAACCTACGGAACGGTACGGTCTAGGATACGGGTCTTACACTATCAACTGCTTTTCATTAGGAGTGGTGAACTATAACTTGCCTATCGTATGTGTTTAACTAGGATTGACAACCCTAGATGGATCTTCGGTTTAGGTTATTGATATAAAAGGAGGTACCTTAGCTTCTAGAACCTGCTGTATGAATAAGCTTAATTAAGTACTCGGCTAACACGATCATGCATTGCATTGCATTAGTTAGGATGTGCTTTTGGTGAGGAAGTTGCACTTTAGGGAGTGATGTCATATGCGAAATTGGTTGTCGGAGTCGCTTTTGAGGGAGCTTTGTGCGATGGCATACATCATTACTTGCACACCATTCCTGCTTAACAATAGTAGTTAGGCAGTGATTTTGTATTGCTTTATCATTACTGCTTCATCCTCACCGATCAGGGACGTGGGTCCCACATGATATATGTGGTTTATATCCACGCCATCCATCTAGGTGAGGCCCCCTGCGATATATGTGTTTTATCCATTCCGTCCGGCAATGAACGGTGGGTCCACCTGCTGTGTAATCGCAGGGCCCACCATGTTGTGAGTATTTCATCTATGTCGTCCACTTATGTAGCCCATTTGATGAGACTCGATGTGACGTTTGAGACCCAGGTGTGAGGCCTTGAGGCCTAGATATCAGGTCCAATGTGATGTTTATTGGGCCCAAGTGATGAGACCCATTATGATGCATTTGAGGGCCAGACGATGGGGCCCATTGTGATGTGTATTAGGCCCGTGTGAGCGGCCATTATGATATATATTAGGCCCATGTGAGAGGCCTATTGCCATGTATATGAGGCCCATGCAATGTGGCCCACTTGATGTAATGCGGCCGGTTTATGAGGCCCATTGTGATGTGTTTGTGGCCTTGGATGAGATCCGATGTGATGAATGAGAGGCCCATACCCGATGTGTTGTATATGTGGCCCATGTATAAGGCCGATGCGATGTATACGTGGCCCATGTGTGAGGCCCGATGTGATATATATGAGGCCCGTATGGTGAGGTCCGATGTGATGTTTATGTGGCCCTTGAGTGAGGCTCATGGTGATGTATATTAGGCCCTTGTGTGAGACTATGGGCCCACTATATATTTGGCTCTAATGAGCCACTCCTTGGGAGCAATGTTGGTTAAATGTCCACATTGATGGGCGATGATGGTTAAATATCCACATTGTGCTTCCCTTAGGCCTTTGTTAGGCCCATTCTCATTACTCAGGGTCAACCCAAATCATTATGCCCCATTGATTTTACATGGTTCATCATCGCCGTAGTGAATGTCTCCGTGCTATCGGATTGGGCATATCCACGGCCAAGGGCTGATCTTTATGTTTTGGTTTAGATCGGTTGTTCATCTACAAACCCCGTCTTGCATATAGGCTGATTGTCGAGACCGATTATCGAGGCCGATTGTCCCGATTGTCGAGGCTGATTATTGATGCTAATTTTCGATGCCGATTGTCTAGGCCAATTATCGGTGCCGATTATCGATACCAATTATGAGTATGTGACAGCATAACATCATGATACATACCCATACGCATCATCTGCATGTTTGTTATGAGATGTGATTGACCCTTGTATATGTCATAGGGCAAGTTGTTTATAAGACTCTCTGATAGGCAGAGTCGTCCCACATGAGCATACAGTACAAGCAGGATTGATGCATGATTAGACTGTATGACTCATGCATCTCATATTTGTGTGACACGATCACTTGGCGCCCTATCGATATCACGGTTGTGCCCTCCACAGGATCATCGTGAATGGCCAGATGGGACACTGAAAATATTTGGTTCTAGCATATGGGCACTTTGGATGTTCGTGGGTGAAAGTTCCTAAACTCTTGTGGCTAGGGAATGCTCCAACGTCTAGACCGAGTGGAAGACATGAGCGCCGAGTGCCAAATACCAGGAGGTCGCACTTCTCATTGTGTCATGGTCAGTTGGGAGGGGGTGTGGCCTTATTCGCCCATGGGAGGGGGCTGTAAGTTAGGCTGAATTTGACCAACTCACAAATGGGTCCGCTATTGATGAGTCGGGCCGATATTGGCAGGCAGATAGTGAGGTCTTTTCAACTTACTGGGCTGCGCGGCCGGTAGGGGCGGTAGCCAGCTTGGAGTGTACTAGACCCCGATGATGATCCCAGAGATGTACGATACTGATATGT
Source organism: Magnolia officinalis (assembly GCA_021015155.1). Classification (NCBI taxonomy): domain Eukaryota; kingdom Viridiplantae; phylum Streptophyta; class Magnoliopsida; order Magnoliales; family Magnoliaceae; genus Magnolia; species Magnolia officinalis. The sequence continues at coordinate 49,567,980 of JAJHSJ010000012.1, forward strand.
GGACTTACTGAGCAGCAGTTGCGTACTCAACATTTGATTCATTCATTCATACACTATCCACTCGAGCTAGTGGTGAGCAACTATTTGTTGTGTACCTTCGCAATGGCCAAAATTTCAGTTGGGGAGCGCGACTAACCTGAGATCAGGAGTTTACCACACGGAGTCTGGCTATCCACATTTAGGTATGAGACTGGTTTAGATAGAAGTCCCTTGTGATGAACCCCATAGATTATAATACTACGTACTATCATCCTGACTTCACACTCCAGCTTGGTCATTTCATTCGCACCACATATTGCATTACATCCGCGGCATATGGCATTTTGGGCTGCTATGTTTCTACATTTATATGGCCTAAATGAGGTTGACGGTATTCATGGACCCGTCAGGATTTGCGTATTGTATTGTATCCTCAGTATATGATATTTGACTTACTATGACTCTGCATTGCATAGCTGATCTACATTGTTTCCTTAGTATATGATATTTGGCTTACTATGACTCCGCATTGCATAGTCGATCTATATTGTTTCCTCAGTATATGATATAAGCTTGTAGGATCTCAGGATCGACATCTGGCGTATGGGCGCTGGAAGCCGAGAATGGGGTACTGGAGGCTGCCGGCACTGGATTCGGCGATTGGAAATTTTGTGAGCCCTGTTTCCGAGTCTGGGGTGTGACACTGTTGATTCTCAATTATACAAGTCATAGTTGGGCTACCAGGATCTTTGTATTTTTGTAGCACATCTTGCTAAAGGATAACACTCACTTTTTCTGTCAGAAAAATTTTCTTTTTGATACTTTACCACCTCTTGGTTGTGCATAAGTCTTTTAAAATTTTGGTATATGAAGGAATTTGTTTCACAACATCCAGAAGAGGGATGTTGACCTTGACTTATTTCAACACCTCCAGAATATCCTATGAGTTGGCTAGAGGTTTTGGTGCAATCAATAGTTGGGGGAATAGAGTAATCGGTTTACTTAAAAGTTCTGTCTCTAATCCATGTGGAGTAGTGGTAAGTCTATCATTTGTGTCTTCTTCCGGATCATTAGACTTTTCAGCCCTTACCGGAATAGATTTGTCAATTGTTTTTCCACTCTAAGAGTGGTGATAGACTTCTCTTGCTCCATTGAATTTGAAGAGCTTGGGTCACTAACTCCGTATTGCAGTTTAGGATTGGGGATAGGTTGAGCTGGAAGGATCCCTTTCTCCATAATCGCAACGCGTGAGTCTATCTTTTGTATAGCCTTTGTAAGTTCTTGTAAGGCTTGGAGAGTACATTGTTGGATGAGCTCTTGAGTTTGTGTGGGATTTTAAACCAATTCCTCTTGAGGTTTCCCTTTATTCAAGAATTGGTTAGGTATTCCTTGAGGAATAGCAGTTTGTCCATTCCTCCAACTAAAGTTTGGTGATTTCTCCAACTTGAATTGTATGTGTTTGAAGTGACTCCTTTGAGAGGCCTTTGGTAATTGTTCACGGCATTGGATTGCTCATTCAGTATTTCTTGAAATGCAGGTATTATTGAACAATTTTCAGTTGTATGAATGTTACAAGCATAAATACCGCAAACAACTTCCTTATCCTTATCCTTCTTAAGTTCCATGGCCTCGAGTTTCCTTGTGAGACTGGCCACTTTAGCATTTATATCATCTTCCTCTTTTAACAAGTATATTCCACACCTCTTATTTGATTGAGTAAGCTTAAAAGTGGTGCTTGGTCTTGAGGAGATGTCCCATGATTGTGCGGTTTCTGTGAGTTTGTCAAAATAGTCCCACACATCATCGACATCTCTATTCATGAATTCCCCATTTCACATTGTCTCGATGAATTGGCGCATGGAAGATGTTAGTCCTTCATGGAAGAAATTTGTTATGCGCCATGTTTCAAAACTGTGTTGAGGGCAAGAACTAACAAGATCCTTGAACCGCTCCCAACTTTGGAAGAATGTTTCATCTTCCTTTTGGGCAAAGTTCATGATCGACTTTCTGATGGTGTTCGTATAATGATATGAGAATTTTTTTAAAAAAAAACTCCCTTGTCATGTCATTCCATCTGCCAATAGATCATGGACATAGTGAATGCAACCACATCTTAGCCTTTTTCATTTAAGGAGAACAGAAAGAGTTTCAGCCTAATCATGTCCTCAGACACATTAGGAAAATATAAAGTGGCTATTATCTCGTCAAACTCTTTCAGGTGTAAATATGGACTTTCAGATTCAAGTCCATGGAACTTTGGAAGGAGTTGAATCACTCCTGGCTTGATGTCTATATTTCCTATATTTTCTGGAAAAATCATACAGGAAGGTGTGCTCACCCCTCCCGGTTGTAAATAGTCTCGTAAGGTATGAGGTGGGGTGCATAATGTACCTCATTCTCATCCTGAGCTTCCTCAATTGGAGTTTGAAGTTGATTTGCAGCCATCACTTCTATTGACTCTGAGGATCTCAAGTGATGTCTAATCTGGTGATGGATAGGCAACCCTTCGACCAATCCTCCTTCATTTAAGAGACGTCGAGTGTTATCACGAACCGACTTAGGCATGAAACACTCTTACCCTTCAAGTTCATATTCTAACCTAAAATCTAAGAATTGAAAATTATAGCAAATAAGAAGTAAGAGAGAGATAGAGTTAGAATGAAGTTACCAGATAGAAGATGCTAGGTTGGGATCTTGCAAAACAGAGAACAAAGTTAGTTTCTAAAAATAAGTTTAGACAAATTCCTAACCTAGAAACAAAATAGAAAGTTGATCCTAATCTTAACCTAATTCTAAATCTAATTAAATTCAAAAAAGTGCAACCATAGTCCTCGGCAACCACGCCAAAAACTCGTTCACAACCACAAGTGTAGGGTCATGATGTAGTAATAATCTCGGTGAGATCGAGGTCGAATCCACAGGGACTAATCTCGTACATTACTGAAAGTAACTAAAATCAAAACTAGAAGAAGAACTAAATCAGAAATCTAGAATAAATGAAGTAATTTTGAATTGTTGATTGAAACTTGTGAATTTAAAGGTGAGAATTAGGGTGCCAAGGTTCCACTTGTAGCTATTGGGATGCTACCTTACTTGATTCAAGAGATCCAATTAGAATCAGAGTCCTATCTTATCCAATTAGAAAGAGAGATGATCAAATATCTAAACTTCTCATTGATCTAGTCTCAATGGAAAAGGATTGTGGAGAATTGGAAGGAATTCCATCACCCAACCATGCCTAGGGGACGATGGCAAACAACATGATTTACCAATCGCACAATCTCAAATAGAAAAGAAGACATTCAAAGCTATCGCAGGCTCTACTATAATTTGAGTCACAACAAACCATTAAAAATTGAAAATATTCCTTAAAATCAACTAGAAATAAATGAAGTTCAATGTAAACATGAATCAAAGCAAAGTAAACATTCCAATCACTCTACAAGCTTCACCTCTTAGCCCTAGCTAAATAAAACATAAAAACAAACTAAGGAAGAAGAAGAAAACTCTTGGTGACGGCTCTCCACCATTTTGCTTCACTCTTTAAACCCTAAATGATCCTTAAGAAAGCCCTAGGGTCTCCTATTTATAGTTGTGAAGCCCCACCTTACACACCGACTTGGAATTTCTACAATCCGATCACGAAGCTGCCTCAATTTACGTAGTCGTGTTACGCATCGGTCGGACCGAAGTGAAATTTGAAGTCGAGTCCGGAATTGGAAAGGATTCTATTCTAGTAGTTGCCCAATTTCGGTCGAACCGAGATGTCTTCGGTCGGACCAAAGTTAAGTTGTCGATCGGACCAAATTAACCTTTAGTCGAACCGAATTAACTCCTTTTAATGCTGGAGTTTTTTGTGCACTTTTGGTCAAATCGAATTAACTCCTTTCAACGCTAAAGCTTTTTATGCACTTTTGGTCGAATCGAATTAACTCCTTTTAGTGCTAGAGCTTTTTGTGCACTTTCGGTCTTACCGAATCCTCCCTTCGGTCAGACCGAACTAGGGTTCGCTCGCACCAAATTGTTTATCGGTCGAACCGAAACAGCTTTGGAATTTCAGCGTTCTTTACTGGATTGTTTTGTGTAAGTTCTGTCGGATCAAACATGGGTTCGGTCAAACCAAACCAGTCTATTTTCTGCTTCAACTTTTGCAATCTTTCAAGTCCTTTCTTCATCTTTTGTACTTGGGTTCCTTGGATCTTTGGCATGTGAACTCTTCATTCTTGGTTTCTTAAGATCCATCCTATGCCTTGGTGATTCTCGATCATTAAATCCATGCTTTTAGCATTCTTTTCATTCTAAGCTTTCAGATTCACCTTGTAACATAAACATGTATAAAATATACCATTAAACATTATCATGTTCGTAAAACCAAGATATAAATAGGGAAAAATATGCAATATTTGACACTCAACACTGGTAACTCAGAACGTCAAGGCTGACACCTTCTCATATCTCTGGCACCGCAACATTGGTAGCTTCCGACCTCCGTCATGAGTTACATAGGAAGAAGCGCGATAAGGCTCCCGAGATAACTGTTGAGGCTATGGCCGAAGAGTGACGACCCCTGGGAGGCCTAGCCAAATGACTTGTAAGGCCTGATCAGCGACATACGACAAGCCTATAGTGTGAACGTTCTGACTTCAGGGGAGGCAATTCTAGAAGTGTCAGAGCCTTCATTCACAACTGATATCATACACGCACTGATTCCACTGATGTTCTATATGCCTCAGATCACCCCTTACACTGGAACCGCCAACCCGATCGAGCATTTAGAATTCTACAGAGCTTGGATGGAATTGCAAGGTGCATCAACCGTTACCATGGGTCGTGCTTTTTCGTTAACCCTAACAGGAGCAGCCCGAAGTGGTTCTGACAATTGAATCCACCCTCGATCGACTCGTTTGTGCAGCTCAACAAAGCCTTCGTCACCAACTTCATTGGGGGGAAAGAAAGCCTTAAACTAGCTTCCCATCTCCTCAATGTTGTTAAGAAGGCGAGCTACTGAAGGATTACATCAAGCATTTCAACCTAGAAACGATGCAGGTGCAGAAGCATTCTAAGGACATTGCCCTGACGGCCTTAATGAGAGGACTTAGAGAAGGAAGATTCCTCTTTTCACTCGACAAAAACCCTCCAACGACAATGGCTGACCTCCCCAACAAAGCTTAGAAGTACTTCAACGCTGAGGAAGTTGCCGCTTTATGGAAGGCTAATCGGAACAAAGGGAGCTCGGCCAAGGAAAAACAACCCAAGAAAGAACAAGTTCGGCCAACAAAAACAAGGGGAAAGAAGACGTGCCATAAAGGAATCATCACCCGAGAAGGTGGTCCGACAAAAGATTCAGCTCGTACACTCCTCTCGACAGGACTCCCAAGCAAGTCCTCATGAAGGTCTGAGATAAATGGATCCTCAAGTGGTTGAACAAGATGAAATTCAACAGTGATAGGCGAGACAAACGAAAAAACTGCCATTTCGCAACCCATCAATAACGAACCGATCGGAGAAATCCACACCATCTTCGGCAGGATGGCAGGAGGAGGTGACTTGAATTAAGCTCGAAGAGCCCACGCTAGAAGTATCAACCACTCTAACTCAGAGCATCAAGTCCTCGTCACCAGCAGACCCCCGAAAGAGCAGAAGGTGATATCTTGCGATCTAATCTTCACTGAAGAGGACGCCCGAGGAGTCCACCATCCCCACAACGATGCACTTGTGGTCACTATGACTATAGCTAAATGAAAAGTGTTTCAAATTTTGGTGGATACCGGGAGCTCAGCCGATATCCTCTTCGCCGAAGAATTTGAAAAAATGAGAGTAGGACGACCTCGACTCCGAGCCGTCAAAACTCCTCTGCTCGGGTTCATAGGAGACAAGGTCACACAAAAAGGATCGATCCAGCTCCCAGTCATAGATGGGGACGGGTGGAACCAGATAACAACTATGATCGATTTCCTAGTGGTTCATTGCCCGTCCGTCTATAATGTGTAAGTGCAATAGTTATTTGCCCATTTGGTTATCAAATTTTGTGGTGCCAAAAACACAATCTATGTCTTGTGTAGCATATTGACATGTATGTTCAAGTCATTGCATCAATGCTACAAGATAAGAACGGTGATCTACTTCAAGAAGTTCAACTTTAAGATATATGTCTACTTCTGTAAGCTTCAATGATCAGAATATTTCATGAGCTACATCAGAAGACAAGTTCTTGTTTAAGTCTCAAGTACAACTGAAGAATAACGGTACAAGATGAAGTTCAAGCTTTAGAAGATCTCAAGTTCAAGCTACATCAGAGATCTCAAGTTTCACAATCTTTAAAGGTCAACCAACATCTGAAGAAATGAAGACTCAATGTCCATACTTCACATTTAAGGTATGAATGACCTTAGTTTGACCTTAGGGTAGGTCATTTTGTATACATAATTCAAATTGAATATTTTTATAAGTGTTTGGTCTGTTCTAAGACCAGTCCTGGACTCTGTTCGACTAGTCCTAGAACTGGCTCGACCAGTCCAAGAAATTTCAAGACCAGTCCTAAGTTGTTACAAAATTTTAAAATTTTTTGGTTGAGCTTTGACTAGTCCTGGAGTCTGCTCGATCGGTCGTAGGAACAGTGTCGACTCTTTCACGACAAGTCCTGCGGCTACGACTCAAACTCCAGCAACCATTCTTGGTTCCTCACGACCAGTCGTAGGATGGTCGACCAGTCGTGGACACCCTACGACCAGTCGTGGAATGGTTTTATCCGATCGCACTTAAAATTTCAAAATGCAGTTCGACCTACGACCAGTCGTGGTGGCCACACGACCAATCGAAGATGCGATTTCTTCATCTATAAATAAAACACGAATTTCAGAGTTTTTCAAGAATTCAATTCAAGTAAAATCAAGGCATCACTCTAAGATAAGTTTGTGTTATTTAAGCTACGCTGTGCATATTTAATATTCTCTTTTGTTAGCTTTATTTATTTGATTTTGTTTCTGCATTCCGATCTGAATTGAAAAGAGGAATTGTTGTATTCCTTCTTCTTGGAATCAAAATCAAATAGAGCTGGTCCAACTGGTTTAATTTAAAATCAAATAGAACTTGGAACCATTTCAAAGTGAGTATTAGACAATTGAACTTCTATATTCGAACTTCTACTCCGATTGGTTCTTCCGGACTACAACGAAAGGAGAAATCCAGGTATTTTACTTTATTGTAAATTTCCTTATTTTTGGTTTTTGTTTGAGATTAAGCCAGAAAAATCTCAATCTAGTGGTTATCTGAGGAGAGCCAGAAAACTCAGATGTGGGGTTTTTTGAATTGTTTAAGCCCATTTGAAAGACATAATTGTGAAGGTTTTAGGTGAACCTGAGAAACCTATTTTCATAGTGAACGCTGATATCCCTTATGTGAGGATATTAGGAGTGGAGTAGCAATCTGTGTGGCTGTTATTTAACAGTTGGTGTACACACAGGCGAACCACTATAATTCTGTGTTTTGTGGTTTGAATGTTTGTTTGAATTTCTATATCTTTTATCATTCAAAGCTGTGAAATGTATATGTGGAGGTGAATGTTGTAATCTTTTACATTTCAAGCATTGTGGGAAATGTTGTAATAGTTTAGAATTTAATTTCTTGCTATTTCCTTTCAGTTCAAATTTTTTATATTCAAATTATTTTAGTAAGGTTGTCTTGCCATAAACCCTTTGTTTTTATGGTGTAAGGTTGTCCTTAGAACAACATTGGTATCAACCTCTCTATTTTATTGTTTTACATTTCAGTACTGTGATTTGTTTAAAGCTCTATCTTTTAAGGCTATCTTATTCAGTTAAATTCTGTTGTTAAAATTTTAATTTAGCATAGTCCTATTCACCCCCCCCCCCCCCCTCTCTAGGACATATAGTTAGGCCTTTTCAAGTGGTATCAAAGCCTAATAGCTCGTTTTAATTGTTATTTGGATTTATTTCCTGAGCTAATCGCTCTAAGTTATTTATAAGATGTCAAATTTTGATAGCCTTTCAGTCACTAGGCCTCCACCATTTGATGGCTCCAACTATGCCTATTGGAAAGCCAGGATGAGGATTTTCCTCAAATCAATGGATGAGAGTGTGTGGCAAGTCACAGTGACTGAATGGATCCTTCCTACCACTGAAGTGACTGGTATCGATGGATCAAAATCAATGAGAATATCGCCTTATTTTTCTTGGACCACACTTCAGAAAAGTAAGAGTAGTGCCAATGCAAAATCACTAAATGCAATCACTTGCGCACTATCACTGGATGAGTTCAAAAGAATTATATCTTGTGATACTGCAAAGCAAGCTATAGATATTTTAGAAATGACACACGAGGGTACATCAATTGTCAAGAAGTCTAAAGTCCAAATCCTCTAAACTAAATTTGAGGAAATTTATATGGAAGAAAATGAAATGTTCGTGGAATTCTATACTAGACTGAATGACATTGTGAACTCTGTGGGGTCTTGGCGATAAAATTCCAGAAAGTAAAGTGTGTGCAAAGATACTACGCTCACTACCTGAACGGTTCAACTCAAAGGTGACTGCAATCCAGGAACTTCGTGATACGGACAATATGAGGGTAGAAGAATTAATTGGGTCTTTACAAACCTATGAGTTAAACTTTAAAGCTCCTAAAGGTAAATCTATAGCCCTTAAGTCTTCCAAATGTATTTCTCAGGAAAATTCTGAAGATGATATGGCTCTCTTAGCAAAAAAGTTTTATAAGATTTTCAAAAGTAAAAAGAAGGTAGACTTTCAAAACTCAAATGATAAGAAAAGATCTAAGTATAAATCTAAAACTTGGAAATCTTTAAAAGATAGTCAATGTTACAACTGCCAAGAATATGGGCATTTAGCAAACAAGTGTTCTAAAAAGGACAAACCTAAAAGGAAAGGAAATGATGGCTACTTGGGATGAATCTTCTGGCACTGAAGCCTCTTCTGAATCAAAAGATTCTGAAACTGAGTCGGGCAACGAAGTCAAAGCTCTTATGACTCTAACCAAGTTCACTTTTTCAGATCATGATGATTCTACTAGTGAAGAGAATCTAAATAGTGATCATGAAAATGAAGAAGATCTTCAAGATGCTTATAATGCCCTATACATGGAAAGCTGTAAGATTGCAGTAAAATTAAAGCTTCAAAAAGAAAAGTTTTCAAAGCTTAAAAATAATTTTGAAACTATTGTTTTAGAAAAATCTCATCTTTCAGATTGTTTTGAAAAATGCAAATGTGATATAGATTTCAAAACCACCCTTATTAAAAATCTAAAATCTGAAAATGATAAACTTAAACTTGAAGTCTCTTCCCTTTTGAGTTTAAAGGATACATGGAGGTATGCCCAAGGTGATCCAAAATTAGAAAAACTTTTAACTGGATCAAGAAAATGTGGCGACCGATCTAGTCTGGGATATGATAGAAATATTCCTCCTAAACAGAAGAATACACCTCCCAAGTTTGTGAAAGGAGAGTCCTCAAACTCAAAAGAAAAAAGTTCTAATCAAAAGTTTTCTAAAAATGCTAAAACTTTTCACTCTTTCAAAACTAAAGGTAACCATATCAACTACAAAAATTAAAACCGAAACCCTTTAGCTGAGAAAATAGTTGATCTAATTAGGGAGCTCTTAAAATCTAACTCAGTGGGTCAGTCTTACAACAACTACAAACGTAAGAAGACCAACTATACTCCTAAACCCAAAACGGTTATGAAATGGGTTCTTAAGGTTACCTGCTTGGTTGCCCACACTGCATTCAAAGCGATAAGCCATACAAAGTGGTACCTAGATAGTGGGTGATCTAGGCACATGACAGGCGACAAGGCTTTATTCACCGACCTTAAAGATATGACTGATGGGTCAATCACATTTGGTGATGGTACTAACTGTAAGATTATTGGCTAAGGTACGGTTCAAATCTATAACCTTCCCTTATTTAAGAATGTTTTATATGTTGAGGGGCTAAAACACAACCTATTAAGCATATCTCAAATATGCGATAACAATCACAGCGTGAATTTTTCTAATCGAGGTTGTGAAATTTTAAATAAAAAGGGTTCTGTAATATTAATTGGTCGCAGGACTTCTGAAAACTGTTATATTGTAAGCGTTGGTAGCTCATCTAATCAATCGTGCTACATGGTCCATATTGATGAGACAGAATTATGGCATAAACGCCTTGGACATGTACACTACCGTAATTTATACAGATTGAGCAAAGGAGAACTAATAAGAGGTCTACCTAAACTTCAAAAGTAGACAAAATATGTAGCGAATGCCAGATTGGCAAACAAACTAGGAGTTCTCACAAAAAGGTGAACTCCAATGCCACATCAGGACCACTCGAGCTTCTCCACATGGATGTTGTAGGACCTACCAGGATAGAGAGTCTCATCAATAAGAGGTCCATATTGATGAGACAGAATTATGGCATAAACGCCTTGGACATGTACACTACCGTAATTTATACAGATTGAGCAAAGGAGAACTAATAAGAGGTCTACCTAAACTTCAAAAAGTAGACAAAATATGTAGTGAATGCCAGATTGGCAAACAAACTAGGAGTTCTCACAAAAAGGTGAACTCCAATGCCACATCAGGACCACTCGAGCTTCTCCACATGGATGTTGTAGGACCTACCAGACAGGGAGTCGAGGTGACAAAAAATACATACTGGTAATCGTGGATGATTTTACCAGATTCACTTGGGTAGACTTCTTAAGGGATAAATCAGAAACCCTTAATGAAGTAAAAAGGATTCTCAAACGGATCCAAATTGAAAAAAAAAATCTCGAGTTTGTAAGATCCGTAGTGATCATGGATCTGAGTTCGAGAATAACAGTTTTGAGAAATTCTGTAGCGATCAGGGAATATCGCATGAATTCTCCGCGCCCAAAACACCACAACAAAATGGAATTGTGGAGAGGAAAAATAGAGTGCTTCAAGAAATGGGAAATGTAATGTTGAATAGTATGAAGCTCCCTAGAAACCTTTGGGCTGAAGCGATAAATACTGCCTGCTATATTATCAACCGAGTTTATACAAGTAAATCTAATAATAAAACTGCTTATGAACTATGGTTCGATAAGAAGCCTACTGTCAAATACTTTAGAGTTTTTGGTAGCAAGTGCTATATTTTACGTGACCGAGAAAATCTGAGAAAGTTTGACACTAAAAGTGATGAAGGGATCTTTTTAGGATATTCTTTAAACAGTCGTGCATATCGTGTACTAAACAACAGGATCGGTGTGATTCAAGAATCCATCAATGTGGTCATTGACGATCACTTGAATACACTTGCCCCAAGTTCAGATAATGATGAAGTTCTTTTAATTGACAAACCAGATACTTCATCAAGTCAAAATAATTCTGAATTAAAGACTGTTAAATATCATCCAACCACTCAAATTCTTAGAAACCCTCTCACTAGTGTGTGCACTCATAGACAATTAGAAGATATATGTAACTACGTGTATTTTACATCCCAGATTGAACCGGCTAACGTAAAAGAAGCGCTTTCTGACGAAAACTGGATAGTTGCTATGTAGGAAGAACTTAATCAATTTGTTCGAAATGATGTCTGGAATCTTGTTCCTAGACCTAAAGATAAACATATTATCGAAACAAAGTGGATTTTTAAAAATAAGTCTGATGAATTTGGTAATATAATTCGAAACCAGGTAAGACTGGTTGTACAAGGGTACACTCAAATTGAAGGCATCGACTATGATGAGACCTTTGCCCCGGTAGCTCATCTTGAATTAATTAGACTATTCATATCCATTGTGTGCTTTAGAAAATTCAAAATTTATCAAATAGATGTAAATAGTGCCTTCTTAAATGGTGATCTACATGAAGAAGTTTATGTTGAACAACCAACGGGTTTTGAAGACCCTAAGAACACTGATCATGTCTATCACCTTAAAAAGGCTCTCTACGGTTTAAAATAAGCTCCCAGGGCATGGTACAAAAAATTGACTAAGTTTTTACTAAGTCATAATTTTCTAATGGGAAGTGTTGATAAAACTCTATTTTTTAAGGAACATAATGATCATATCTTAACGGAACAAATCTATGTTGATAATATTATTTATGGATTTACCTATACTAACATGACTGTTGAGTTTGTAGATTTAATGAAATCTAAGTTCGAAATGAGCATAGTTGGGGAATTGAATTATTTCCTAGGGTTGCAAATAAAACAACAGCCTGATGGTATTTTTATTTCTCAAACCAAATATGCTTTGAACTTGATTAAAAAGTTAGGATTTGAGAATAGTAAGAATTTTGATACTCCTATGAGTACAACCTTAAGACTCTCAAAAGACTTTATAGGTAAAAATGTAGATCCTAAACTATATCGTAGAATGATTGACAGTTTACTTTATTTAACTGCAAGTAGACCTGATATTGCTTTAAGTGTTAGTATTTGTGCTAGATATCAGTCTAACCCTAAAGAACCTCATTTAACTGTTGTTAAGCGAATTATGCGATATGTCGCAAGTTTTGCTAATTTGGGTCTCTGGTATCCATATGATACTAGTGTTTAATTGGTTGGGTATTCAGATGCTGATTAGGCTGGTAATATCGATGATAGAAAGTCAACCAGTGGTGGTTGTTTTTATATCGGAAATTGCTTAGTTTCTTGGTTTAGCAAGAAGTAAAGTTCTTTGTCGCTCTTTACTACTAAGGTTGAATACATCGTAGTTGGAAATGCATGTACTCAACTTGTTTGGATGAAACGTATGTTAAGCGATTATGGAATTTCACAGGAATCAATGATATTATATTATGATAATTCTAGTGCTATAAATATTTCAAAAAATCCAATCCAGCATTCACGTACCAAGCACATTGACATTAGGTATCATTACATTCATGAATTAGTGGAAGAAAAGTTAATCTCTTTAGATAACATTCCGACCGAGACTCAACTTGCTGACATTTTCACTAAACTGCTCGACAAAAGCAGGTTTAATAAATTGAAATTTGATATTGGAATGTGTAATTTAAATTGATTATTCATGCATTTGTGTATCATAATGTATATATATTTGATAATTTATTGGTTTAAATTTCAAATTTTTATGAAAATGTATATTTTTATTGGTACACGACCAATCGAGAACGGTCCTCAACCAGTCGTGTAGTGCCTGGACCTTTTTAATTTGGGGAAAATCTCATCTTCCTCATTTCCTATATCTTCTCCGACGGGCATAAGCACGACCAGTCGTACCCAACCATTTGATTCGTCAAGGTTAGTGCATTTTTTGGTCAATCTTATAGATTCATGTTTTATTCTCTTCATTTTTATCATTTGAGTACTTGATTTCAAGCTTTGTTGAGATTTTAGGGTTTTTCTTCTCCATTTGCTGATCTTAGAAAACCCATCTTTACTTCCTTTGTGATTTCTTATTGCTTTGGTTTTCTTCAAGAAAATGGATGCTTGAGGAAAAAAGAAAACTACCCATGGTCCATCCTCTTCCAGATCAACTCCTATCTATAGGCGCCATCTTCAGTCATCCGAAGATGATCCCGCTCATGTACGGAATTTGCGTATGCATAATGTCATTGTTGAAAGACTTGTATTTATTGATTATATTGCTCCTTTTGGTATCTTCCTCTTCTCTAATCTGTAGGTTGGGATAACATCCTACATTGGGGTGGGCCGGCATACCAATCCATTGCACAGGTCATGATTGTATGTATCTCTGAATTTTCATATGATAATTTAACATTTAATATTGATACTAGAAAAGGTCCATTTATAGTAGACCGTCATCTGATTTCGGATCTTATGGACATACCTGTTAATGACGAAGGTATTTCCTATATAGACTCTAGCGGAAAAACCGTCAGAATCAGAAAAACGTGTGTTAACCAGAGATTTATGTAATATGGACGTTCAATGGACTCATAAAGGGAATGCGCTCCCCACAAAGTATTTGTTACCCAAATGCAGGGTTCTCCACAAAATCTTTACTTCAAATTTATATCCACGTTCTGGTAACAAAACTGAACTGACTTCATTTATGGTTCGAGTTTGCATTCTATCGTCACTAGTATGAAAGTTTGTCTACCTTCTTTAATATGTCATTTCATCATTCAGTTTCGTCTCCATCCAGGACACAGTGATATTTCATTTGCTTATCTTATGACTGTGTTAGCGTCTCATATGCTAGTTGTTATGCCTGTTGAAGAAGCTCCTATTCGTCGTCTTTCTTTTAACAATTCTAATATAAACAAGATGAAGTTGGAATTGGCTCCTGGCCAAATAGATGTGGGTGGTGGTAGTGTTGAAGCAGGGAATGAAGAATAAGGTGGCGATCTTCCTCCTGATGATATAAATATGGATGATATTTTTGATGAAATTGAATCAGATTCTACAAATGATCCTGACTATGAGCCATCTGATTTTGATGCTCCTCTTCGTGCTCTTGAGGAGAAGGTAGGGAACATGAATGTTGCCCATGATTTGCAATTTAAGTATATGCGTAAGTATCTTAGGCGCATTAACAATGGGTTTCATCAACTTGATCCTACCATACCTGCTCCTTCCTTAGGATCTGATTAAGTGTTTTAATCTTTGGTTTGTAAAAAATTTTATACTACTTTTGTTGGTGTGTGGACTTTGATTTTACTTCAATTTGTATGACTGACTTTTGTTTCAATTGGTTAATGCTATGTGAACTTTGAATTTGCTTATTTTTTACTTGCATATCTTAACTAGTTATTCCTTTCATTACTCTCTTATTGGTCTTTCGCTTCCATTTCTTCCTTTCTTCCTTTGTCTTATTGTGACAAAAAGGGGGAGAATAATTTAAATTTGATAAATATGGATATGGGGGAGATAAATATGGATTGTGGGGGAGTAGAGTAGCATATCATTTTTATGTTGGATTTAGTTGTGCTACTCAGGGGGAGTAAGTAATGAAGAATTTGTGAATGACAAATGGTGCATGATTCGTTAATCAGGCTGTAACTGGTTTACTTTTATAACTGGAGCATGATTTCTGTTGTGTTCATATTGATCATATTTTTTAAGTGTGTTTTGTCACAAATTTGACAAAGGGGGAGATTGTAAGTGCAATAGTTATTTGCCCCTTTGGTTGTCAAATTTTGTAGTGCCAAAAACACAATCTATGTCTTGTGTAGCATATTAACTTGTATGTTCAAGTCACTGCATTAATGCTACAAGTTAAGAATGATGATTTACTTCAAGAAGTTCAAGTTCAAGATATTTGTCTACTTCTGCAAGCTTCAATGATCAGAATATTTCAAGAGCTACATCAGAAGACAAGTTCTTGTTCAAGTCTCAAGTACAACTCAAGAATAACAGTACAAGATGAAGTTCAAGCTTTAGAAGATCTCAAGTTCAAGCTACATTAGAGATCTCAAGCTTCACAATCTTCAAAGGTCAACCAACATCTGAAGAAATGAAGACTCAATGTCCATACTTCACATTGAAGGTATGAATGACCTTAGTTTGACCTTAGGGTAGGTCATTTTATATACATAATTCAAATTGAATATTTTTATAAGTGTTTGGTGTGTTCTAAGACCAATCCTCGACTCTGTTCGACTAGTCCTAGAACTAGCTCGACCAATCTAAGAAATTTCAAGAACAGTCCTAAGTTGTTCCAAAATTTCAAAATTTTTTGGTTGAGCTTCGACCAGTCCTGGAGTCTGCTTAACCAGTCGTAAGAACAATGTCGACTCATTCACGACCAGTTCTGCAACTACGACTCAAACTCCAGCAACCATTCTTGGTTCCGCACGACCAGTCGTGGAGGCCTCACGACCAGTCGTGAACACCTTATGACCAGTCGTGGAACGGTTTTATCCGATCACGCTTAAAATTTCAAAATGCAGTTCAACCTACGACCAATCGTGATGGCCACACGACCAGTCGAAGATGCGATTTCTGCATCTATAAATAGAACACGAATTTCAGAGTTTTTCAAGAATTCAATTCAAGTAAAATCAAGGCATTACTCTGAGATAAGTTTGTGTTATTTAAGCTACTTTGTGCATATTTAATATTTTCTTTTGTTAGCTTTATTTATTTGATTTTGTTTCTGCATTCCAATCTGAAATGAAAAGAGGAATTGTTGTATTCCTTCTTCTTGGAATCAAAATCAAATAGAGCTAGCCCAACTGGTTTAATTTAAAATCAAATAGAACCTATAACTATTTCAAAGTGAGTATTAGACAATTGAACTTCTATATTCGAACTTCTACTTCGATTGGTTCTTCCAGGCTACAACGAAAGGAGAAATTCAGGTATTTTACTTTATTGCAAATTTCCTTATTTTTGGTTTTTGCTTGAGATTAAGCCAGAAAAATCTCAATCTAGTGGTTATCTGAGGAGAGCCAGAAAACTCAGATGTGGGGGTTTTTTGAATTTGTAAGCCCATTTGAAAGACACAATTGTGAAGGTTTTAGGTGAACCTGAGAAACCTATTCTTATAGTGAACGCTGATATCCCCTGTGTGAGGATATTAGGAGTGGAGTAGCAATCTGTGTGGTTGTTGTTTAACAGTTGGTGTACACACAGGCGAACCACTATAATTCTGTGTTTTGTGGTTTGAATGTTTGTTTGAATTTCTATATCTTTTATCATTCAAAGCTACGGAATATATATGTGGATGTGAATGTTGTAATCTTTTACATTTCAAGCATTGTGGGGAGTGTTGTAATAGTTTAGAATTTAATTTCTTGCTATTTCCTTTATTTCCTTTCAGTTTGAGTTTTTGATATTCAAATTGTTCTAGTAAGGTCGTCCTGCCATAAACCCTTGGTTTTTATGGTGCAAGGTTGTCCTTAAAACAACATTGGTATCAACCTCTCTATTTTATTGCTTTACATTTCAGTATTGCGATTTGTTTAAAGTTTTATCTTTCAAGGCTATCTTATTAATTTAAATTACACTATTAAAATTTTAATTTGACATAGTCCTATTCACCCCCCCCCCCTCTAGGACATATAGCTAGGCCTTTTCACAATGCCATTCTTGGACGACATTCGTTCAACGCTCTGCGGGCTGTTGTGTCTACATACCATCTTGCGATGAAATTCTCCACTGAGCACAGTGCTGGACTGGTTAGGGTAGACCAACAGGAAGCTTGACAATACTATACCATGGAATTACGAACCAGCAGTAAATGATGAAGATCACCTCCCTCGATCTTCGAGAAGACTCAACTGAGAAGGGTGTCCTATGGAGGACCTCGTATCCCTCCCGCTCAATGACTCAGATCCAACCCAAACAGTGTGGGTCGGGTCGTTTCTGACACTGCCATTACCAGATGAAATCATGGACCTCTACCGATATGCCAACGTTTTTGCATGATCTCACCAGGATAGTGTAAGTGCAATTGTTATTTGCCCTTTTGGTTGTCAAATTTTGTGGTGCCAAAAACACAATCTAGATGTGGTGCCAAAATCACATTCTATGTAGATTGTAGATTTGTATGTTCAAGTCACTGTGTCAATGCTACTAAGAACGATGATCTACTTCAAGTTCAAGATCTTTGACTACTTCTGCAAGTTTCACAAGAGCTACATCAAAAGGCATGTTTTTGTTCAAGTCTCAAGTACAACTCAAGACAAGAGTACAAGATGAAGTCCAAGCTTAAGAAGATCTCAAGTTCAAGCTACATCAGAGAACTCAAGCTTCACAATCTTCAAAGGTCAACCAACATTTGAAGAAATGAAGACTCTATGTCCATGCTTCACATTTAAGGTTTGCATGACCTTAGTTTGACCTTAGGGTAGGTCATTTTGAATACATAATTCATATAGAATACTTTTATAAGTGTTTGGTCTGTTCTAAGACCAGTCCTAAACTCTGTTCGATTAGTCCTAAAACTAGCTTGACCAGTCCTGAACTCTGTTCGACTAGTCCTAGAACTAGCTCGACCAGTCCAAGAAATTTCAAGACCAGTCCTAAGTTGTTTCAAATTTTCAGAATATTTTTAGTTGAGCTTCGACCAGTCCTGGAGTCTGCTCGACCGGTTGTAGGATTAGTGTCGACTCATTCACGACCAGTCTTACAATTACGACTCAAACTCCAACAACCATTCCTGATTTCTCACGACCAGTCATGGGATGGTCACGATCAGTCGTGGACACCCTAAGACCAGTCGTAAAACGATTTTATCCAATCGCGCTTAAAAATTCAAAATGCAGTTCAACCTACGACCAGTCGTGGTGGCCACACGACCAGTCGAAGATACGATTTTTGTAACTATAATTAGAACACGAATTTCAGATATTTATAACTCAATTCAAGAAAATTCAAGGCATCATTCTGAGATAAATTTGTGTTCATTTTAAACTACTCTGTGCATATTTTAGATTCTCTTCTGTTAGCTGTGTATTTGATTTTGTTTCTATATTCCAATCTGAATTGAAAAGAGGAATTATTGTATTCCTTCTTCTTGGAATCAAAATCAAATCTAGCTAGCCCAACTGGTTTAATTTAAAATCAATTAGAACCTAGAACCATTTCAAAGTGAGTATTGGACATTGAACTTCTACATTCGAACTTCTACTCCGATTGGTTCTTCCGGGCTACTACAAAAGGAGAACTCCAGGTATTTTACTATATTGTAAATTTCTCTGCTTTTTGTTTTTGTTTGAGATTAAGCCAGAAAAATCTCAATTGTTCAGTTATCTGAGGAGAGCCAGAAAACTCAGAAAGTGGGGTTTTTGAATTGTGTAAGCCCATTTGAAAGACACAATTGTGAAGGTTTTAGGTGAACCTGTGAAACCTATTTTGATAGTGAACGCTGATATCCCCTGTGTGAGGATATTAGGAGTGGAGTAGCTGTGTGGCTATTGTTGAACAGTTGGTGTACACACGGGCGAACCACTATAATTCTTTGTGTCTTGTGGTTTGAATGTTCATTTAATTTTTATATCTTTTATCATTCTGATTTGTGATGTATGTGTGGATGTGAATGTTGTAATATTTACATTTCAAGCATTGTGGGAATGTTGTAATAGTTTAGAATTTATTTCTTGCTATTTCCTTTCAATTTGAGTTTTTGATATTCAATTTGTTCTAGTAAGGTTGTCCTGCCATAAACCCTTAGTTTTTATGGTGCAAGGTTGTCCTTAGAACAACATTGGTATCAATCTCTTTATTTGAGTTTGCTTTACATTTCCATATTGTGATTTGTTATCATTCTTTTATTTCAATTCTGTTGTTAAAAGTTTTATTTGGCATAGTCCTATTTCCATATTGTGATTTGTTATCATTCTTTTATTTCAATTCCGTTGTTAAAAGCTTTGTTGTCATTTCAATTCCTGAATCGTGGTTCAATTCTAAGGTAACCGCGATCCAGGAACTTCGTGATACAAACAATATGAGGGTAGAAGAACTAGTTGGGTCTTTACAAACCTACAAGTTAACTTTTAAAGCTCCTAAAGGAAAATCTATCGCTCTTAAATCTTCTAAACATATTTCTCAAGAAAACTCTGATTTAGAAAATTCTGAAGACCATATGGCTCTTTTAGCAAAAAAGTTTTACAAGATTTTCAAAAGTAAAAAGAGGGTTGATTTTCAAAAATCAAATGATAAGAAAAGATCTAAACCTAAATCTAAAACTTGGAAATCTTTGAAAGATAGTCAATGTTACAACTACTAAGAATATGGGCATTCAGCAAACAAGTGTCCTAAAAAGGACAAAGCCAAAAAGAAGGGTATGTTGACTACTTGGGATGAATCCTCTGATTCTGAAACCTCTTCTAAATCAAAAGATTCTGAAACTGAGTCGGGTAATGAAGTCAAAGCCCTTATGACTCTAGCCAAGTTCACTTTTCAGATCATGAAGATTCTACTAATGAAGAAAATATGAATAGTGATCATGAAAATGAAGAAGATCTTCAAGATGCTTATAATGCCCTATACAAGGAAAGTTGTAAGATTGCAGTAAAACTAAAACTTCAAAAAGAAAAATTTTCAAAGCTTAAAGAAAATTTTGAGTCTTTTGTTTTAGAAAAATCCCATCTTTCAGATTGTTTTGAAAAGATTAAATGTGATTTAGAATTCAAAACCTCCCTGATTGAAAAACTTAAATATGAAAATGATAAACTTAAGCTTGAAAACTCTTCTCTTTTGAGTTTAAAGGATACATAGAGGTATTCCCAAGGTGATCCAAAATTAGAAAAACTTCTGTCTAGATCAAGTAAATGTGGTGACCGATCTGGTTTGAGCTACGATAAAAGTGTTCCTTTTAAACAAAAGAATGCATGTGAGACCCGACCCGAGTTCGCATGTGTGCATGTGTGTGTTTGAGTATGCATCTCGTTCATTTTGGTCTCGTGGTCCTACCGGTCAAATTCCTGCGACTCGCGACCCTCGGATTGTATTTGCGATCATCCTTGGGTCCGATCACATAGACCCGGCCCAGATCAACCCAAGTTTAGTGTCATAGCGACGACATCGTCGCCGCGGTTCCATCACCGCGTCTTGTGTGACAATCTAAGTTGTAGATCATGAGTTGTGGGCTGCACTCATTCTAAGCCGATGATGTGTGATTTGGTGGGACCCACCCTAGCATTGCACATTTTTCCATGATTGATGACATCATCCTATGCATAGTTTTCTAAAAAGGCTACTCTATAGCCTACCCTATAGCCTCCCTAGCTAGCCATGGGCTGCTTCTCCCATGACCATGATTACTTTTATCTTCTCTAGACAATCATTGTTAGCCTCTTTTAGAGAAACTAATCATTTCTCTTGGTTACATCTCCTTAGCAAATCCCATTTCCCTCTCATTTTCTCATTCTCTTCTCCTTGCTAGAGCCCAAACCATTCCCACCCTCTCCCTTTCTCCAGCCCTCCTTCTCTCTAATCCCCTCCAATCTAACCATTTTCAACTCATCTCCACCATAGGAAGCTTTTCCTTGGAGCTAGAGGATCATTGAGGTGTAGGATTGAAGATAGATCTTAAGGTGGGTGTTCCTTAGATTGAAATTTTTGATTTCTTTGATTCCATGGATGTTCTTTCCATTCCTTTCATTTTGAAGCTTGTGGGGCCCATCAAATGATGGTGGTCGCCCCCATGTCTTCATGGATGTGGCTCATAGCCCATCCTTTGTGCATGCATGGTCCATGCAAGGGGCTATTCTCCATGGACCCCCCCACATGGTTTTCTTTCCTTGATCAATGATCCTTGGGTCATCTAGACCCTTGATCCTTGGTGGAGATGGCATTCCACCATAGATCTTGAGTAGGACGAGTTATGCTCATATGGAACCATGTAAGTCATGATATAGTGGACGATTGCAATTGTGTGATGAGGGGAAGGGTCTCAATGTGGCAGAGATCCTTCCTTTGTGGCTGGATTCTTTTATTTTCCTTGTTTATATCTCTGAAATCAAGATGTGTGTGGCCAACCTTTCAGCCTGGAACCATCCAGACCGTCCAAAGAGGGAGAACGTCCTTAACAGTCTACCCTTGGACGTTGGGGCCCTAAATGTACCCAAAAAGGATACATACAAATGGTATTTGTTGATGGGAATGGTCTGAATGTTTGTGGGGCCCACTGGGGTGGTCCATACCACAATTTTCATGGATTGATTTCCTCGTTTTATACTGATTATAATTAATTTAATTCAGTATTATGTTGTTATCCAGAAGTTATCTGGATAGATTTTTGAGCTGTCTTGAGCTCAGTTTTGGGGATGATTGGTGGGGTGTTTGGTCCCATTTGATATATGCCTCTTGAAGGTGGGGACCCCACCTAGATGTCTCCCAAATTTCACCCTCATCTGTCTCTTTTTGATCACCTAAAAGGGTGGGCCAAAAAGGTTAGACGGTCCAGATTTTTCTGGACTGTCCAGCCATTCTGTAGCTGTAAAAACATAAATATCAGATTGTTTTTGAAGTTGTGGGCCACCTTTGTGGACCCCACCTTATTATATACTTGGGTAGGGATGTTGGTCCTACATTTTCTTAAAATTTGGAAGACCTGGACCCACTCTAATGGGGTGCACAAATCAGGGGCAGCAGCATTATTTCAGTACCAGAATTTTTTTCAGAAATACCTTGTTGTCCATAAATTGTAAGAGTTAAATAAAATAATTTTACTATCTAAAAAATTCTAAAAATTTTCAGAGAGGTTTCCCACCCATGGTAGGGCCTACCTGAAAAATTTTAGGACCAATGGACCCCATTTGGGCATCCAAAAGGGTGGGCCAATATAGTGGGCTGCCAGAAATTTCTGCTACGCAGTCTAGCAGCATAGTTCCATAAAAATAAATTTTTAAAAAATATTTTCTTAGAAGGTGGGCCATATTTTTGGATTCCACCTTGTTTTAAGATCGATGAGGAACCTCGGTTCTAAATTTCAGGAATTTTGGAGGCCCAGAACCTACCCATTTGGATGGCCCAAATTCAGATCAGTTATTTCCAGCAACATTCCACCTTGGACACATTGTAACTTCTGAATTTATTAAAATACTTATGAGTATCCAAAAATTATGAAAATTTATAGAGAGGTGTTCTGCCCATATTGGGACTCACATAAAAAATTTTGAGACCAATGGACACCTGTGCGCACCGTGGCTAGGGCCGGACTGGCCCACCATGTTGGGATGTCCAGGTCAGTCCAATTTTCTGGACAGACTGTTTTGTTTAAATTAATTAAAATACTTATGAATATTCATAAATTCTGAAATTTTTTGGGGGTGTGTCCCACCTATGGAAGTATCACCTTACAAAATATTAGACCCAATGGATATTCGAGCTGACCGTGGTGCGGTCGGTAAATTGGGTCAATTTTGGACCAAATACTCAGGCCCATAGGACTACCCACCATGGAATGCCCCTACCTTGGGCTGTTGCTAGGCCTGTATTCCAGCAGTATAGCCCACTAGATTTGAAGAGGATTTAAGTCAGTTATCTTATCATCTTAATTTTATTTTTGGGCTTAATTAGTGCATGATTAAAGGCCCATTCCAATTGGATTCTTCTTGGGTTAGTCTTCTAGTTAATGGGCCTTATAGCCTTGGTTGGGCTGGAACTTTTGATAGGCCCGTTGGACCCTTGAGTCTTATACTTACCATGCCATTGTGATGGGTCTTATGGGCCAAATACTCAAGTAGTTGGGCCCTTACTTGCCCTCTATAATAAATCTATACTTGGGCTGAGATGTGAGGCCCAACTTACTTGTGTTAAATATAAGGATTTCTCATATGTTAGGATAATGGGCTGCCCATTAGGCCCACCACAATGAGTGAAACCCATGACCCTTATTGTTGGGCCCTAACCTTGCTTAAGGGCCCACTAGGTTGCCTATGTATTGGGCTTAGTGTATGGCCTAGTACCCCATGAATTGATTGTGCCTTGGACCTTTCTTTACATACGTAGCGGGCTACCTTTTGGGACCCAGTTGAGGTTAGATGTCCTCCTTGGTGGCCCTAAGGTAGGCCCATAAGGCCCTTATAGGTGGTTGAAGGCCCACCATGGACCTTGTTAGGCCCGTCTCCTCCTTGAGGCTTTATGATTCTCCTAGCTTATGGGTTATCCCAAAGTATTGGGCCCCCACTAGATGACTTCGCTTCTCCTTAGTACCTATCTATGGAGGAATACATTCTACAAGTAACAATCTTATTTCATTGTGACCCATATGCATCATCTATATGAATTGATTGCATTGTATGGTGGTCATTGAGGGATGGAGTTTCTCCCCTTGTGCACGTTGAGTGCCTGAAGCTTGTGCATGATCTGTATGTGTGATTCATGCATTGGCATCGCATTTCATGATGATACCGTCATTGCTTTATCAAGGTCTTGCCTCCATAGGGACATTCGTGGATGGCTGGATGTGTGACACTAGAAATATTACTTGAGCATACCAGGTGCATAGGATGCCCATTAGTGAAATTTCCAAAACTTCCATAGTACCAAGGATCTTCTCCAACGTCGTGACCGGGTGGAATATACGACCGCACGAGGGCCTTATCTGACGCCCCGGTCACTGTTTCATGTGGGCGGGCACACGTGGGCGGGCACACATGTGGGCGGGCCCCCAAGTGTGGCTGGCAGGCTACTGTGTGGCTGGCAGGCTACTGTGTTGGGCGAGCTACTGTTGCAGTTGACTGTAGCGTAACTTGTCCCACATCGGAAGAGTTGTCTGGAGTTGTGGTGGTTATATGTTGAATTTCTCCCTTAACAGACATGACGCGTTCCTGCAGGAAACAAAACCACCACTGCGTACTCTGATGGGTGTCAGTTAGGTTGGACAATATCTTGTGGGATAGGTGTGGGCGGGACCACGGGAGCACCGGGTCTGTTTGCGAGCTACCCTTCCCCCATATGACGCGTTTTAAAGCCGTGAGCTTCGGCAAAGCGGACAATATCATGTGCTGTGGGGGTGGGCCTTACAAATGGTATCAGAGCCGAGGACGGCTCTTCCCTCAGTGGGGGATAATGTGACGCCCCGGTCACTGTTTCATGTGGGCGGGCACACATGTGGGCGGGCCCCCAAGTGTGGCTGGTAGGCTACTGTGTGGCTGGCAGGCTACTGTGCTGGGCGAGCTACTGTTGCAGTTGACTGTAGCGTAACTTGTCCCACATCGGAAGAGTTGTCTGGAGTTGTGGTGGTTATATGTTGGGTTTCTCCCTTAACAGACATGACGCGTTCCTGCGGGAAATAAAACCACCACTGCGTACTCTGATGGGTGTCAGTTAGGTTAGACAATATCTTGTGGGATAGGTGTGGGCGGGACCACGGGAGCACCGGGTCTGTTTGTGAGCTACCCTTCCCCCATATGACGCGTTTTAAAGCCATGAGCTTCGGCAAAGCGGACAATATCATGTGTTGTGGGAGTGGGCCTTACACCTTATACCATTAGGTCGCGACTCCCACTGTCGTGTAGTCGGTTGGATAAGGGTGTGGCCTTACTCGCCTTATATAAGGAGACATTGTTAGGCTGAGTCTGACTAGCTCGTAAATGAGTCCGCTACCTTCAGACCTTATTGATGATTGACTATCCACAGGCGGGTAGTGAGGTCTCTTATGCTCGTTTGACTGTGCGGGGTCTGTAGAGCGGCAGTCATTTAGCAGTGTAATGGACCTCGGTGATTTCCTTATAATTGGAAATGTACTTGATATGTGGATTGGGTATGAGCACTAGCATTACTTGTATCACATTAGCATTGGCCGTATAAGCCCCTTCATGCATTGCCTTGGTATGACACCCAGTACTCATTGCATCGCATTCATAATAATCCTTGGTAAGGCTAGTGATATTCTCATTGAGCATGTTTCTCTCCTTGTACCTCCTTCTATTCTTCTGTGCACCTATGGTCACACACTTTCACCACCCTCTAAGCTTCTATAAGCTTATGCACGATTGATGCGTGTAGAAGACTCTAGGCAGGCGTCGTAATAGCAGATCGTGGAGTAGAGTTGAGCACTGAGGACTCTAGTGTTGCTGATTTCTCTCTTTTTTCTTATTACCTTATGTATGTCCTTTTGGACCTGATGTAAGCTAGTAAAAGTTCAAATTCTTAGTGGATTTTGTGATGTGTGCCCCTTGTTATTCTCAGATATACTTGTTGTAATCTTGGGTATGCTCGTATTGAAATAAATATACTATTATGGAAATCCTCCTTGTAGGATCCCAGGATCAGAACCTGTCTAGGGAGCCGAGAATGAGGTACTACGGAGGCTGTTGTGGCCAGAACAGGCCATCATGTTCCTTGTGAGTCCAGTTACCGAGTTTGGGGCGTGACACTACAACTCCTAAGTTTGTGAAAGGAGAATCTTCAAACTCAAAAGGAAGTAGTTCAAATCAAAAGAGTTTTAAAAATACTAAATCCATTCAATCTTCTCAAAAACCCAAAAGCAACTATTTCAACTATAAAAATCAAAATTGAAACCCTTTAGCTGAGAAAATAGTTGATCTACTTAAGGAGCTCTTAAAATCTAACTCAGTAGGTCATTCTTACAATAATTACAAATACAAGAAGACCAACTATACTCCTAAACCCAAAACGGTTATGAAATGGGTTCCTAAAGTCACCTGCTTGGTAGCCCACACTGCTTTCAAAGCTTCAAGCCATTCAAAGTGGTTCTTACACAGTGGATGCTCAAGGCATATGACAGGCGACAAGGTTTTATTCACCGATCTTAAAGATATGAATGATGGGTCAGTCACATTTGGTGATGGTAGCAACTGCAAGATTATTGGCCAAGGTACGGTTCAACTCTATAACCTTCCCTTATTTAAGAATGTTTTATATGTTGAGGGGCTAAAACACAACCTGTTAAGGATATCTCAAATATGCGATAACAATTATAGTGTGAAATCTTCTAATAAAGGTTGTGAAATCTTAAACAAAATAGGTTCTGTAATATTAACTGGTCGCAGGACTTTTGAAAACTGCTATATTGTAAGCAATGGAAGCTCATCTAATCATTCGTGCTACATTGTCCATACCGGTGAAATAGAATTATGGCATAAACGCCTTGGACATGTACACTACCATAATTTATATAGATTGAGCAAGGAAGAACTAATAAGAGGTCTACCTAAATTAGAAAAAGTAGACAAAATATGTGGTGAATGCCAGTATGACAAACAAACAAGGAGCGCTCACAAAAAGGTGAACTCCAATGCTACATCAAGACCACTCGAGCTTCTCCATATGGATCTTATAGGATCTACCAAGACGGAGAGTCGAGGTGGCAAAAAATATATACTGGTAATCATGGATGATTATACTCGATTCACTTGGGTAGCCTTCCTAAGAGATAAATCAGGAACCCTTGATGAAGTAAAAAGGATTCTCATACGGATCCAAACTGAAAAAGGTTTTCAAATTTGTAGGATCCGCAGTGATCATGGATCTGAGTTCGAAAATAGCAATTTTGAAAAGTTCCGTAGCGATCAGGGAATATTGCATGAATTCTCTGCGGCCAAAATGCCAAAACAAAATGGAATTATGGAAAGAAAAAATAGAGTGCTTCAAGAAATGGGAAATGTAATGTTGAATAGTATGAAGCTCCCTAGAAATCTTTGGACTGAAGCCGTGAATACTGCCTGCTATGTTATTAATCGGGTTTATACTTGTAAATCTAATAATAAAACGGCTTATGAAATGTAGTTCGATAAGAAGCCTACTGTTAAATACTTTCGAGTTTTTGGCAGCAAGTGATATATTTTACGTTACCATGAAAATCTGGGAAAGTTTGACACCAAAAGTGATGAAGGTATCTTTTTAGGATATTCTTTGAATAGTCACGCATATTGTGTACTGAACAACAGGACTGGTGTTATTCAAGAGTCCATTAATGTGGTATTTGATGATCACTTGAATACACCTGCCCCTAGTTCAGATAATAATGAAGTGTTTTTTATTGATAAACCAGATACCTCATGATCAAGTCTAAATAATTCTGATCTAAGACTGTCAAAGATTATCCAACCACTCAAATTCTTAGAAACCCTCTCACTGGTGTGCGTACTCGTAGACAATTAGAAGACATATGTAACTACGTGTGTTTTACATCCCAGATTGAACTGGTAAATGTAAAAGAAGGCTTTTCAGACGAAAACTGGATAGTAGCTATGCAGGAAGAACTTAATCAGTTTGTTCGAAATGATGTTTGGTATCTTGTTCCTAGACCTAAAGATAAACATATTATAGGAACTAAGTGGATTTTCAAAAACAAGTCTGATGAACATGGTAATATAATTCGAAACAAGGCAAGACTAGTTGTACAAGGGTACACTCAAATTGAAGGCATCGATTACGATGAAACCTTTGCCCCAGTAGCTCGTCTTGAATCAATCAGACTTTTTGTATCCATTGCTTGCTTTAGAAAATTTAAGATTTATCAAATGGATGTAAAGAGTGCCTTTTTGAATGGCGATTTACATGAAGAGGTTTATGTTGAACAACTTACAGGGTTTGAAGACCCTAAGTTTACTAATCATGTATACCATCTTTAAAAAGCTCTCTATGGTTTAAAACAAGCTCCCAGGGCATGGTACGAGAAATCGACTAAGTTTTTACTAAGTCACAATTTTCAAATGGGAAGTGTCGATAAGACGCTCTTTGTTAAGAAACACAATGATGATATCTTAATGGTTCAGATATATGTTGATGATATTATTTATGGATCTACTTGTACTAACATGACTGTTGAGTTTGCAGATTTAATAAAATCTAAGTTAAAAATGAGCATGGTTGGGGAATTGAATTATTTCCTAAGGTTGCAAGTAAAACAACAAACTGATGGTATTTTTATTTCTCAAACCAAATATGCTTTGAACTTGATTAAAAAATTTGAATTTCAGAATGGTAAGAACTTTGATACTCCTATGAGTACAACCTTAAGACTCTTAAAAGACTCTACAGGTAAAAATGTAGATCCTAAACTATATCGTAGCATGATTGGCAGTTTACTTTACTTAACCGCAAGTAGACCTGATATTGCTTCAAGTGTTGGTATTTGTGCTAGATATCAGTCTAACTCTAAAGAATCTCATCTAACTGCTGCTAAGCGGATTATACGATATGTCGAAAGTTCTACTAATTTGGGTCCTTGGTATCCATATGATACTAGTGTTTAATTGGCTGGGTATTCAGATGCTGATTGGGCTAGTAATATCGATGATAGGAAATCAACCAGTGGTGGTTGTTTCTATATCGAAAATTGTTTAGATTCTTGGTTTAGTAAGAAGCAAAGTTCTGTATCGTTCTCCACAGCTGAGGCTGAATACATCGCAGATGGAAATGCATGTACTCAGCTTTTTTAGATGAAACGTATGTTAAACGATTATGGAATTGCACAAGAATCAATGATATTATATTGTGATAATTCCAGTGCTATAAATATTTCAAAAAATCCAATCCAGCATTCACGTACCAAGCACATTGACATTAGGTATCATTATATTCGTGAATTAGTGGAAGAAAAAATAATCTCTTTAGTTTACATTCCAACCGAGACTCAACTTGCTGACATTTTTACTAAACCACTCGATAAAAGCAGGTTTAATAAATTGAAATTTGATCTTGGAATGTGCAATGTAAATTGACTATTCATGTATTTGTGTATCATAGTGTATATATATTTGATAATTTATTAGTTTAAATTTCAAATTTTTATTAAAAATGCATATTTTTTATGGTACTCGACCAGTTGAGGAAGTGCTCGACCAGTCATGATACGACCAGTCGAGAACGGTCATCGACCAGTTGTGTAGCGCGCTGGATCTTTTTAATTTGGGGGAAAAACTCATCTTCCTCATTTTCTATTTCCTCTCCAACGAGCATAAGCACGACCAGTCATACCCAACCGTCTGATTCATCAGGGTTAGTGTATCATTTGTGTTTTTCTTATAGATTTAAGCTCTATTCACTTCATTTTCTTCCTTGAAGTGCTTGATTTCAAGTTTTCTTAAGATTTTGGGTTTTTCTTCTTCATTTGTTGATCTTAGAAAACCCATCTCTATCCTCTTTGCATCTTCTTGTTTCCTTGGTTTTCCAATTGCTAATGGATGCTAGAGGGAAAAAGAAAACTATCTGTGGTCCATCATCCTCTAGATCAGCTCCTATCACTCGACGCCATCTTCAATCACCCGAAGATGATCCCACACATGTATGGGATTTACGTTTGCACAGTGTCATTGTTGAAAAAGCTGTGTATTGATCACATTGCTCCTTTTGGTATACTTCCTCTTCTCCAATCTGTAGGTTGGGATAACATCTTACATTGAGGTGGGCCTGCATACCAATCCATTACACAGGCTATGTGTGCATGTATCTCTAAATTTTCATATGATAATTTAACTTTTAATATTGATACTAGAGAAGGTCCATTTATAGTAGACTGTCATCTGATTACGGATCTAATGGAAATACCAGTTAATGATGAGGGCATCCCTATTCATATTCTAATGGAAAAACCTTTAGAATTAGAAAAACGGATGTTAAACAGAGATTTATGTAATATGGACGTTCAATGGACTCATAAAGGGAATGCGCTCCCCACAAAGTATTTGTTACCCAGATACAGGGTTCTCCACAGAATCTTTGCTTCAAATTTATATCCACGTTCTGGTAACAAAACAGAACTAACTTCCTATATGGTTCGGGTTCTGCATTCTATCGTCACTGGTACTAAAGTCTGTCTGCCTTCTTTAATATGTCATTTCATCATTCAATTTCAAATCCATCCAAGACATAGTGATATTCCATTTGCTTATCTTATGACTATGTTAGCTACTCACATGCTAGTTTCTAAGCCTGTTAGAGAGGCTACCATTCATCATCTTTTGTTTAACAATACTAATTTAAATAAGATGAAATTGGAACTGGCACTTGGCCAAAGAGATGTGGGTGGTGGTGGTGCTGAAGTTGGGAATAATGAAGAAGGTAGCGATCTTCCTCCTGATGATATCAATATGGATGAAATATTTGATGAAATTGGATCAGACTCTGGAAATAATCCTAACTATGAGCCATCAGATTTTGATGCTCGTCTTCGTGCTCTTGAGGAGAGGGTAAAGAACATGAATGTTGCCCATGATTTGCAATTTAAATATACGCACAAGTATCTTAAGCGTTTAAATAAGGGCCTTCATCAAATTAATCCTACCATACCTGCTCCCTCCTAAGGATCTGATTAAGTATTTTAATCTTTGGTCTGTAATAACTTTTTATACTACTTATGTTGGTGTGTGAACTTTCATTTTACTTCAGTTTGTATGACTGATTTTTGTTTCAGCTGGTCAGTGTTATATGAACTTTGATTTGCTTATTGCATATCTTAACTTGTTACTCCTTTAATTACTCTCTTACTGGTCTTCCACTATCATTTCTTCCTTTCTTCCTTTGTCATATTGTGACAAAAAGGGGGAGAATAATTTAATGGTTATATGGGGGAGATGATTGTGGGGGAGTAGAGTTAGCATCATTTTTTATGAAGGATTTATGTATGCTACTCAGGGGGAGTAAGTAATGAACAATTTGTGAATAACAACTGGTGCATGATTCGTTAATCATGTTATAACTAACTAGTGTATGATTCTTTGTGTTCATAATGATCATATCATATTCTTGTTAAGTGTATTTTGTCACAAATTTGACAAAGGGGGAGATTGTAAGTGCAATTGTTATTTGCCCTTTTGGTTGTCAAATTTTATGGTGCCTAAATCACATTCTATGTAGCTTGTGGATTTGTATGTTCAAGTCACTGCATCAATACTGCTAAGAACGGTGATCTACTTCAAGTTCAAGATCTTTGACTACTTCTACAAGTTTCACAAGAGCTACATCAAAAGGCATGTTTTTGTTCAAGTCTCAAGTACAACTCAAGACAAGAGTACAGGATGAAGTCCAAGCTTAAGAAGATCTCAAGTTCAAGCTACATCAGAGAACTCAAGCTTCACAATCTTCAAAGGACAACCAACATTTGAAGAAATGAAGACTCTATGTCCATGCTTCACATTTAAGGTTTGCATGACGTTAGTTTGACCTTAGGGTAGGTCATTTTGAATACATAATTCATATAGAATACTTTTGTAAGTGTTTGGTCTATTCTAAGACCAGTCCTGAACTTTGTTCGACTAGTCCTAGAACTGGCTCGACCAGTCCAAGAAATTTCAAGACCAGTCCTAAGTTGTTGCAAATTTTCAAAATTTTTTGGTTGAGCTTCGACCAGTCCTGGAGTCTGCTCGACCGGTCGTAGGAACAATGTCGACTCATTCACGACCAGTCCTACAGCTACGACTCAAACTCCAGCAACCATTCCCGATTTCTCATGACCAGTCGTGAAGGCCTCACGACCAGTCATGGACACCCTAAGACCAGTCGTAAAACGGTTTTATCCGATCGGGCTTAAAAATTCAAAATGTAGTTCGACCTACGACCAGTCATAGTGGCCACACGACCAGTCAAAGATGCGATTTCTGCGACTATAAATAGAACACGAATTTCAGAGATTTATAACTCAATTCAAGAAAATTCAAGGCATCATTCTGAGATAAGTTTGTGTTCATTTTAAGCTACTCTGTGCATATTTTAGATTCTCTTTTGTTAGCTTTGTGTATTTGATTTTGTTTTTATATTCCAATCTGAATTGAAAAGAGGAATTGTTATATTCGTTCTTCTTGGAATCAAAATCAAATCTAGCTAGCCCAACTGGTTTTATTTAAAATTAATTAGAACCTAGAACCATTTCAAAGTGAGTATTGGACATTGAACTTCTACATTTGAACTTCTACTCTGATTGGTTCTTCCGGGCTTCTACAAAAGGAGAAATTCAAGTATTTTACTATATTGTAAATTTCCCTGTTTTTGGTTTTTGTTTGAGATTAAGCCGGAAAAATCTCAATTGTTTGGTTATATGAGGAGAGCCAGAAAACTTAGAAAGTGGGGTTTTTGGATTGTGTAAGCCCATTTGAAAGACACAATTGTGAAGGTTTTAGGTGAACCTGTGAAACCTATTTTGATAGTGAACGCTGATATCCCCTGTGTGAGGATATTAGGAGTGAAGTAGTTGTGTGGCTGTTGTTGAACAGTTGGTGTACACGCAGGCGAACCACTATAATTCTTTGTGTCTTGTGGTTTGAATGTTCGTTTAATTTCTATATCTTTTATCATTCAGATTTGTGGGATATATGTGTAAATGTGAATGTTGTAATATTTACATTTCAAGCATTGTGGGAATGTTGTAATAATTTAGAATTTATTTCTTGTTATTTCTTTTATTTCCTTTCAGTTTGAGTTTTTGATATTCAATTTGTTCTAGTAAGGTTGTCCTGCCATAAACCCTTGGTTTTTATGGTGCAAGGTTGTCCTTAGAACAACATTGGTATCAATCTCTTTATTTGAGTTTGCTTTACATTTCCGTATTGTGATTTGTTATCATTCTTTTATTTCAATTCCGCTGTTAAAAGTTTTATTTGGTATAGTCCTATTCACCCCCCCCCCCTCTAGGACATATAGCTAGGCCATTTCAGATAGGCTCAGAATAAGCCCGAAGGTCATGGTCCATAGGTTGAATGTCGACCCCAACCATCGACCAATCTGACAAAAGCTAAGAGCGTTCCAACCTGAACGATATGCCATAATCGGAGAAGAAGTTGAGAAAATTCTCAAAACCAATCTAAGTGATTTACTATCTGGACTAGGTAGCCAATGTAGTTTTGGTTAAAAGTCCAATGGGAAGTGGCCGGGTTGTGTTGATTACATTGACCTG
This sequence comes from Magnolia officinalis, assembly GCA_021015155.1. NCBI lineage: Eukaryota > Viridiplantae > Streptophyta > Magnoliopsida > Magnoliales > Magnoliaceae > Magnolia > Magnolia officinalis. The sequence continues at coordinate 49,601,193 of JAJHSJ010000012.1, forward strand.
AACAAAGCTGTTCCAAAGATCGCTTCCCTTTACCCAGGATCGACCACCTCATTGATAGTACAGCTGGGCATGAGTTGCTAAGCTTCATGGATGCCTATTCGGGTTATAACCAAATTGCAATGCACCCATCGACAAGCAGAAGACAACCTTTGTTACCAGTAAAGGGATCTACTACTACTAGGTCATGCCTTTCGGACGAAAAACGCTAAAGCCACGTACCAAGGGCTCGTCAACAAAATGTTTACCCACTAGATCGGGTGCTCAATGGAAGTTTACATCAACACCATGCTCGTCAAAAGTGCTAAAGTCTCAAACCACATATCCGACCTCGAAGAGATGTTCCTGATCCTTCAGGAATACCAAATGAAATTGAATCTAAGCAAGTGCGCCTTCGGCGTCAGCTCTGGTAAGTTCCTTGGATTCTTGGTCAATTAGAGGGGAATTGAGGCAAACCCCTATAAAATCCGAGCCCTGCTCGACATAAGCTCGCCCAGGATGACAAAAGAAGTCCAATGCTTCGCAGGAAGAGTAGCCACGCTGAACCATTTCGTATCTCAAGTTATAAACAAATGTCTTCCCTTCTTCAAGCAATTGAAAGGGAAGCAGAAGACAGAATGGACGAAGTAGTACGAGCTCGCCTTTTAGCAATTCAAGTAATACCTGGGGTCACCACCATAACCAAAACATGGATAACCATAATTGTTATACCTGACAGTTTCAACAGCAGCAGTCAGCTCAACTCTGATCAGGGAACATGAAGGGAAACAACCTCAAATGTACTACGTCAGCAAGGCCCTGGTCTCTGCCGAGACCAGGTACCTGGACACGAAAAAGTTGGCGCTACCCCTTGTCATTTCTTCCCAGTGTTTAGGGTCGTACTTCCAAGCCCATACCATCATCGTTCTAACCAATCAACCGCTCTACCAAGTGCTACAAAAGCCTAATGTGTTAGGGAGACTAATGAAGTGGGCGATCGAGCTTAGCGAGTTCGACATTAAATATCAACCCCGAACAACAATCAAAGGACAAGTGGTGACTGATTTCATTGCCAAGCTGGCTCCTTCCAAGCTGGCTCCTCTCGAGCTGGGTCACACCGAGCTGGCGTATAGTCCTGACATGAGTCCCACCCAGACCGAATATCAACCGGCTGACCCAGACCAGTTGACGTGGACATTATACGTTGATGGCTCATCTAATTCTAAAGGCAGAGGAGTCGGTATAGTCCTGGAAGCCCCAGACCAGACGTGTGTACACTATGCCTTGAGATTTGGATTTCAGCCATCAAATAATGCAGCAGAATATGAAGCATTACAGTCCAGGCTCATTTTAGCAGTTGTCATGAGAGACCTACATCTGAAAGTTCACAGCGACTGACAACTTGTCGTCAACCAAATAGCAAACAAGTACCATGCGAAAAAAGGAACGAATGAAGGCCTACCTTTAAAAAGCCCGAGAGCTGATCGGCAAGTTCTCGAAGTACAGCATCAGCCTAATCCCCAGAGTGGAAAACTCTAAAGTAGACATGTTAGAAAAATTGGCCATTGCAGATGAGGACGATATTCCAAGATCTATCCTGATCGAGTTCCTTACCGAACCAAGCGTCATTTATACCATCCCGATCATAGTCCTCCCAATAAACTCATAACCGACCTGGATGGATCCAATAACTGATTACCTCAAGGAGGGAAAGTTGCCTGAGGACTGATAAAAGGCACGTAGGCTCCGAACCAAAGCCACTCGTTACACTATGGTCAGGGACATCTTGTATAAAAAGGGATTCTTCCTCCCCTATCTCAGGTGCCTCCGACCCAAGGAAGCCAGGTACATTCTGAAAGAGATCCATGAAGGCATTTATGGGAATCACTCCGGTGGCCGATCCCTCACCCACAAGGTCATCCAACAGGGATACTTTTGGCCGACCATTCAAGCGGGCGCCCAACAGCATATTAAAAAATGTGAAAAATGTCAACGGTTTGCGGCAATACCTCAGCAGGCCCCTGAGCAACTGACTCCTATGACTGGACCATGGCCATTCGCCAAATGGGGGATCGACATCATCGGCCCCCTACCAACCGGAAAAGGGCAGACCAAGTTCGTAGTTGTTGCGGTCGACTATTTCACTAAATGGGTCGAGATCGAGCCCCTGGATAAGATCACCAAGCAGAAGATTACAGACTTCCTCTAGAAGAACATCATATGCAGATATGGGATCCCCCGCACGATCATTTTGGACATTGGTAAACAATTCTGAAGCATGTGCGAGAACCTTAGAATCCAAAACATATACTCATCACCTCAGCACCCGCAGGCCAATGGACATGTTGAGGCAGTCAACAAGATTATTAAGAATCATCTTTGGACAAAGCTTGAAAAAGCCAAAGGGTCATGGACCGAAGTGCTTCCTCACATCCTCTGGGCATACCGAACTACTACCCAGACAGCCATAGGGGAAACCCCTTTTTCCTTAGCTTTTAACACAAAAGATGTTATCCTAGTTGAGATCAGACTCCCAATCGCTTAAACCCAAAATGCTGAACTAATGTCACTGGATCTCGACCTCTTTGAGGAAAGAAGGGAGCAAGCGCAGGTCAAGGTCGCAATTTGACAATAGCAGGTCGCCCATTTCTACAATGCTAGGGTTAAAATGAGAAGGTTTCGAGATGGAGACCTAGTCCTCTAGAGAACCTTCCGGAACACCATGAAACCCAACTAGAAAACTTTATGACCGAATTGGGAAGGGCCCTACGTGGTGATAAGTGCGAACCGACCAGTATCGTATCGACTTGAGGACTTCGAAGGTCGGCTCCTGCGCACCCATGGAATGCCGAGCACCTCAAAATCTACTACGCGTAAGGGCCGACCTACCTGAGTGTGAAATCTACTATATTTATTCCAACACGAAAAGTTTGCTTTCTACTTTGATATCAATAAAATCCCCAAGTCGGGACAATTTTGTTTTCTACTTCAATATCTTCGAACAGGCCATCTACTAAAAGTCTATTAAGGGCTTCCCATAAGAAATGGGAAGAACGGCCCTAATTAATGGGCTGACCCTTCAAGAAGAGGTCAGACCCTGTAATGTCGACACTACTCAAGTTACGTGATTCGTGTATCCGACCTATGGAAAACTATTTAGACGTCGCGACCTGAAAAGGTTAAACCGACCTTCTTACTTAGAAAAATTGCACAAGCAAACAGGATGGCAAAAATTGTCTATATATTAATAAAATTCTGAGGGGCACATTACATCAGGATTTTAAAAAAAAAAAAAAAAAAACACTTTTTTAGTAAGAAAAAAAGAAAGAGAAAAGGCCACTAGGCTGCAAGGGGTTGCTCGGAAGGCGATTCTTCTAGAGGCACCTTGGGATCTGAATTGACATCCTCATAAGCTGAGAGGTCGAGCTCAGGATGGTCCCCCTTCATGTCATCAAGGCGCTTCTCGTACCCGACGCCGTACATAGCAACCCTGTCTTCCGTATACTCCTTGGAAGACTTGAACTACTCCATTGCGGCAACCCAAGATAAAGTGACAACTGCCTAGGCTTCCTTTATCTTCACATCAAAATAACATGTCAAGGTAACCAGGTCGAACTTCCACCGAGCTCCCCTCTCTAAGGCCTCGTTGAGCAACTTCTTAGAGGCCCCCAGTTTGGCCGCCGAGCTCTCCAATTGAGCCTTCAGGGCAGACCGAAGTTACTCGGCTTTAGCACTGGACTGAGTGGCCTCGGCGTGGAGTTGCTCGACCTCAACGCCCTTCCTCAACAACGCCAGTTCTGCCTCCTTGAATTCCATCTGAAGGCACATCAGCTCACGATGCACATGAAGTAAGGAAGGAGCGTACTGCAAAGTAAGAGAAGAAGTGTCAGAACTAAAACAAGATGAAAATGACTAGTCATCCCGAGGAAGGAAAACCCACCTTAAATAAAAATTTTGCCATATAACCGATGATTCCGTCTGGTGGTGTATCCATTACACGGGTGAATTCAGCATTAGGGATATGTCAATCTACCTAGGGCAAGAGGCTCTCCAGTGAGGCTCCAGAAAACTTGGGATGACCCCCCCCCCCCCCCCCCCCCCCCGCGCGCGCGCGCGCTTGATGCATAGAAAGCTCAATAGATGTACCCACAGCAGGTGAGGCCCCAGCAGAATGGGCTTCAACAACCGAAGTCGTCCCAACAACCTCCTCAACCACCTCAGGAACGATAGCCGAGGGAATCACGGTCGGTGCATCAGCCGCAACCTCTTAAATTACAGGGGATGAAGGTCCGACCTTCCCCTTGCTTTTAGAGGTCTTCTTCTTCTTCTTCTGGGCTAACTCGGCTGGGGCGGGTGCCTTGCATTTCGACGGCCTCCCCTCCGGCATATCTGCACAACTAAAGGGTTGGCAACAAATTCACAAAATATGCTAAGTCCTGAAATAGAAAAAGTTGTACCTGTCAGGGCAGAGTCAAGACTTGATTTAAGCAGGAGTTTAAGTGTGAGAAGCTCCCTCCAAGACCTCAGATCGACTTCCACCGACTCGCTCCAGCTATTCGAGTGAGAGTTTCTAGGCCCAACACGCTAAGGTACTTAGGAAGGATTGCAGAGACGACACATCAAGTTAAAAAAATAAAGAATGACTAAGTTAAAAAAAAAAGGGGAAAGCTAAGTCCTGACAATACCGACCTGGCGCAGAGAAGGAAATCAGGACCCAAGAGCGAAGCCCGGACAATCCTGGCACTTCCCAATCTCCTGACACCCAGAACCATTTGTTCTTCCAATTCTTGTTGGAGGTCAGGATGTTCATGATCAAAGCCTTGTCAGTCCCCCACCAGGCGGAGAAGTAATACCAACCCTCATGCAGAGGGTTGGATTTCACTTGGTTAAGGTGGAGAAACTCATCCACGGTCAGCTCGACTTGGTCAACCTCGGACCAGAGGATGAATGACCCCACTAATGTTCTTCAAGCGTTAGGGAATAGTTGTCCTAGAGCTAACCCCAAATGCACAAGTACTCGTCTCACTATTCGCTGGAGAGTGAGCTTGAGGACGCACTGGAGGGTTACTGGGTAAATTGACACCTCCCCTTTGGGGGGATTGTTGGGAAGATCGGTCAGTGAGGGAGCTCGGAGTACCACGGACTCTAGGATATGGTACCCCAACCTGATCCTCATCGGATTGGCCTCCTCCAGAATGGACTCCACAAGTCCCTTTCCTCCTCCGACGGGAACTCCCGATCCTCCTCTGCTTTGCCGGGGACCATCCGAGCACCCGCGAAGCCTATGACGTTCAAAAATTGACATTGCTCATCATCATCAGGGGTGTGGTGGGTTCGACATGGGGTGTAGATTCTCTGCCCCGCCATCACTGCCAGGGGTCCCCTCCCATGAGCTCGACGTTTCCGGCATGGCTGTGGGCCCAAGAATACCGAAAACAGAGAGGAAAAAGGAAAGAAACGAAAAGGGGAGGGAGGGGAAGATGAAAATAGACCTCACCGAGGGGCAGCGCCACCTGTGATGCTCGTCGGAGATGGAGTCGTAAGGATTCACCTGACACTAAGGAAGAAGAAATTGTTCGACAAAGCTGGGAAGCAAATGACCCCACCCGACGATTAGGGCATCCCCTTTTAGGGGAGCCACGTGTTTGAGCATTTATTACCCCCAATCAATGCACAGCCAAAAATAGGCTCCTCGTTACTCCTGTTTTGACACACAGCGCGCTCCCACTCACGCACGACTACAAGACCGAGGTTAGGCCACGCGTCAACGCCTCATTCACCTTGCTCTGAAAAGGTGCCCTAACATCCCACGTGACCTCGAGCCGTGGCACGCCACCTTGATGGTGTCATACCATGATTACTAATACACCTCAATATTTGGACCTACCGCCTTATTCAGCATTAATAGTGGGATGACCCATCATCCTGATCAATAATAATCTAACCTACTTCTCATGCCTGTTCTACCAACTTGGAAGTAGGGGCTCACTGTTATGGGGAAAATAGACTGACTCACAAACGAAAGGTCAGGTCAGAAACCCACATATCAAACTTAACAAATAGTTCCAAGACCCAAGGGATGAGGATGAGTTCAATGGTGCAAATACTATAAACCTGGGGAAACCTAGCCGCCCGATTAAGCAGGTGGGTTGGTACGACCTAAGTCGGCACTCGAGGTCGGCACATCACGGTGGGTACCTCAAGGTCGGCACATCACGGTGGGTACCTCAAGGTCGGCACTCAAGGTCGGCATGATCTAAGGTGACACGACCCAAATCTCTTACTTCTCTCTAGATTGGGAGACCGACACAAACCCATGTATAAGCAATGGACAAAAGTTATCAGGACTCATGAAGAAGTTAAAGGCTACAAAAATTGGGCATCACAAAGACCTTCTTTATAAATGGAAGGCCATCACTTTGTTCGGCATACGTGGATGAGCTCCCTCATGTCCCCAGACAATACTCAACACGTCCCCAGCGCACGGCCATTTCCTTGGTCCGACCTCAAGGAGAGGTCGGTCCAATTAAGCTTAGTCTCTAACTACATTTGTATGCCAATTTCGGATGGTCCGACCTTATCTAAGGAAGATAGGTTCGAGATCCTCTTCGGAGATCACGGGATTCATCCGTGATATAATCGTGATCTCGAGATCCTCTCCAGTGATTTTCGAAGATCCTCCTACTTAACAGGGAGATCTCACCTACGTCACCGCCTCTCCTCAACTATAAAGAGGAGCATCTATAATGGTGATAGGTACGCACAATCTTTAGTCCTAAATCCTCGATATTCAAGTAAGACCCAGATCATGTCCCTGACTTAGGCATCGGAGGGTCCCCTACTCTAGCCAAGGTCTTCCTTGTCCGTTCCTTATGCAGGTAAATAGGTCCAAAAGGGGGTTAACCAGATTTTTGCATCAACAACTTTAATGACAATGGAATATTACATGAGTTTTCTACTCCTAAAATTCCTCAGCAAAATGGAATTGCTAAGAGGAAAAACAGAGCTCTTTAAGAAATGGCTAATGTTATGCTAAATAGTTTAAAATTAGCAAAAATTTTATGGGCTTAAGTTGTTAATACCGGTTGCTACACTATTAATCGTGTTTATGTAAGAGCAACTAAAAATAAAATAGCCTATGAATTTTGGTTTGATAAAAAATCTTCTGTTAAATATTTTCACACTTTCGGAAGCAAGTGTTTCATTTTACGAGATCGGGAAAATCTGGGAAAGTTTGAAGCCAAAAGTGATGAGGGAATATTTTTAGGATATGCTTTAAACAATCGACCATATCGTGTCCTAAATAAAAGAATTGGGGTGATACAAGAATCCATAAATGTTGTTCTCGATGATCGAACTATCACACCCAAACTTGATCAAAATGATGAAGTTATTATAGTCAATCAATCTGAATCATCATCGAAATCAGATTCAACTGAGCTACGATTAGCCAAGGATCATCTAACTAATCAAATACTTGGTAACCCTCGCAATGGTGTTCAAACCAGAAGACAGTTGGAAAACATATATAATTATGTTTGCTTCACTTCCCAAATAGAACCGACTAATGTAAATGAAGCCCTAACATATGAAAGTTGGACTTTAGCCATGCAAGATGAATTAAATTAGTTTGTTAAAAACAATGTGTGGTATCTGGTTCCCAGACCTTCTGACAAACATGTTATTAAAACTAAATGGATTTTCAGAAATAAAACTAATGAATTGGGAAATATTATAAGAAATAAGGCACGATTGGGTGTGCAAGTTTACACACAAATTGAAGGAATTGACTATGATAAGACCTTTGCTCCAGTTGCTCGCCTTGAGTCTATCAAATTATTTATTTCCATTGCTTGCTATAAAAATTTCAAAATATACCAAATGGATGTCAAAAGTACCTTCTTAAACGGTGACTTAAAGAAGGAAGTTTATGTTGAACAACCTAAGGGCTTTGAAAATCCCAAACTTCCTTATAATGTATATCATCTTAAAAAGGCTCTGTATAGTTTAAAACAAGCCCCAAGATCATGGTATGAAAAAATTATCAAATTTCTACTTAGTCAAAATTTTAAAATGGGGAGTGTCGATAAAACTCTATTTATATATATATAAAAAAAAAGGTAATGAAGACATGTTGATTATTGATATATATATATATATATATATATAATATATATATATATATATATATATATCTATATATATATATATATATATATATATATATATATATATATATATATATATATATGGATCAACTGTACTGACCTCTCCTCTAAGTTTGCAGGTTTAATGAAATCAAAATTCGAAATGAGTATGGTTGGTGAGCTAAATTATTTCATTAGTCTTCAAGTGAAACAGCTCAAAGATGGGATATTTATCTCTTAAACCAAATATGATTTGAATCTAGTAAAAAGATTTGGGTTTAAGAATCATAAAAAATTCTAGACACCCATGGGTACAACACTTAAACTATCTAAAGATGATTCAGGTAAAAGTGTGGACCCTCGTCTTTACCGTAGCATAATTGGTAGTCTATTGTATTTAACTGCCAGTAAACCTGATATTTCTTTCAGTGTAGGCATATGTGCTAGATATCAATCTAACCCTAAAGAATCTTATTTGTCTGTGGTTAAAAGAATAATCAGATATGTTGCTAGCATGGTCAACTTAGGCTTATAGTATTCTCATGATACATCATTACAAATTGCTGGATATACTGATGCTGATTGGGCAAGTAATGTTGATGACAGAAAATCCACAAGTGGTGGATGCTTTTATATTAAAAATTACCTTGTTCCTTGGATGAGCAAGAAGCAAAACTCAGTATCATTATCCACCGCAGAAGCTGAATATATTGCGGCAGGGAATACATGCACGCAACTGATGTGGATGAAATGTATGTTAGAAGACTATGGTATTGATCAAGATACCATGAATTTATATGTGGCAATACCAGTCCTATAAACATAACCAAAAATTTTATTCAACATTCTCATACAAAACACATTGACATAAGATATCATTATATTTGAGAATTAGTTGAAAACAAGATTTGCATTCTAGAATACATTAATACCTAGAAACAAGTTGCAGAAATTCTGACAAAACTGCTAGACTGTATCAGATTCTCCAATCTAAAAAATGATATTGGATTATGTTGTATTACTTTATTAATCTTCCTTTATTGAAATTTGTTTTTTTTTGTTTTCTTTTTTTATATATTTGCATAAAAAGGAAAGATATAAAAATAAAATTTTTGGAGATTTTTTCGGCCAGCCCATAGTTGACCGACCAGTTTAGCCATCCGAGCACCCACTCGGGCTAGCCAAATCGGGAGCGGATTGAACAAAAGGGGGAAAACCCCTAATTGCTCATTTCCACTTCATCTTCTTCAACTCATTGGTGCTTCCTTCGGCCAACCCATCTCCCTAACTTCCTTGTAAGTGGTTTATTTGTTATTTTCTTCTAGATTTAAGTTCTTGGTTATGCTTTATTTGTGAATCTTTTAATTTTTTTGAATCTAGAACCTTCATTTTGGTGGGTTTACTTTAAAAATCTGATCTACTCAAACCCATCACCCACTTTGTCATTCTTTGTTCATTTTCTTCCATGAAACATTGGATTAAACGTACCATCCGTAGACCACATTCCGGTTCCTCATTCTGCTCTGTTCCTCGGGTTGTATGATCCAAACGCGCACCAAATGATTATCTGAAGAATGTATGGGATTTTTTGCTCTCGAAGCATCATTATTGAGCGATCAGTTAATCTTGATCATATCGCTCAATATGGTCTATTTGATCTTCTCTCCGAGGTAGGGTGGAAGAAATTTCTTAAATGGGGCAGAGCGATTTACCAGTCCATTGCACAAGGGATGTATGCATCCATAAATGAAGTTTCCTCCGATAATCTATCATTTAATATTCAATTTATGGAAGAAACTATCACCATAACACCCTCCATCATATCATCCATTATGGACATTGAGATGGCAGATGACGGGTTACCTATCGCACCTCTTTTTGAAGATATGTACACTTCAGAAAGAACTATCATTACCTGGGTGTTATGTGCATTTAACACCGAATGGAGGTCCGATAACTCTCTCCACTTATAATTTACTTCTAAAATACCTCGATCTTCATCGCCTCTTTACATCTAATGTTTATCCAAGGGACTGATCTTACTCCCTTCATGTTGAGGGTCAAATATTGCATATTGGACTCCATCTATTACCTGGTTTTATGAACATGATAATGCTTAATGTTATATTTTAATCATGTTTGTGTTGCAAGGTGCATTTAAGAGCTTGGATTGAAAAAGATGTTAAAAGCATGGATTTAACACTCAAGAATCACCAAAGACAAGAGTGGATCTGATAAAACCAAGAATGAAGAATGCACATACTGAAGATCCAAGAAAACCAAGTCAAAAATGAAGAAAATCGAAGTTTTGAAGTGAAATTCGGTGATTCTCAACTAGTCCTAGCATTGGCTCGACCAATCCTGCCTACACACGACCCATCCTAGACACCGATCGACCGGTCGATGTGTCTTGACTCGAACTCCAACAACCAAAATCACTAAAATCAGGTCATCCTCAACCCATCGAAGGAAACCCTCAACCAGTCGAGGGTTGTCCTCGACCAGTCCTGGGTTATGCAGACAGCACACAAAATGTGAAAATTTGAAGCGGTTTCTGAAAATTTCCAACTTGGTGCAAAAGTTTAAGTTGTCAAACTATAAATAGGGGTCCCTAGGGCACCCCTAGGCATCATCTAGGGTTTGGAGAGTGGAGCAAAAGCGTGGAGAAGCCATCACCAAGAGTTTTTTCTTCTTTTTCCTTAGTTGTTTTTATGCTTTTCTTAAGAGATTCTAGTTTAATCATGTCTATGGTTGGATAAACTTCTTAGCTAGGGCTAAGAGGTGAAGCTTGTAGTATGATGGGATGTTTCTATTGCTTTGATTCATATTTATATTGAACTATCTTTGATCCTAGTTTGATTATAAGAAATACTTTCAGTTTTTAATGGTTTGTTGTGACTCAAATTACAATAGATCTACGATAGTTTTGAGTATGTTCTTTTCATGTATTGAGATTGTGAATTTAGAAAATCCTGTTGTTCACCATCGTCCCTTGGGCATAGTCGGATGATGGAATCCTCCCTAACTTTGACAAATCTCTCACATTGGTTTTGGGATTGGTAAACCCTATTGTTTACCTTGTCTCCTAGGAATGGTTTTATGACGGAATCACTTCTAGTTCTCACACTTCTCATCCATTGAGAACTAGGTCAAAGGAAGTTCAGATTTGATTTGACTAAGATATCTTCCAATTAGATAGGATGGGACTCCGATTCCAATCGTATGACATGAATCATGCATAAATCTCCCTGATCTCTACAAGTGGATACTTGGAAACCCTAGATTCCCACCTTTGAATTTCTTAAGTTTTTCATTAAATCTCTCACAATTACTCTCTATACGTCCAGATTTAGGTTTTTATCTTTTTCTAGTTCTTCTTCTAGTTGCTTTTAGAATACTCACGAGATTAGTCCATGTGGATTCGACCTCGGTCTCACCGAGATTATTACTACATCGCGACCCTACACTTGGGGTTGTGAACGAGTTTTTGGCATCGTTGCCGGGGATTGATGGCTGCGTTTTTATGAGATTATCTAGCTTTAGAATTAGTTTAAGATTAGGTTTTTTCTAGTTTCTATTTTTAAGATTAGGGTTTTTTGAATTATTTTATAAACTAACTTAGCTTTTTATTTCTAGGTCTAGAAACTTTCCTAATTTCTCTTTTTAGAAACTTTCTATTTTCTGTTTTTAGAAATTTTCCTTTTTAGAAACTAGTTTATTTTTCTAATTTGTTTTTAGAAACTAACTCATCTTTCTATTTTTGTTTTTTGAAACTTTCTAATTTTAGAATTGCTGTTTTTCGAAACTGACTTGTTTTGTTTTCTTTTGCAGGATCTTAATTTAGGAACTTCTAATTTGGTAACTTCTTTTTAATTCCCTCTCTCTTTCTATTTCTAGATTTCTATTTCCTTCTTCTTTCCTTTTAGGTTTAGGTTAGAATCTGAAATTGAGGCCTGAGAGTGTTTCATGCCCAAGTGGGTCCGTGATAACACTCAACGTCTTTTGAGTGAAGGAGGATTGGTTAAGGGGTTATCTATCCATCACAGGATTAGACACCACTCGAGATCCTCAGAGTTAATTGAAGTGATGGCTGTCAATCAACCAGAAAGACAACCTCAACCTAGGGCTGAGGAAGTTAGGATGAGAATGAGGTGCATCAAGCACCCCCGTCTCATACTTTACAAGACTATTTACAACAGGTGGGGGTGAGCACACCTTCATGCATTGTTTTTCTAGAGAATGCAGGACATATGAATATCAAGCTGGGAGTGATCCAACTCCTTCCAAAATTCCATGGACTTGAATCTGAAAATCCATATCTACACTTGAGAGAGTTTGGCTAGATAATAGTCACTTTATACTTTCCTAATGTGTCTGAGGACACGATCAGACTGAAACTCTTTCCCTTCTCCTTAAAAGAAAAGTCCAAGACATGGTTGCACTCACGACATCCACGATCGATTGGTAGATGGAACGATATAACAAGGGAGCTCATCAAGAAAATTTTTCCATACCATAAAATGAACACCTCAAAAAGTCAATCATGAACTTCACCCAAAAGGAAGATGAAAACATTCTTCCAATGTTGGGAGCGGTTCAAGGATCTTATTATTTCATACCCACAACATGGTTTTGAAACGTGGCGCATGACAAATTTCTTCTACGATGGATTAACATCTTGTGTGCGCCAATTGGTCGAGACGATGTGCAATGGAGAATTCATGAACAAAGATGTCGATGATGTGTGGGACTATCTAAACAGACTTGCTGAAAACGCACAATCATGGGACATCTCCCCAAAACCCACCATTTCTAAGCCTACTCAATCAAAGAAAATGGGAGGAATGTATATTTTAAAGGAGGAAGATGATATAAATGGTAAAGTGGCTAGTCTCACAAGGAAACTACTCGAGGCCATGGAACTTAAGAAGGATAAGGCTAAGGAAGTTATTTGTGGTATTTGTGCTTGTAACATACATACAACTGAAAATTGTCCAACAATACCTGCTTTTCAAGAAATTTTGAATGAGCAATCAAATACTATGAACAACTACTAAAGACCTTTCAGTGGACCTACCTCAAATACATATAACTCAGCTGGAGGAATGGACAAATTGCTACTCCTCAAGGATTCCCTAACCAATTCCTGAATCAAGGGAACCTTTAAGAGGATTCAGTCTTAAAACACCTTTAAAATCAAGAGCTTCTCAGTCATAGTATATTGCAAGTCATACAAGGGCGTGAAACAAAAATTTCGATTGGGGAGAAAGGGCTCCTTCCGGCCCAACCTCTCCCCAACCCTAAACCACAATATGAAATTAACGACCCAAGCTCTTCAAATCAATATGTGGGACAACCTAAGTCTATCACCACTCTTAGGAGTGGAAAAACAATTGACAAATCTATTCGGTAAGGACTGAAAGTCTAAGGACCCGGAAGAAGGCATGGATGATAGACCTTGCATTGCCCCACATGGGTTAGAACCGGAACCTCAAGGCAAGCAGATTGCTACATTTTCTCAGTGGTTGACTGCACTAAAACTTCTCTCTAACTCTCAAGACATTCTAGAGGTGTTGAAATAAGTGAAGGTCAATATTCCTTTACTGGATGCTGTTAAACAAATACCTTCATATGCCAAATTTCTGAAAGACTTGTGTACAACCAAAAGACAGAAAAATATTTAAAAGAAAATCCTCTTAACTGAAAAACTGAGTGTCATCCTAAAGCAAGATGTGCCACAAAAATATAAAGATCTCGGTAGCCCAACTGTCACTTTTGTAATTGGGAACTACTGGATTGAGCACGCACTTCTTGACTTAAGAGCGAGTGTAAATTTGATTCCTTATTCGGTCTACGAACTAGGTTTGGGTGAATTGTGAAAAGGCCAAGCTATATGTCCTAGAGGGGGGGGGGGGTGAATAGGACTATGCCAAATTAAAATAAAATCAGCGGAAATAAAATAAACCAATAGCCTTACAATTATAAATCAATTCACAATGCTGAAATCAAATCACCTTGATAAATAAGTATTGAGAGATTGATACAAATTCAGTTCTAAGGACAACCTTACACCATAATAAACAAGGGCTTATGGTAGGACAACCTTATTTCTAGAACATCTTTTGGATCAAGGACTCAATTTTAATAGAAATAAATGAATAGCAAGGAATTGAAATTAAATGCAGAAATATAGATCTAAATTATTACAACAATCCCCACACTTGCTTGAAATCTAAATAGTTATAACATTCACATCCACTTGTACATTCCACACAATTGAATGATAAAAGATATGAAAATTAAGCAAGCATTCAATCCACAAGACAAAGAGTTATAGTGGTTCACCTGTGTGTACACCAACTGTCTTTCAACAGCCACATAGAATGCTACTCCACTCCTAATATCCTCACACAAGGGATATTAGCGTTCACTATCAAATAGGTTTTCACAGGTTCACCCAAAACCTTTACAATTGTGTCTTTTTCACTCGGGCTTACACAATTCAAAAAACCCCTCTTTTCTGAGTTTTTTGGCTCTCCTCAGATAACCAATACAATGAGATTTTTCTGGCTTAACCTCAAACTAAACCAAAAGAAATGAAATTTTACAAAATTGTAAAATACCTGGATTTCTTCTTTTCATAGCAGCCCGGTAGAACCAATCGGAGTAGATGATTGAATGTCAAAGTTCAATTTCCAATACTCACTTTAATATGGTTCTAAATTCTAATAGATTTTAGATTTTAACTAGTTGGGCGTAGCTATATTTGATTTTGATTCCAAGAAGAAGGAATAAGGTAATTCCTCTTTTCAAATAAGATTGGAATACAGAAATAAAATCAAATTAAATAAGCTAGCAAAAAGGAATATTAAATAAGCACAACGTAGCTTAAAATAAACACAGACTTATCTCAGAGTGATCACTTGAAATTTCTTGAATTGAATCGAGTTGAATTATGAAAACTCTGAATTTCGTGTTCAATTTATAGAAACAAAAATCGCATCTACGACTGGTCTTAGAAACCTTCGACTGGTCATAGCTCTAACGGATGTTTGAAATATTGAGCACGATCTTTGAAAGTCATTCCACGACTGGTCGTGGGAAGCCTACGACTGGTCGTGGGTCACCTACGACTGGTCGTAGCTCTCTACGACTGGTCGTAGGACCATAGATTAGGTTGCTGGACTTTGAGTCGTAGCCCTACGACTGGTCGAGAACGAGTCGAAGACACTCCTACGACCGGTCGAAGGACCTCCAGACTGGTCGTAGGTGTACCAAAAAATCTGAAAATCTTCAACAACTTAGGACTGGTCGAGGAATTTCTTGGACTAGTCGAACCAATGCTAGGACTGGTCGAACAGGAGCTAGGACTAGTCGTAGAATAGACCAAACTTATGTAAAATAAACATTTGATTTATGTATCCAAAGTGACCTACTTATAAGGTCAACTAAGGTCAGTCAAACCTGAAACATGTCGTATGGACATTAAACTTCAACCATTCAACAAATGTAGATATTTGAACCATATCAAGCTTGAGATCTTGAACTTGTTGTAGCTTTAATCTTGAGATCTTCATCAGCGTGAAAACTACTTCATGCGTTGCTTATGAGTCTTGAAGTCATTTCTTGAGTCTTAAAGTTGTTTCTTGAGACTTGAACTTCAACATTGTAGCTTCTTGAGACTTGAACTTCAACATTGTAGCTTTAAACATTGATAGGATGATGAAGTACACTTTGTATTTCTTAAAGACATCCAATGTCATGAAGTGTTTATGCAGTGTCTTGAATACTTATAAATCACCATACAAACACAAGACACAGATAGATGTTTTGACACAACAAAATTTGACAACCAAAGGAGCGTGAGACCATAACACTTACAAATTGAAACCCACCCGAACTACATTACAACTTGCTGACCGCTCAGTTCGTGTACCAAGAGGGATAATCGATGATGTGTTAGTCTAAGTTGACACATTCTATTACCTGGTAGATTTTATCATCTTGGATAGTCAACCCATCATGGACATGAGCACTCAAATTCCCGTTATTCTTGGTCGCCCATTCCTTCCCCTTCAAATGCAATCATTAATTGCAGGAATGGAGTCATGAGTATGTCTTTTGGGAATATGACATTGGAGTTGAATATTTTTTCAACACAGGCAAACAGTTAGAGGATGAAGACGATTTCCACGATATTAACCTGTTGATTCTTTCGTGAAAGATAGAGCACTTTTGAGCTTATCCTCTGACCCTCTAGAGACGTGTTTGGCCCACTCCCATGATTTAGATGATGATGTGATTAGGGAGACGGGTGCCATGCTTGATGATGTGCCAGTGCTTGAAGTTAACCGGTGGAGGCCATAATTTGAAATTTTGCCCCAAACTGATGTAATGCCTCTGCCGTCTAACCTCAAGGCACCAAAGCTTGACCTAAGACCTTTGCCCTCTTACCTGGTGGTGATTTCATCCCACCTTGAGAAAAAATAACAGAGTATGCTCATTTCTACTCTCAAAAAAGATAAAGGAGCTATTAGGCATATCATCACAGATCTCGATGTGGTGAATGAACTCTTTTCAACTGAATATTTTTACTCTTCAGAAAATTGGCCGGCGCACTTTGTGGATTCAAACAATCCCATGATACAAGACATAGTGGATGTTTAGCAAGGCAATACCTCGGTAGTTGTTACTAACTGAGAGAACCCTTATTCTGAAGAACCTCCTCCCCCAGGTCATAAATGTTTACCATTAAAGGAGGAGCTGAAAATTGAACCGGAATCCGAAACTTTGGAATGTGTTGAGACTACATCACTTCCTGAGAATTTTTCTGAACTTTATCTAGTTGTAGTCTCTGATTCACCATGGGGTAATAACTCTAAAACTTTCTCTGTCACAGGCGAATCATATATACTTTGGACACCTCAGGAGATTAAAAGGAAACCTTATGCTGAGGTCCATAAATTTTTTTGAAAATTCTTGCTCCAAGGCATCCAAGCATATTACCAAAAAGGGCCTTTAGATGATCTTGTTGAAAAACATACTAAAAAAATTTTCAAGATATTGACCAGAAGAGGAACCTGGTGGCATGACTGAGTAGATTTTCCCTTGGTTTCCTAGTTTAAGATTAGTTTATTGCTTTCATAAGACTAGGGTAGTTTTCTTCTGCTATTTTAGGATAGTTTGCTTATCGTCTGTTTTAGTCGTTGGCTAACCCATCTGCACTTTAAGACCCTTAGAAAAGCCTCTAAATTCCTTCTTCGAGTACTACCTTTTCATCACTTCTCCTTTACTTTCTTTGTTTCATGTGCATTACATGCTTATATCTTTTACATTGAGGAGAATGTAGATTTTAGGTTGGGGGTGTGGATTAGGCAAGCTAATCAGTGTTTTCTTAGTCTTTGAGCAAAAATTGTGAAATTTTTTCTAAAAATTTTGTAAATTCGAGTGATTTTGAAGTTCATCCATGATTTAGAAGTGTAAGATACTTAATGTTAGTAACTTATGACTCGTGGAACAGTTACTAGTTAGATTTCATAGTTAGGTTTGAATTATTAATCCATGATTAGAAGTTTTAAACATTGATTGAGTCATGATTTCACATGTCATATCTAGCTTTCACATTAAAGCTTCAGTCAACATTGAATTGTTAACTTGGTGATTATTAAGCATGGAAGGAACCAACCTGCGGAATTTGTCCATCATGTTCAATAAGAAAAATTGAAAAGAAAGAAAATTAAATAAATACCTAGCTAAAAAAATGAAAAGGTCGAGCTAAGAATCCTAGAGGGGGGGGGTGAATAGGACTATGCCAAATTAAAAAATTAAATGCGGAATTAAACAAATATAAATAAAGATAGCATTAAACAATCCCACAAAGTATAAATGAATAACAACCTCAAATGTACAAGTATTGAGAGGTTAATACAGATGTTGTTCTATGGAAAACCTTACACCAAAAACCAATGGTTTATGGTAGGATAACCTGATTCCTAGAACGGTTTATGTATCAAAATCTCAAACCGATACAGAGGAATAAAGAATAAAATAGCAAAGAAAATAAATAAGAAATAATAGCATTCCCATGCTTGCATAAAAGATTACAACATTCTCTACAAATGCTTAAAAGGAAATTACAACATTCACAGAAAGCCACAATCAATTAACCACCACAAGACGAGAAATTATAGTGGTTCGCTTGTGTGTATACCAACAGTTTAGAAAAACAGCCACACAACTCGACTCTCAATATCCTCACATAGTGGATATTAGCGTTCACTATGCAATAGGTTTTTCAAGGTTCACCTAAAACCTTCACAATTGTGTCTTTCAAGTGGGCTTACACAATTCAAAAACCCCACACTCTGAGTTTTCTGGATCACCTCAGACAAACCAAAAAAGAAAGAGATTTTTCCGTGCACAATCTTTAAAAAAAAATAAAAACAAAAATGTAAAATACTTATCTGGATATTCTCCTTTGATGAAGCCCGGTAGAACCAATTCAGAGTAGATGTTCAACGTAGATGTTCAATGTCCACACTCACTTATGAAAAGGTTCTAAGTTCCAATTGAATTTTAGATTAAATCACCTTGGGCTTGTTTGATTTGATTTTGATTCCAATAAAGGGGAAAACTTCAATCCCTTCTTCAAATAAAATTAGAATATAAAATCTCAAAATCAAATGCAAAAAGCTAATTAAAGAGAATATTAAATGAGCACTAAATAGCTTAAGAATCTCACTAACTTATCTCTCAGAGTGGTGTCTTGATTTTGCTTGAATTGGGTGAAAAACTTTGAAAATCATGCTCTATTTACAAGTGCAGAAACTATTCACTCGACTGGTCCAGGGGACAGCTCGACTGGTCGAAGGACCAACAAACTTTTGAAATTTCTAGCGCGATAAGATAAGATCGTTCCACGACTGGTCGAGTGGCTTGCTCGACTGGTCGAGTGGCCTGCACGACCGGTCGAACCCTACTCTTGACTGGTCATGTGGGACCCAATTTAGTTGATGGACTTTGATTCAAGCTTTCTCGACTGGTCGAGTACTGTTCACTCGACTGTTCAAGCAGTCTCTAGGACTGGTCGAGGATTCAATAAAAAATCCCAAAAATTAGTAAATAACCTTGGACTGGTCGAGGAATTTCTTGGATTGGTCAAGCTAGTACTAGGACTAGTCGAACATAGGCTAAGACTAGTTGAGAAATAGCCTATAGAAGTATATAGTGACCCAATTTAAGTATGCAATCAATATGACCTAACCTATGGTCAAACTAGGGTCTTACATACCTTATAAGTGAAATTTGAACATTGAATCAGCATTTGGTTCGGTTGATAATTGATCTTGAAGTACACGAAGCTTGATATCTTGACTTACTTTGAATCTTGAACTCGAAGTACTTTAAAGCTTGAACTTGAAGTATTTGTGACTTGTATTTCACCTTGAGCTTTGAATTTCAAAGCAAATCACTTTGTCTTGTCATAGATGAAGCTTTGAAACCTTGAACTATCACTTGATGTTGTAGTTGAACTTGTATATCTCTTATACTTGTGATGCTTGAATCTTGAATTGGAACATCTTGAACTTGTACTAGAAGTTCTTGAGGTAAAGACCTTTGTTCTTGTACATGAATTACATGATCTTAAATATGTAGATGAGCTACATAAGGTACAAATTCCAAGAGGTTTTGGCACTACAAAATTTGACAATCATAGGAGCTAGAAAACATAGTACTTACAAAAAACAGTTATCGTCGAAAATGGCTACCTATTGAAGATCTTTAAAAATGCTAACGTAGCGTGAAAGCCATCGATGGAAAAATCAAAAGCTGGAAGAATGAAAAGATGAACTGTAAGGCAAGTTTTGGTTTAGGTTTTGGTTTAGGTTTTGGTTGTCCCGAATGCTCTTTTGATTATCAATGTTATCATGAAAATGGAGAATTGTACCTTTGATTGTGATAAGTCTAAGCTTCATTATACACTCATGGAACTCAATGTTTAGAATTTTTCTAATTGGAAGATTAATACTTTGAACTAGATTGTGAAATTTACTGAGTGCTAGAGCTAAGGAGAAGTTGATGCTTAACATTGATGTATCTTAGAATTCTATTATTTGGACTGTTTTTAAAAACCACTTGAGCTTATAGAAATTGTCATGTGGTTCTTGAAATATTTTTCGCATACTTTACTCGGGACTAGAAAAATGCTGGTTGGGGATTGTGTTGAGGGTCAAATATTGCATATTGGACCCCATCTATTACCTGGTTTTATGAACATGATAATGCTTAATGTTCTATTTTAATCATGTTTGTGTTGCAAGGTGAATTTAAGAGCGTGGATTGAAAAGGATGTTAAAAGCATGGATTTAGCACTCAAGAATCACTAAAGACAAGAGTGGATCTGATAAAATCAAGAATGAAGAATGCATATAGTGAAGATCCAAGAAAACCAAGTCAAAAATAAAGAAAATTGGAGTTTTGAAGTGAAATTCAGTGATTCTGGACTAGTCTTAGCATCGACTCAACCAGTCCTGCCTATGCACAACCCGTCCTGGACTCTGCTTGACCAGTCGAAGGTGTCTCAACTCGAATTCTAGCAACCAAAATCACTAAAATCAGGTCATCATCGACTGGTCGAAGGAAACCCTCGACCAGTTGAAGGTGACCCTCGACCAGTCCTGGGTTACGTAGACAACACACGAATTGCGGAAATTTGAAGCGGTTTCTGAAAAGTTCTAACTTGGTGCGAAAGTTTAAGTTGTCAAACTATAAATAAGGGTCCCTAGGGCACCCCTAGGCATCATCTAGGGTTTGGGGAGTGGAGCAAAAGGTGGAGAAGTCGTTGCCAAGAGTTCTTTTCTTCCTTTTCCTTAGTTATTTTTATGCTTTGCTTAAGAGATTCTAGTTCAATCATGTCTTTGGTTGGCTAAACCTCTTAGCTAGGGCTAAGAGGTGAAGGTTGTAGCATGATGGGATGTTTCTATTGCTTTGATTCATGTTTAATTGAACTCTCTTTGATTCTAGTTTGATTATAAGGAATGTTTTCAGTTTTTAATGGTTTGTTGTGACTCAAATTACAATAGATCTGCGATAGCTTTGAGTATGTTCTTTTCATGTATTGAGATTGTGAATTTAGGAAATCCTGTTGTTCACCATCGTCCCTTGGGCATGGTCGGATGATAGAATCCTCCCTAACTTTGACAAATCTCTCAGATTGGTTTTGGGATTAGTAAATCCTATTGTTTGCCTTGTCTCCTGGGCATGGTTTTGAGACGGAATCACTTCCAGTTCTCACACCTCTCATCCAATGAGAACTAGGTCAAAGGAATTTCAGATTTGATTTTACTGAGATATCTTCCAATTGGATAGGGTGAGACTCCGATTTCAATCGTTCGACTTAAATCAAGCATAAATCTCCCTGATCACTACAAGTGGATCCTTGAAAACCCTAGTTTCCCACCTTTGAATTTCTTAAGTTTTTCATTAAATCTCTTACAATTACTCTCTATACATCCAGATTTAGGTTTTCATCTTTTTCTAGTTCTTCTTCTAGTTGCTTTCAGAATACTCACTAGATTAGTCCCTGTGGATTTGACCTCGGTCTTACTAAGATTATTACTACATCGCGACCCTACACTTGGGGTTGTGAACTTCATGATGCGTATTATGCATTCTATAGCATCTGGTATTCGCATTTGTCTTCCTTCTTTGATATCTCATTCGATTATTCAATATCATCTCCATCCTCACCATGGTTTCATTCCTTTTGTATTTCTTATGACTTCCCTTGCTTTACGGTTCAATGTCCAAATTCCCATGATCAAAGCATCAGAATCTGAACTTCCCTTTGGTAATACAAACTTGAACATGATGAAGTTAGATATGAGGCCTGAGGAGCAAGGCGATCAAGAAGAGGATCTTGAAGGTGATATCAACATGGATGACATATTTGTTGACTTGGAAGAATCTGCTGATGATTCAGATTTTCAGCCTTCGCAATTCTCTAATAGGTTGGAGAGTTTAGAGATGAAGGTGGACGTCTTGCATGTATCCCAGGAATTATTACATAAGACTCAAAACAACATATGAAGTACATTAAAAAGGTCTTTCATCGATTCAATTGGAGTTAGAAAATTAATGATCCTGATATGGTTGCACCGTCCTCCTCTGGTTTTGACTAATATTTTTAATTATGGTCTGTAATAACTTTTATTCTCTCTTTAGATTACATGTACTCTTGGATGGCTTTCCCTTACGCGCATTTGAATATTAATCTTTATGTAACTTAATGACTTCATATCCTTATTTTATATGCTCTTATCCTTGATATTCATGTTGCATACATCATTTAATTCTTTCTTCCTTTGTCAACTTCTGACAAAAAGGGGGAGAAAATGGTTATGGATAAATGAGCACAACTACTCCACAACACTTGAATGAATATCTGAGCACAACATTTTTAAAATGGTTATGGATATATGAGCACAACTCTATAAACACTTGCATACATAAATTCTATGGAATTATATTTTTTGCATGTGATAAAGTATTGGATTGTATATATATATATATATATATATATATATATATATATATATTATATATATATATATATATATATATATATATATATATATATAATATATATATATATATATATATTCTATGTGACTAAGTGCTCAGGGGGAGTTACGAATGCTTGTTCTAAGGGGGAGTATCAAGATTATTAAGATATGGTATCACTGGTAGAGATTGTAAGTGCTTATGCTTAAGCACAATTAGGATTGTTAAATTTCGTAGTCCTGAAAGGAGCACAAGCACTCATGAAGATACTCTTTGAGAACTCATGAAGAACTCGTAAAGACTCGATCAACATCTCAAGGAAGACTCAACATCTCAAGCTTTAAAAGCTTTACATGGTTCGAAGATCGGAACACTTTATATGTGTCAACCATCAGGTGGTATAACCTTAGATTGACCCTAGGTTAGGTATATTTCACATGATATTAAGATAACATATGATTTTAAGTAAAATATACTAGAGTTAGGCCAGCCCGACCTTAGGTTTAGCCAGCCTAACTACCTTCGGCCAACCCAACATAATTCGGGCAAGTATATAGCAAGAAAGATTTTTTCTGAAGCAAGTTTGGCCAGTCCAACCTTGGGTTCGACCATCCCAACCTATTGCTCAGCTAGCCCGAAGTATGTTCAGTCAAATTCCCATCAAGATAAGATTTCAAATCTCAATGAAATTTGGCCAAGCGAATTTTGGCTTGGGCCAGCCGAATTTTTGAAAGATTTCATCCCGCGAAATCCAAAGATCCTTTAAAACACAATCGTTGGAATTTGGCCAACCAAACCTAAAATCGGGCCAATTAAATTTTTAAATCCTTTGGTTATAAATAGAGGCTTTCTCTCATTCATTCAAAACATGAAATCTAGAGATCCATCTTCTCAAGAAAAGAGTGAAATTCCAAGCCTCCTTAAGCTATTTGTGTGGTAATTCTTATATTTATTTTATCTTATTATATGCCCTTTCCCAAGTTAGTTTAATCTTTTTTAATTGAGTAATACATACTCTACTTGAGAATTAGAGAATTAATTTGCAGCATTAGGGTATTGTTTATTACATTGAAAATATATTAGATCCCTATATTCTTTTTGGGTTGAACACATATACGGTTTCATTAATATCCCAAGAAAGAAGATCGCTGCAATCAAGTTACAGTTACATCTTCGACTTGCCAATTGAAGATAAGTATTGTTTTTTTTACTTTCATTTCATTTTTCATTTTTTTGAGATAGCTCGGAAATCTCAGCGGGTTGTTTTGTGGTGAGCCCATGAAAATCACGAAGAGGGTTTTGTTGTGATAACTCGTGAAAATCACAAGAACTGTATAAAGTTATTAAGGTGACCCTGTGAAAACCTTGAAATAGTGAAAGCTAGAATTACGAGGGTAGTAATTTTGGGAGTGGAGTAGGTGTGAAGATTAAGCATCAAACCACTATAACTCCTTGTGCATTGTGGTGATTGTTTAATTCTTTATATGCTTTCCTTGTGATTGATTGTCTATTGCTAAGTTTGATATTTTGATCTCAAAGACTGTAACATCCCGGATTTTTGCCAATTTGGGATTAGATGTCCTTAGGCGATGGGTTGCTCTTAATACCTTATTATTTCGTCAGAACTGAACCCCACAGTCTAAAATCGCTTCTGAACCCATTTCCTTCACAAATCCCACCCTTCACTACCTTGTGCCTTCAATTTTTCAAAGCACTTTCGCCCTAGACACTAACTTAAACTAGCTAAGTAGTAAAACTTGGATCACTTTATATACAAACTACAAAGGCCTAAGTACCATCTCAACCAGAAAACAATTAGGATTAAATCCTTTAGAAATTTAACAAAGTTAACTAAGTGCAAACTCGATTAGCCATGAAATCCGTTGGGATCGCTTTAAATACGATCTGCAAGACCCAAAACTTGTAAAACATGTGACTCTAGGTACCCTAAAGTCTAGAGCCAAACTCATTACCCGTCTGCTCTCGGGACTGAAACGAAACTTCGTATGAGGTCTAGATCGCACATCGGGAGTCCGATTAACACGAAGCTAAGGAACCAGGACCGCCCCACTGGGCTTGACAATCATCTCATAAATCAGCTCCGACCGATGTCCCACGGTCATTTATTTCGATCCAGAGCGAGGGAGTGTGAAAAACACTATTTCCATCCTAATAAAAATATCAGGAATAGTGATCTGGCACCATTCGCTTGCACATCAGTATTAAGCAACCTGACCGTCAGAATCAGACCAAATTACACCCTCGGATTAAGAAAAATTTCAGGAACATTTACATGTACTTGGAATTTCGGATCGTGGCCCACTGACCGTTGAACTGAAAGTGGCCCGCCACGTGCGATCTGGGAATCCGATCGAGTCAAAAACGTAATCCCTCATAGATCCATGTGTGGTGAGCTTAAGTCTGACGTTTGGCTCAAGGAGGGCCACCAGAACCTCTCTTTTGAGCTGGAAAAGTGACGAAATACCAATATTAGCAGTAACCTTTGAACAGGAGTCTATTTCGGTGAGTTTTGAGGCTATATAAGGACCTTAAACCCTCTCCCATTCCAGCCATACGAATTTGGATTTGAGAGAGGGAAAAGAGAGAGAAAGTGAGGGAGAAGTGGGAGAATCTCCCTGTCGTCCTTCCCTGCTGCTATCCATGCTCCACCGCATCCTTCTTGACGCTTTTCCGGCGTTTCCGGCGTCGTTTCTAGGTAAGAAACCCTAACCCTAATCTGTTGGGGTTTAGACTGTTGTAGGTTGTGAAGTAGCTAACCTATTTCGTTCTATAGGTCGCCTAGTTGCCGTATACGGAAGCTTAGTAAACCTATCAACTCCGTTACGATTCTACGACAAAAGGTGCGGACTTTAGGTGTATAGGTTACATTTTTCAACGCTTTCAATGTCAGATAATGATAGATTCATGATCTGCATGCAATTGCACATGTACAAAGTGCTTTCCGTTTCCTGTTTCGATTAACATTGTAGAATATGGAATTTCACATACTCTAGATATACGTAGAAATACCGTATACGTATTTTTTTTGGAGAAGTGTTTGACATGTTTATTTAATGTATGATTATACTATATATGGATAAAATACTAGTTTGGCGAAAGGAATCGCCGTAATACATGTTCACTTGTAAATGCTACGTATGTTGAAATTGTGTATTCTAGAAATACTGTATACGTATAAATTTTGGAGATGTATGTATCATGATTATTTGTGCTGTAGTAATATATTATACATGGATAAAATACTATCTTGGCTAAAGGATAGCCCTAATACATGTTTTACTAACATACACCATGTATGTTGTAATAGTGTATTCTAAGTGTTTGTGGAAATGGCTGAATGAGTATAGAATTCTCATTCGTGCTCGCCATGACTAATTGTCATGGATTCATGATTGATGTATTGGCGATACCCCCCTTTGACGAAAGGATTTGCCCTAAGTCACGCCACGGCCAAAATACACTATATATGCTAAAATGTGTGGCCCAAGTGTTTGTGGAAATGACTGAATGAATATGGAACTCGGATTCCTGCTTGCCATGACTATCCGTCGTGGGTGTACGCGTGTTATGATTGGGGCAACTCCCTAGTGAAAGGATTTGGCCTAATGCCTATGTGATCGACATATGTCGTGTATGTTGATGTATGTTTGTTTAAGTGTTTCTTGAAATGTCTGAATGAGTAGTAGTTAGCAAATTGTAAAGTATAAGGGTGTTGAGATATGATTCTCAACCTCTTTTAACTATGTGTATGATCTCCTTTGATAGTTGTGTGATTAGGAATTGAACATGTACAAACTCATGCTTGTGTTGTGATTCATAACATGCTCAACTGCTTTATGATTTTAACTATGTGATGCATATGTTTAATTTATATTTATTGTATGATCCGTCATGGGTGATGGGGGAGCGGAGCAACGAGTGCGTGCAACAGCCCTGGCAGCCCTAAACGGATAATACCCGACTGATTGTATGATTTGAATCCTGATCTATTACTGCTTTATATCTCTGTAATTGATTGTGTTTGGGGCTATGATTATAGTCAGGCAATCGGTAACGAGATTGAACTCGTGGCTAAGATTCATTTGCCACGTGGGATGTGTTCGACGAACTCGAGTCGTGCGTTGCCTGTCGGCAGTGGCTAGGCCACATGAAGTTGTTTATGCACTTCATGTCGTGCAGCTCAACGGGCGATCGTGCTAGTCGAGCTCATCAAGTAACCCGATCTGCCTTATGCATGTTCACCCTGTTTGGTCGCTACTGCTTGAACCTAGGGTACCAAACTTACCAGTGGCGATCCCCGTTTAACCATGGTACCTAGATCCGCTAAGTCGCATGAGCCGGGCATGGTGGTATGGGACACCGTGGTTGAGCTGTCGGCCTACGCTGGGGCCATGTGCCTCCCCGTAGTGACCATTGCGCAATTAACTCGTGAGCCGAATATGGTGGTATGGGACACTGTATTCGAGCTGTCGATACTTCGGCGAGAGCCGAGTGCGGTGAGATCTGTGCTCGTGCTGACGGGCGACGAGTCCTCCGTGGTATCATCGAGTACACTCCAAGGGTCTGTGATTGGCCACGAGTCTTTCACAGCAACTAGAGTGTGAGTTGAGCCGAGTACGGTGAGACCTGTACTTGAGCTGACGGCTAGTGATTGAGCCGAGTACGGTGAGACCTGTACTCGAGCTGACGGCCAGTATTGAGCCGCATACGGTGAGATCTGTATCCGCGCTGACGGGTGATGAGCCCTTTGCGATGCCTTCACTACGCTTCTCAAACCATAACATCGTATGAGAATAACTAGGATTGACGACCCTAGAATGGATCATGTTTGGGAATGATACAAGGGAGGTACCTTAGTTTCCTAATACTGCTGTTTGAAATGGACTAATAAAAACTTGGTAATCATGAGCATCATCGCACCGCATGTGCTTGGTAGATGTGGCGCACTGAGGGAGTAAGCATTCGCGAACGTAAGATGATGTCGCTTGAGGGTGGTTTGGCAAGGGCATACAGCATCATGTCATTTCATTCTTGCATTTAATAAGAGTAGTTAGAATTGTTTGATTTGGTAGCGCTTTATCATTACTGCTTGATTGAATTGATAACATGTTAACCTATGCCTTATTGTTCCACTGAGTTGATCACTCACTCCCACGTTACGGGACGGTGTTCCGAACACCCACCAGATTTGTTGAATTTCAGGTGATGGCGATGCTTGTGAAGCAGAGCCGGACTACTTCTGTGATGATAGGAGGAATTCTCCTGTCTGTATCTCTCTGACAGGCCAATGAAGACCTGGTATTGTATTGACGGGGTTATGGTTCTTGGGATAGAAGGCATTACACTTCCTCACATTTGGTAAATTTTAGAACTGTACTTGTATTTATTTAACCTGGTAATGTTATCACACTCCGGAGACTCATCATAAGTTATATATTTTATCTATCTATCACAGTCTTCCGCTTGCAAACTTAACTGTCTCTGGAGTATGATATGCTGTTTTGGCTTAATCTCACTCATGTTCAATGCACGAATACAGTCAACATTCAATCATCATTCATTTTGTTGCATAAGTGATGTTCTGGAACTCGGGAGTTGAGTTTATGCTCGACCCCCGATTTTCAGGGCGTTACAAAGACTTCGTGAAATAAGGTTGTCCTACGAACTATTTGAAATCAAGATTTCAATACTCTAAGCAATTGAGAATATTTGTTTTATTATTCCGCATTATATCAAAATATTTTTTATTGTCCCATTCACCCCCCCCCCCCCCCCCCCCCCCCAGGACATCTATAGCTCGTAGTTTCAAATACTTAGTCATTTTTCCATTTACATATGTTTTATCATATGCTGACTCAGTTGGAGTAAATGCACAACATTCCATGTGGAGTTTCATTTATTTTGTTGCATTCCCCCATATTTTTAAAAATGAATCGACAACCTAGCGTGTCAGCTTCAGGTTTCCAATCGTGAACCCTATCCAATGTGAGCATTTATTACTCCTTCTGATGTCTATAAAAAGTACTCCCCTTTCCGATTTGTAGCACGCCATAAATAGGAACCCTCAGTAGTAAACCTTGACACCATGACTTCTTCCTTCTTCTCTCAATCCTTAAAAGTGGAGGAAATTTTTGAGGAAGGGATCGACTCCTTTTCCCATTCCTCTCTCCTCCATGATCCATATCCCTTCCTCAAGGATGCAACTTAAGCATCTGAGACCGATGGACCTCTTCAAGAGGTCCTTACGATCATTTTAAAACTCCAGCGTCTTAGAGAGGTGTACACTAAGACTGACTCTGAGCTCGAACAATGCACTGACCCATTAATGGAACTCTCATCCCTCTAAGTCGAGTCCGCAGTTCTTTCAGCTTGTTATGATGCATCTTGGAAGAATCATCAGCACCAGATTTGTAAACATCGCTTCGATAAAGAGATGTTACGATCCATGGAGTTTATACTTGGTTACCTCTTCGATGACCTCTATCCGAGGCCCAACGGCTCTATCCAGACCGTGATCGAATGCACAATTAGGACCTGAGAAACTCTATTGAGTCCTATATAGAACTCTATCGGGCTAGCGTAGAATCCAGCAAGTCTGAGAAGTCGAAGGCTAAGTAGGAGTATGCATCTATTGATCGACGCATTGATTAAGTTAGCAACCTTCTTCGTAAGCTCATAGACCAGTAACCTTTGTGGAGAAGAAAGAGCATGATGGCCTTAAAGGCCAAGTAATTGGCCACCAAGAGATTTGAAGAACTCTAGGGAGCCCACTTGTAACTCAGCCGATTAGCCGAGAATATATTTCTTTGTTCTTCCTTTTTTTACATTTTTTTGTAATCAATGGCCTCCATTTCAAGGCTTTATTTATTAATAAAACTGTAAGTGTTTATACTTAAAGCACAGTTAGGATTGTCAAATTTTACAGTCCTAAATGGATCACAAGCATTCATGAAGATGTTCTTCGACGACTCATGAAGACTACATAAAGACTGGATCAACATCTCAAGGAAGAGTCATCATCTAAAGCTTTAAATATGCATGGTTCTAAGTATGAACCTTTCTATATGTGTCAACCATCAGGTGGTATAACCTTAGAATGACCCTAGGTTAGGTGTATTTCACATGGTGACATGATAAATATAATTCTAAGTAAAATACATTAACTTAGGCCAACCTGACTTCTAGTTCGGCCAGCCTAACTACCTTCGACCAACCCAACACATTTCAGGCAAGTATACAGCAAGATATAGTTTTTCCATGTTAAGTTCGGCTAGCCCAACTTTAAGTTTGACTAGCTGAATCTGTCAGTTCATCCACCCTAAAGTATTCGGTCAAGTTTCCAATGACTTTAGATTTTCAGATCTCAGGGAGATTCGACCGGAAGAACCCCTGTGTTTGGCTAGCAGAACTGGAGGTTAAGTCAGCCGAATTTTGGCTTAGGCCACAAAATCCGAGTACCGTTGGAACGATACCGTTCGAATTCGGCCAGCCAAATTTCCAAGACCTTTGGCTATAAATAGAGGCCTTATCTCATTCATTTCAATAACGAAAAATTGTGAGCAATATACTCTAGCAAGGATAGAAAGTCAAGGCCTTCTAAAGCTATTTTGTACGGTAAATCTGATATTTAATTTAGCTTATTCTATTCATTTTCTCAAGTTAGTTTTAAATAATTTTCAATAGAGTAATCCATACTCTACTTGAGAATTAGAGAATTGAATTTGCAGCATTAGGGTTTTTGTTTATTACTTGAAAATATATTAGATTCCTATATTCTTTTTGGGTTGAACACATGTACATCTTCATCAATATCCCAAGAAAGAAGATTGCTGTAATCAAAGCTACAGTTACATCTTCAACTCAGCATCTGAAGATAAGTACTATATTTTATTTCATTTGGGTTTTTCTGAGATAGCCCAGAAATCTCAGCGGGTTGTTTTGTTGTCAGCCCGTGAAAATAAAAAAATTGGGTTTTATTGTGATAGCCTATGAAAATCACAAGAACTTTATAAGGTTGTTAAGGTGAACCTGTGAAAACCTGGAAATAGTGAAAGCCACAATTACGAGGGTAGTAATTTTGGGAGTGGAGTAGGTGTAGGGTTAAGCACCGAACCACTATAACTCTTTATGCATTGGCGTAATTATTTATTTCTTTATTGCTTTCCTTGTGATTGATTGTCTCTTACTAAGTTTCATATTTTGATCTCAAAGACGTCATGAAATAAGGTTGTCCTGCTTTAAATCTTTGCAATTGAGAGTATTTGTTTTATTATTTTGCATTATATCAAAATATTTTGTATTGTCCTATCCACCCCCCCCCCCCCCCCCCGGACATCTTTAGCTCATTCATAAACATTACTTTTTTTATCCTTTAACTTTACTCAGCATGTTCCTTAATAACTTCCCACAACAAGGGGAAGTGAGGCTTTAGGAATTAATCGTTAATTGGAGCCTTCACAATCTTTTCATTCATATCCCTTAAAATATATACTCCTCCTTTGAGAACTTTGACGACAATGTATAGTCCATCGCATGTGGGAGACCATTTCTTACCCAGAGCCTGGTCTTTCTAACTGATAGGTAGTATCACATTCCATACCGTATCTCCTACCCCAAATGATTTTCTTTTCACCCCTTTGTTATAAGAACGAGCAATGACTACTTTATAGGCAATGATCGAGTCATGGCTTTCATTCGAACTTCATCTAGCCCTTCGAACTCAGCCAACATTGCTTCCATAAACTCTGGTGGGGTTAATTTGGCTTGATAAGCGGTCCATAAAGATGGCACAATGGCCTCCAAAGGAACCACTGCATCATGCCCATATGTCAGCGTGAATGAACTCATCCAAATACTTGTATGAGGTGAATTTTTATAGGCACAGAGAGCTTCAATACTTACTAGCCTCGGCATGTCTATTAGCTTGCATGTAATATGTGTTGAATGTAAAATCTTTATTCCATACTTGTCAGCCATCGCCATAATTTTTTTTTGCTGGGAACACTGCACCTCAATCCATCGTAATGGATTTTGGAATTCCAAATTGATGGATAATATAATTATCAATGAATTCAATAATTTCTCAGTGACTAACCCCTTTCATGGGCTTTTCTTCTTCCCATTTAGTGAAGTAGTGGGTCACAACAATTAAAAAAAAAAATCCATTTGCGATGAAGGTGGGTGGAATTTTCCTATCAAGTATATTGCCCAACTTCATAATGGCCAGGGCTTTATTATAAAATATATTTCTATGGCGGGTACATGCTAGATTGGCCCATTCTTTTGATAATCCTCATAGCCTTTAGCATACTGAACACAATCGGCCATTATTGTCAGCCAGAAGTATCCGTAACATCTAAGCGTGAGCCTCATTTTTCTTCTAGCTTGGTGGGCCCCGCATATTCCTTTTGGGCTTCCCCCCTTGCTAGCATTTTTTCCTAGACAAGCATCGAAGAAGGACTCCAATGACACCTTTGTAATATAATTCATTGTCAATCATAACATAATTGGTGGTCGATCTCCTCACGTTCCCATCGGTCTTAATATGTGGGCTCTGTACGTAACCCATGAGAGGGGCCCTCCAATCTTCTTCTACTAAGTCTATCTGGCATATTTCCATAATATTTCCTCTCTCAAAGACATACGGTCGATCCTCTCAGGGCATTGAGCCCCGTAGCAAGCTGCGCCATTTCATTGGCATTTGCGTTATGTTCCCTAGTCACATGTATCAATTCCACTTCTTCGAAATGGTCCAACATTTGGGTCACTAAGGCATAATATGGTAACAAAGATGTACTAGTGCATTTAAATAACCCTGCCATTTGATTGATCACTAACTACGAATCACTTATAACGGTCATGGTCCTTGTGCCCAATTCCACCAGTAATTCAAGGCTAATTATCATGGTCTCATATTCGGGTTGGTTATTGGTGTAATTAAGCTCTAATTGGAATACAAATTTTTGCATGTTTCCATTTGGAGCAATCAAGATTATACGAGCCCCTGATGCATTGTGTATTCTTGACCCATCGAAGATCAATTTCCATAGAGTTAATTACACACAATATAGATCCAAGATCTCCAGGGGAATTTGTTCTTCCAGATCGGAGGGGTGATCAACCAAAAAATCAATTATGGCTTGACCTTTCACTATCTTTTGTGGAATGTAACAAAGATCGAATTCAGACAAGGCTTGTACCCATTTGCCAATTCAGTTGATTCAACATGTATTTCACTAAATCGGTTACCGCTATTACGTTTACTCTTTTACCCAACAATTAATGTCTTAATTTAGTGGCCGTAAAATACAATGACAAGCATAACTTTTCTATTGCGGAATATCACCTCTCAGTGTGGAGTAATGTCCAACTTAAATAATGGACAACACACTCCTTCCACATATCGCCATCCTGAGCCAGGAGAGCTTCAACCAATTCTGTAGAGGTTACGACGTATAGCTTAAGCGGTCGACCTTCGATTGGTGGCATCAGATAGGTGGCCTCATCAGATACTCCTTGATTCTATCAAAGGCCAACTGGTGCTCTGCCTCCCAAACAAACTTGGACCATGTTTCAGTTTTATCAGTGGAGAGAAAATTTTAGTCTTCCCTAGGCATTTAGATATAAATCTTCCCATTAATTAACTTGCTCCAGGAACTTTTGCAACTCCAATTTGTTCCTTTGCGGATGAGCGTTGATGATCTCTCGAGCCTTATTTTAATCGACATTGATCCCTCTCTGGTATACTAGGAATCCTAGGAAATTACCAGCTGAGACCCCGAAAGTACATTTCAAGGGGTTCATTTTCAATTTATGGAACCTCATCAGCTCAAATGACTTACACAGTTGGGCCACATGATCTTCCATATTGGCCGATTTGACCACTACGTCATCCATGCAAACTTCTATGAATCGGTCGATCATATCATGGAAGATGGCATTCATTGCCCTCTAATATGTAGCTCCTGCATTTTTTAGTCCAAAAGGCATTACTACCTAGCAGTAGGTTCCTAATAGACTAGGACATCTGGATATCGTTTTCAGCATGTTATCTGTTGTAATGTAAATCTAATTGTATCCAAAATGCCCATCCCTGAAGGACACAATTCTATGCCTAGCAGCTCGATCGATCAGTTGATCGACCACCAACATCGGATATTCGTCTTTCGGTGTAGCTAAATTTAAAATTTTAAAATCAATACAAATTCTCAACTTACCAATCTATTTTATTACTAGAACAACATTTGACATTCATTCGGTATATTTGACAGGTCGAATAAAAACAGCCTTCAAAAGCCGTTCGATTTCCTCTTTGACGTTGTGGGTAACCTTGGCTGTTATCCACTTGTATACTGGAAAATTACTGATGGTCACCTCTGATGGAATCAAATCAGCCTTGGTTTTTCCCAATTTAGCCATCATTCCTAATGGCAACAGGTTAACCATGGCCCCATTGTCGACAAAGATTCTAGTAACAGGGCACCCTTCGAGGTGAGCTGAGATGTAAAATGACTTACGGTGTTGCATCGTGTCGTGGGTAGGTTTATCGATAATCACCCTTTCAGATGTAGTCCTCGCCTTTATTGTGATAGTATTAATATGAGGGGCTTTGTCAACATTGGATTCATTTATAACATCTTCTTCAAATGAGAAAGAAGCATGCTATATTATTATCAGGGGGTATATTCTTCCACATCGCGCTGCCATCCTGTTTGGTTGGGTGGGTCTAGCTTGAAATCTAGAAGGCAATGAGAAAACCATGTTGCAATGGAATACAATTGGTGGCAATTTCCCAAACACAATTCCATCATTTGGACATTGCCACCTTAGTGTTTTAGGGTTTGCTTCCTTTTTGATATCTTATGTCTGATTAACACATTCATAGGTCGCAAATTTGGTCGAGGCATCCACCGGTGAGACGATCTTCAGTGCTTCAGCGGTCGATGTTAGCTCATTAGCCAACCATTCAATCGCCGAGAAATACTCATCCCTGAGGTAGTCTGATAAGTTACCACATATGTCTTCCTCCTTAGGACTCATTGACCGATTAGGTCGGACAAGAACATTTGAGTCCTAGTTTTGTAACACGAGAGAAAGTATTGCTCGTACTATGTTTAGAACTATTCGTCGTTGGTTTTTTCACTGGGTATGCAGGCATGCCAGAATTGAAATTACGGCTCCAATTTGAACCAAACAACAATGACACCGAGAGTCAAGGTGGGCAGACAGGTAGTGTATGACAGAGATCTGGAGAGATTGGTTGCCTATTTAGCGACTCACTCAATGTTGGATCAAGAGATATTTAGAGGGTGGGGTTTGTCCTCTGATGATGGCCTTCTGTACAAAATGACTTTTCAATATAGATGAAATGAAAATGAGAAAGAGATCCTTACAATTAGTCATGAAGAACAACTAAAGGATGCCTCTTCGATGGATGAGTTGAGTCTAACGTGTGAGCGTAGACTTGAATTACAACTAAAATTACTGTACACTTTGATTACCACTACAAATTACACTAAGGAATTTAAATTAGCAAGCTTGGAAAGTAAAGATTATGCTAAGGAATATAATTTTCTTAACAAGGAAAGTAAATAATTACACTAAGGAATATAAATCAATAAGATAATTTGAAAGATAAATTTGTTTTGTTTGGGTTGGTGTGAGATGATTTTCTTTGCGGCACTCCTCTTCTATTTATAACCTTGATCCAACTGTTCTAGATCCTTTCCACATTCTGACAATTACTATAACCACTCTCCACTACTTAGCTTCTAAACACTTCCCACATTCTGCTTCCCCTTTCTCCACCTGTCATGCAATCACTCAAGCTCGACTGCCTCCCTCTCAGCCGCTCTAGTAATGCACGACACCACCTGATATGTCTCGGCTCCACTTATCAAGAAATATCCTCTGTACATATCCACAGATCTTTAGGTGCACCATGCGCATCCGTACAGATCACACGTAATCCCCTTGGATTGGTCGTGGTAGGGTATGGCCATAGTGGGGAAGAACATTGCCCCCCATGTCATTGTACCTCTGACAGTAGGTGATAATAGCATAAGACCCCCCATTAATGGCACATTAAATGTGTACATGCATCACTTAGGCGATAATCGCCTTCGGCAGACTCCTCATAATGTGTCAGCGCCGGTCGTGTTTAAATGAATTGTTGGAGGAACTTATTTCGACACGTGTCTTTATATCGATCCTGACAAAACCGTAATGTTGGCTTAATAAATGCATCCGTTCCTCGACCGATATTTGTGCCATTTTGAAACTTCTCACCTCCACGCTCTCATTTCCTTTTCCTAATCCAGACTTTCTTCCCAAAAAAAATCCTACTTTCGTTCTCTCCTCTCCAATGGCTACCTCTTCCTCATCTAGTCCCTCCTTCGAACAAATGGACATAATGGCTATGATGGGCGTTCTTAGAGACAAGTGCATCGAGAACACGGTCTTTGGATCCCCTTTGGGTAGTGAATACCTCTGTTTGGGTCCTGCATTCTCCACCGGGAAAGAGGATGAAGAGGTTCGGCTATTGGATCCGTTCTTCCCTATTTGCCCTGGGGAAAACATGCTGATTCGATCTGGAACCATTCCTAACACTGTAAATGCTTTGAAGACTCCCAGGACATTGTCAAAGCCCCTTCAAGATTGAGAATTTTGGTTCATTCACGTGTCATCAAAGTATGAGGAATCCTGGAGAAGATCTGGCATCTATGACTGCATCAAACTCTCGGTCTAAGAGTATCAGGAAAATTCGGCTCTCCTTCTTGCTATCTCGATGTTTTGGAGCACGTCGACAAACTCATTCTTCTTCAGTTGTGGTCTGATGTGTTGATACCCAATCCAGTCGAGTCCTGTTTTTAGCCAATCAGGGTCATTTACGTGTGATATGTGCGAACGTGCATGATACAGCTATAGGATGTTTTGCAGATATGTATGGTTGTGCCTAGGAAAGCGAACCCATAACATATCAGCCATGACCGAACATCACTCAAGTGGTCGATAAGGGTTTGACTGAATTTAGATGACCAAATGACAAGTGGCCAACAATTAAATTTTCACAATCACTCGACATGTGGCTAAATAAGAAGCCAAAGAAGCAAGAACGTGGGAAGCATCTAGAATCCAAGTAATGGAGAACAGTTACAATAATCGTTGAAATGTGGGAAGGATCTAGAGCTCCTGGATCAGAACTTATAAATAGCAAGGCAAAGTAATCAAAAAAATTCATCTCATACCAATCCAAACAAACCTAAACTTACCTTTCAATTATCCTGTTAATTTACATTTCACAGTGTAATCTTTACTTTATCTGTTCAACCATTTAATTCCTTAGTTTAATATTTACTTTTCAAGTCTGCTACTTTACATTTCATAGTGTAAATTATAGTTGATAAACTTAACTACAACTGGAATCTGTGTTGGGATCCAATTCTCTCATTGGAAAAGTGTCCTTCAATCGCTACCAGCAACTGACTGTAAGGACTCTCTCTCTTATCTCACTTAGGGCGTGTTTGGCCCACCGACTTAGGAGGGAGTAGGAGGGATAGGATTGTAAAATCCCTCCTACCCGTATACAGGCTCTGTTTGGGCGACAAGGGATTGAAGTTCCTGAAGGTTTCTGATGGATTCGGACAGGACTGAGAGGGATTATGAAATCCCTCCTTGAAATCGTCACCATCGTCCGATCCCTCGTTGAGCCCATCCCTCTACCCCCTGGAAATCCCTCTCTCTCTTTCTCTCTCTCATTTCTTCAACAACTTTTCTCCTCTCTCTCTCTCTCTCTCTCTCTCTCTCCTCTCTCCTCTCTCCTCTCTCTCTCTCTCTCTCTCTCTCTCTCTGAATCTAATTCAAAAACTACCCCTAAGATTCTACAAATCCCCCGGAAATCCCATTTCGTTTCCTTCCTTCTCACTTAAATGTTTTGCTTTTCTCCCATTCCTAGCTCGATTTGGAGTCAAAAATTGGACAAATTCCAGACCTTTTTTCTACAAATCCCGCTTCCAATGCATATTATTGCAGAGTTTCCACGCAACGAGACACCAGCTTTTCGTCGCGGAGTCTAAATTCTTGAATTTAGA
Organism: Magnolia officinalis; assembly: GCA_021015155.1. NCBI lineage: Eukaryota > Viridiplantae > Streptophyta > Magnoliopsida > Magnoliales > Magnoliaceae > Magnolia > Magnolia officinalis. The sequence goes on from JAJHSJ010000012.1 coordinate 49,638,988, forward strand.
GGAAATCACGGTCTTGCCATTATCAGATTTCATTAGAGGGCATTCCCGCAAGTTCATTTGCTTCTTCGGTTGGTTTCATCTATCCTTGTCATTTCAATGTAAGTTGAGTCTATTCATTGAATTTGAATATTTTTTTAATGATTTTTAGCTTATTTTTCATGGACGGATGGAATTTCGTAGATCTATGATTAAAGACAGGTTTTGGATCTTTAAATTCGAGCGGAATTCGAAGTAGATCGGATGTGAAAGATTACACTTTTTGAAATATATTTTGTGGGAAGTTCACAATTCTTTTTTAGCTAAGAAATATCAGTTCAGAGTCTCTTACAGTCTAAACATACCAAAATTTGGAACAGGTAGTAATTTTAATGGTTGGATTTCATGTCATCCCATGCTCGGCCAAACAGGACACACATTTGTGATCCCTGGATAAGCCAAGTGTCCCAAACATGACTCATTTTTGGTCCTGGGATACAGTAATACCATGGTAAACAGATACCATCCCTCCTAGTCCCATTCAATCTGCCCAGCCAAACAGGCCCTTAATTTGAATTGAAAAGTCCTTTCTTACGAGAGGCAAGGAAGAAATTCAATTTCGGAGGATGAACCCCACCCTCTGAATATTGCCTGATTCAATTATACACTAAGAGAGTGGCTAAATAGGCAGCCGATTTTTATAGAACTTAGTCATACTATGTGTTTGCCTATCTCGGCACTTGGGGTCAACGTTGTTCGGTTTAAATTGGAGCCATAGATCCAATTTTGGCATGCTTTTGCTAACACACCCGTGCCGGGGAAACACCACAATGAACAATTTTCTTGGCACGCCCGGTGGGACCTTGTTTTATTAACTACTGGCTTGATTTGTGCTGAAAATGAGAAGAATGACTTACACTTCTAGTGTTAAACCTGTAACACCGACTGCACTACCTCCGAGTGATGATGTACAGGTCCAGGTGCCCCTAGAGGCATCTAATCTGACACGAACCTGACCGAAAATCAGGCTGGACTACCTACCTCTCGATCTGTGCTCCTGGACGAGGTATCTGTGGTGCTTTGGGATGTTCAAATGACCATTAAAATAGTACAGGAATACAGGAGGGCCCGGGTTAATCAACTCCATATCCAAGCCGAAAGCACTAGTTGCTTCATGGCTAGTCAAATTGAGGTCATGCAATGATTGTTAGCTGTAATAACAGAATGAATGCAACCAATGCCCCAACATAACAGTAGTTCAGTCGATAATGTGATTCCAGTGCCACCCATGCCACCAGTACAACATAATCCACCACTGACTCCCACCCCAGAAATCAGGAACACACCACCTCCTATGGAAGTTAGGCGACTTGAACGAGAGGTTAGAGATTTTGTAAATGAAAATAGAAACCATGGGCCACCAGTCGGATTCAATCCACAGCAAGGCTTCAGGTTTCATGATAATCTCAATCAGTTTAGCCCAGATCAACTGCCAGTCGGAGAGCCTCAACAAGTCGATCAGGAACAGATCATACAGCTCGTTCAGGAGGTCGCCGACCAAGTGTTGAGCCACAACACTATTCCCTTGTATCACAAGACATACCCTGAATGGATAGATCGGCAATATCCATTACCAAGGAATTATCAACCGGATTTTGCTCTATTTTTTGGTGAACCTAGTCAGTCATGTATCGAACATGTCAACCGATTCACCATGCAATGCAGTGAAATACCTAACAATGATTACCATAATTTGTAACTATTTGGTCACTCTTTGACCATTGTAGCTTTTACTTAGTATTTAAACTTGTTATCAGACTCTATACATACTTGGTAAGAGCTAGAAGAGAAGTTTTATGCTCGATTCTTTTCCAGAAACAGGGAAATAACTATGGTTTTATTCGTCATTGTTTCAACGTTCCTCTTTCTAGCATGGGTGAAAGGTGCGTGGGTGTGCCAGAATTAGGATTGCGATTCCAATTCAAACTGAACAACAATGACCCCGAGTGTTAAACTAGGCAGACACTAGGTATGACCGAGGTCTGAGGAAATTGGTCACCTATTCAGCCACTCTCTCGAAGTATAAATGGATCAGGCAATAGTCAGAGGGTGGGGTTCGTCCTTTGATGATGGGTTTCTCCTTGCCTTCCATATGAAAGGACTTTCTTAATGCATAAAGAGTGGAATGTGAAGTAATAATTGGAACTCGACCGCTAAAGAGTACGTAGATTACAGCTATAACTATTGTATTTATGCTACGAGTTATGTTAAAGAAAGAAAGTAAATGTGATAAGTAAACAATTACTCTAAAGGAAGGAATTACTTGATAAAAGTCACGATTACACTATGGAACGTAAATTCGAAAGGATAATTGAAAGATAATTGATTTTTTTGGGTTGGTGTGAGACCCTTTTTCTTGTTGAAATCTTCTTCTATATATAACTATGATCCATCGATTCTCAATCCTTCTCACAATTGACGGTTACCGTAACCGTTTTTACCCTCGTTTTGCTTCCAGATTCTTCCCACGATCTAGCATTTTCTGAATCTTTGACCCTTGTTCAACATTCGTAATAACTCGACCACTAACTAACTAATCGTTTTGTTACTTGAACTCGGTCGTGCGTTTATCATGTGCAAGGCATGTGATAGCAATCTCCTGAAATTCGGTCACACACTCTTATTGTAATCTTTCGACTGTTAACCTTATACATGTAATTCACACGAATTTGACCGAAACGGGATCCGGTCGAATAGGGTACAAATATTGCCCTCCTCGTTGTTGTCTTTTCGAAGAAAAGAGCTGCGACATATGAGTATTGAAATTAAATATCCACACATGTTATTATTTTTTTAAAAAAATGTCGATATCTAACGGTGAGCACGTCTTGAACAGACACGTGTCCTCAAAAATAGTCGTTCTGCTATGAAAAGGCATGCTTCTTAATTAATGATGCCTCTAAATCCCATATATATATATATATATATATATACACACACGAAACTCTGTTTTTGCATTTCACACAATTTTTCATCTTTTCTTCATTTACTTTATTTCTTGCTCTTCTTCGACCATGTCTTCTTCTTCATCTGCACCCACTTTCGACCAAAAAGACATCATGGCCATAATGGAACTCTTTTCAGACCATTATTCAATAAATACAATTTTTAAATCTTCAATTCATAAGGACGCTTATGGTCTAGGTCCTTCATTTTCTCCAGATATTGCAGCTGAATTGCTATAGCCTCTAGATCCATTTTTTTCCTATTCGCCCAGGAAGCAATATCCTGATCAATCCAGAAATGTACCTGATATAGAAAATGTGTTCAACACACTGAGGTTATGGTCGAAACCTCTTCCTAGATGGGAAGATTGGTTCAACAGAGTATCGGCCCAATACGAAGATTTATGAAAAGAACTTGGTATTTTCGAATGTATTAAGCTTTCTCTTTCAGAGTATTTCCCCAATATCCCTCTTCTTCTAGCATTAACCTCATTTTGGAGTACTTTTACCAATACTTTTATGTTCAGTTGCAAGCCGATGAGTGTTTCTATCAAGGACATTTTCCATCTTAACAAACTTAACCCCTTTCTATATTCCCTACCATGCGAAGGCCAAATCTGGGCAACGCAAGAATTTCCCCAATAAGAACGCTAAAGGGAATACCAATTTCATGAATTCTTACCACAAACTCACAAGACCAGTCAGAGAACTTGAGCATCTTGCTTTTCTCCTTTTCTGGATTTGTTGTCATCTTCTGTGCATTAATGCTCAACAGGTTACGACCGAGTACGTTGCTTTGGCCGAATACCTAATCCAAGGTCAGCGAATAGCTTTAGCACCATTTGTTCTTAGCCATTTGTACAGAGGACTCTATGAAGTTAATTTAAGAGGGTTATATTCAGTTGGAGGTCATATATGGCTTATACAGATATGGTTCGTTGCATATTTCCGACCATAATTATTCGGCCAAGAGCATATCGGTCGATCGTTTACCTCATACGGCGACCGAATCTTACACATCCCCGTAGAAGTTACTACTGTTGTTGAGTATCTGCAGGAATTCTTTCTTCATGATCTTCCTGATAATAGTCCATCTTTCATGCCTTTTCAGAGAAAGAGACTTACAGACCAAAATGGCTTTCCGGACAATTCGACAATGATGATGAACATGCGGTCGATCAACTTCATCATGCTTGGAATTGCTTTGTTATCAGCCAAGATTTAGCTTTTGGAGGTGTAATAGAGAAAGGAAAGAATGCGAAAGCCGGGAGCAAACAATATCACCCTTCTTTGTTCGCTCGACAATTGGGCTTTGTTCAGCATATCCCTGTCCTCTCACTCACGTAACTAGTAACTAGCCTCCTTTCGACTGTGTGATAGTCATCGATCAAAAATTCTACATATCTCTTAAATTAACCTATCACAAAGAAGCGGTCACTCTTCAGATGCCAGTGTACCTAGAATATCCGGCAGTCCTAGATAACTTCATACTCTTGGGGAAACACCAGTACGCTAAAATTTTGAGCGGTCGAAGTGCCGAGGAGCTCTCTCATCAGTTCTTCCTTCGTCTGGGCTTGATAGAGAGTAAGAAGAGCGCTCTTCCTGTAGTCTCCACTACTACCACAAAGAGGATAATAAGAGTAAAGATAAGACGGATCAATACATTTTCTACCTCGGCGGCCGAACCCCTTCATCCAGATGCTCTAAAAATTACCCAAGGACATCTAGACATATTAGCAGCTACTCAGCCAAAGTGGATGGTTCCAAGGAAAATTTTTGATTTGGGAGGTATCCATCCTACTCCAAAATTTCCTACCTTTCCTTTTTAGCAAACAGTTCCTTCTAGACCTCCTTCAGCGATAAAGCCTTGACGCTGCCATAATCTAAAAAGTCTTTGGACACTTCTTCGGCCGAAGCAGTAGTGGCCTTCAAGAAATATTTTAAAGTACCAGTCTGGCTTCAACATGGCTGATTATTCTTACAAGATGGCCGAGGCATAAAACGGCATGAGGAGGCTCATTTCAATAAATGTTGGAACAACTGGGCCCGAGATAAGGATAGATTGATTGATCCTAACCTTCCATTTGAAAAATACCTCAATCTTTATCATCCTCAACCTCCACCATTCCCTACTGATGTTCGGCCGTTAATAGATATAAAAAGAAAGCTTGAGGTTATCAAAGGTCTACCAGTTAGATAGGAAGTCCGATCTGATTTAGGTGAAAATCATTAGCTTACACCTTTTCTTGAATTAATATTCTTACTCACAAGCTTACCTCCTTTGTTTGATTCTTTTCAGTAACTCAAGAAGTACTTAAGGAAATGGCGGTGACAGTCCAAGAACGGAGCATGCAGTAATACTAGTAAAATCCCATTGACTACAGTTGTACCGTTTATCTAAGAAATGACGACCCCAAAAGTTGTGATTACTCCAATGATACTCAAAGATCCTATTCTGGCAATTGCGGCAGCCGAAAGTGTCCTGGTTTGTCAAGTTATGTGAGTGTTGAGTCAGATTTTCTACAGAGCCTGATAGGACGATCAATTCAAGCGTCTGCCTCAACCGGATGTGTGCAAGCTCGCCACATGTAAACCTAAAGCCTCACATCCCATAACCCAAAACACTAGGTAAATAAAACCCTTAAAAACAAGTTAGAAATCATAGGGTGAATTTTTTTAAAAAAAATAGGAAAATCTCTAAGTTTTTCTCGCCTTGTCGATTTTATCGAAACACCCTCGATATGATTGACCTGCTCTGTCGATGTCCCCGATACCTTAACGATATTATCGATGTGGGGACCAAAAGTGTCCAACAACTAAATATTCATCTGGACAGATTTATCGATGTATCGATACACCTATCGATATCATCAATATAAGAACTAAAAATGTCCAGCAACTTCACAACATATCTGGACGAATTATCGATGTATCAATACACCTATCGATATCATCGATATACAAATCTCGAGTCCATCGAAAATGGCTCGATAAGATCGACAGGTAGATTTTCGGCACCCCTGTTTTTTAATGAAAATCTCAAATTCCTTCAATATATCGATGCTCTTCCGATATGATCTGAAATCAAATATCGATAACATCGGAAGTCCATCGATGATATCGATCGTAGGCGCGCATTTCTTACAGCAGATATTTCAAGTTGTTTTTAACTATGATCGAGGCCCTTCGATAGAATCGATATTCAAATATCGATGATATCGGCACCAGGTCGATTGCATCGAGCAAAGTCATAAACCATCCAGCAAGCTTAAAGACAAATTCGCTGGATTTATCGATGCCTCAACTCTGATCTCGATATCATCGACATTTAAATTCTGATGATCTCGATGGTTCCCCGATCATTCATGAAATCCTAAAATATTTCAAAGTCAAGTCTCTCTCATTTTTCAAGTGTCGATGGATCAAACCTGTCATCGATGGAATCAGAGTTCGAAATCCAATGACATCGACAATAGTTTTGATTCATCGACTAATTGGCGAAAGTTTCAAAAGCGTATGACATTGAGGTCGAGTCATCGAGCAGACCATCGATGTTATCGAGAGTATACGCTCGATGATATCGAACTTGCTCGATAATATCGAACTCTGTCATAAATGTGACCGTTTTATATCCGTTGGAACTTTTTGCCTATATATAGAGGACTTGTCTTTTGTTGTTGTGAGAGAAAGAAGAGAAAGCTTTTGAGTGTTTCAACTTATATCTTATATCCAAAGCCCTTTCTCTCATGGGAATTCATCCTCCAATCCACCCTCATCATTGATATTCAATAGAGTGGATTGGGGAATGAACTTCTGCATTCAAGGATCCTCCATCTACTATCTTAATGGAAAATCATTAAGCTGGGATGCCTTGAATGCATAAGATTGGAATCGTTCTATCTTCCTAATAGGAAAATATTTTAAGAGTAAGATTCCATCTTCACCTTGACTCAACCCGAAGCCGAGTATTAGTACATCATTTTATGTTGCAGATCAAGGGAGTAGAAGACTCTTCGTCAACAAGGAGGAGGAGATCTTCGGCATTGTGCTAAACGGGACTCATCATCTTATTTGTAAGTATCTAGAGTCCAAGAGGATGCTTGTGATCATTCCTTTCTAAGATTGGGTCTTAAGTGGTTCTCACCCTTTGAAGTCCTCAAGGAGGCCTCCGGCGGGAGTGTACGTGGTGGGTGAGTTGTGTGGACCCTTGCTCTGTGGAGAGTATAAACATCTGGTTAGGAGTGAACTAGTAAAACTCTGGGTTTGAGGTGAACCGTGTAAAACCATGGGTTTGAGGTGAAGCAGGTGAAACCTCCAGTAGGGTCTTATGGAAGATCCTTGGCTAGTGTGCCTAAAAGTGGGTGCATTGTGTTGACCCTTGCTCGTGAGAGCATAAACAGTCAACCTCAGTGTAGGTTGTAAAGGTTGAAGGTGAACCTGACTTAAAACCTTAGGTTAGAGGTGAACCATTGTGAAACCTCTTTAGTGAAATCTGATACACTCAAGGGTTGAGTGCGGTTACCGGGAGTGGAGTAGACTCATCGTCGGACCACTATAAAAATGACTGTGTTTGAGATTGTTATTCTTATGATTGTGTGATTTACTTTAATACTTCCATATCTAAACATTTGATCACACCACACACACCTACATAGTCATATCCATCATAGGCTAGCTTGCATACTGCTTATCTCTAAAATAGTTTGTGATTGGATCCTCAACCAGGCTTGGAAGCCAATAAAGTTACATTTGAGTAATCCTGATAACTGCATGATCACAGGATTAGTGAAGTAGAATTTTTAAATAAATCATAAAAACTTTAAAAAGTCCTATTCACCCCCCTCTAGGACATATTGGCATATTCCTTTTTCAACTAGTGCAGTCTTTACCGCCATTTCAATTGGTATCAGAGCGGGTCTCTCTTTAAGGGCTTCACCGCCTAGAGAGTGATCTTGACTGAAGTTGGGAATATGGCCAAAGGAGAGGGCTCATTAGTCACTAGACCTCCAGTATTTGACGGCTCAAACTATACATACTGGAAGGCTAGGATGCACAACTTTTTGAGATCTTTAGATCATGACATTTGGGACATAGTTGAAAGAGGATATGTGCCACCAACTGAACAAATCATACTTGATAGTGGCACAACAATCACAAAGCCCAAACCAAAAGAAAAGTGGACAGCATTCTACAAAGAAAGGTAAACATCTGAAGCCAAGGCTATGAATGTTATCTACTGTGCCGTGTCCCAAGATATATTCAATCAAATAAGTATATGTGGGACATCCAAGGAAGTATGGGATTTATTGGACACAACCCATGAAGGCACAAGCACTGTGAAGCGATCCAAACTTTAACTCCTGACTTCACAGTTCGAAAGTCTCAGAATGGAAGAGCATGAGACATTTATGGAGTTTTTCACAAAGTTAAATATAATTTGCAACTCCATGGGTGGATTGGGAGAGAAAGTTCCGGTGCTGAAAATTTGTAGGAAAATTCTAAGATCCCTACCGAACGATTTAATCCGAAGGTTACAACAATTGAGGAGTGTAGGAACATAGATGAAATGAAAGTAGAAGAACTGGTAGGTTCCCTACAAACTTTTGAACTACACTTCAAACAAACCCAAAAATCCAAAAACACTGTCCTAAAAACTTCAAAGAAAACAATTCATGAGGACAGTGAAAGTAAAAAGGAAGATGAAGATGAAGAAGTGACCTTGCTGGCACAAAAATTCAGAAGATTCTTTCAGACGAATCGCGGTCGTCCTTCTAGAGGGAGAAAGGTGAACTATAAACCTTCTGCAGACAAATTTGGTAAAAGAACCAAAGAACCACAATGTTACGCCTGTCACGAGTATAGACACCTGTCTACTGAATGCCCAAATAGAAAAACTAAGGGCAAGGCTATGGCTGCCACGTGGGACGATACTGATGAGTCAAATTCAGAATCTAGTGACTTAGAAAGTGATGGAGAACAGAAATCATTGAAAATACTTATGGTTTCCACTGCTTCAATCATTCCCACTGAATCTGAGAACAAGATAGAACAGCAAGCCACTAAATCATTTTCATCTGATAATGAAGGAATTGAAGAAGAAGAAGAAGAAGAAGAAGAAAAAGACAAGCTACAAGATGCTTACAATAAACTATATATCCATAGCATCAAAGTGGTTAAAAGACTTGGAATATCTGAGAACAAATTGGAATTGCTGCAAAAAGATTTGGATAAAACTCTAGAAATTAATACACATCTAATCAATGACTTACAGCAATATCACTCTGACAATGATAGACTTGAGAGAGTTAACTCCTTCCTTAAATCTAAGACCGAGAAACTAAACAAACAGGATGAGAAATTAAAAGACAAATATATGCTTCTTAAAAATGAAAATCATACACTCCTGTTTAATCTAGAAGAGTCCAGAAAAATTGCCAAGAAAAACTGTAAGTTTTCCCAGAGTAGTGAGAAGTTAGAAAAACTTTTAGGGATGGGAAAATCTGGTAGTAACAAAAATAGCTTAGGATATGAGAAAGGCAAAGCTATAACTGGGTATGGAAAACAAATGCTTGAAAACTCTAATGCCTCCAGTAGCAACACAAAGACTAATCAAGTAGTTGAATCAGATAAGAAAATTAAAACTACTACAAGTAAGATCCCTGTCACAAAATGGATAATTAAAGAAAAGAAGAACTATCTTGCTACTCACTCAAATCACTTAACAGGCAATGACAGTAAGTGGTACCTTGGCAGTGGTTGCTCAAGACATGTAACAGGTGACATGTCACTTCTTTCTAAATATAAGAATCTTCATAATGGGATAGTCACCTACGGTGATGGAACCACTGCTAAAGTAATTGGATAGGGAATCATAAAAGGAATACAATTGTTTGAAAATGAAAAAGCTTTCTGCATAAAAGGTCTGACACATAATCTCCTAAGCATATCTCAAATTTATGACAATGGGCATGTGGTCAAATTCAACAGACAAGAATGCAAAATCCTAAACCAATTAGGAAAATCAGTAATGAAGGGTCATCGCACAAGTAACCACTGTTACATTATCAGAGGCATAGAAAGGACTGATGCGTAGAAGTACTGAGCAGAGAAAGACAAGTCCAGATTATACATCTAGATCTGGATATTTACTGAAATGATACAATTTTGTTGAGCGTTGAATGATATATCTGAGGTTCCTCATCTCAATCTTTTATATATAAACATTCAAATGTTTATAATTTTTTATGTGTACAGTAATTGTACATAATTTTGCTGAGTATGCTATTAATTCACAAAAATACTAAAAAGTATACTCGAAGGGTCGAAAAAGAAAAATATTCCTCTTCGATATGCCTATCGATCTGTCATTCCCGATTAATCGATCATGGGTCGATATCATCGACATCTCTTCAGAATGTGGAAAGTCACATGATCGGGACTACTATCGAAGCAATTATCGATAACATCGGATGGGGATCATCGATATAATCAAAAGTAAGTTTGATAAAATCGAAGACTCCCGCCCGACAAAAGGTGATTGAGCAAAAAAATTTTATTTCTCTGAAAAATTTTCTACTTTGCTCTCTGCTTGAATCCTCGGCCAGAAGACCATCTGCAGGTCCCAGAATCTTCAAAAGAAACGGATATTACCTTTCCATTTCTTCCCTTCCAGAGTCTAATCTAACTTTTGGTCGGGTATTTTCCGTTCTTTTGATTGACCTTCCTTACCTTTGCCTGTCTCTTACACTGAAAAATCATGAACAAAGGGAAAGGTAAGTCTCTTTCTCAGTCTTCAAAAGGAAAAGCGAAACAACAGTGTTTGCATCAACTCACTCCATCGGTGAGACATCCAGCCACTGTTGAACGTCTGGTTCTTAACAGTGTCATCGAGTCTTTTGGTGTAGACCTCCTTCTAGAAGTAATAGGATGCAAAAATATTCTGAATCTTGGTGGTATTTGTAAGTGCTACGGTCCCTTGCCCTTTGATTGTTAAATTTTGTGGTGCCAAAACTTCTTGTGTGTGCCACAACTTCTATCTGTGTGTCTTGTGTTTGTATGTTGATATACATGTGATTCAAGACGACATCACAATGGTTCAAGACATGAACGGTGCTCGACTTCAAGAAATGCAAGGTTATGTACTGTGTTCTCTTCCGTATGCATCAATGTTCAAGTCTACATCAATAAGAAGAGTGTTTATTCAAGACTCAAGTACATTTCAAGACTCAAGTACAACTCAAGTTTAAGCTTATATTCATGTTGTAGAAGATCTCAATCTCAAGCTACATCAAGTAGAGGTCTCAAGCTTCAAAGGTTAACTATCATCTGAAAGAATGATGTTCAATGTTCATACTTCATGTTCCAGGTATAAAAAACCTTAGTTTGACCTTAGGGTAGGTCATTTTGGATACATAAGTCATGATAAATCTTTATACATGAAGTTGGTCTGTTATAAGACTAGTCCTAGACCTTGTTCGACCAGTCCTAGACCTGGTTCGACCAGTCCAAGAAATTCCATGACCAGTCCTAAGTTGTTGAAGATTTTCAGAATTTTTTGGTTATTCTTCGACCAATCCTGGAGATTGTTCTACCGGTCGTAGGGATGTCTCGACTCGTCCTTCGACCAGTCCTAGAACTACGACTCAACCTCCAGCAACCAAATTTGGTTTCCTACGACTGGTCCTGGGTCAACTTCAACCAGTCGTCGATGGTCTACGACCAGTCGAAGGGTCCCCACGACCAGTCGTAAAACTGATTTTTCAGATCGCGCTTAAATTGTCAAAATGTCGTTGGAACTACGACCAGTTGAAGGGTCCCTAAGACCAGTCGTAGACGCGATCTTGGCTTCTATAAATTGAATAAAAAATTCAGAGTTTTCATATCGATTAATTTGAGAAATTCAAGCCTCCACTCTGAGATAAGTTGTGTTCATTTTAAAGCTAATTTGTTCATATTTAATATTCTTTTTGTTAGCTTTTTTATTTGATTTTATTCCCATATTCCAATTCTATTTGAAAAAGAGGAATTGTTGTACTCCTTCTTCATTGGAATCAAAATCAAATAGAGCTACGTCCAATTTGGTTTAATTTAAAATCAATTAGAACCTAAAACCATTTCTTAAGTGAGTATTGGACATTGAACGTTGATTTGAACTTCTACTCTGATTGGTTCTACCGGGCTGCTACAAAAGGAGAAATCCAGGTATTTTACAATTCTGTAAAATTTCTATTCTTTTGGTTTTTGTTTGAGATTCGTCAGAAAAATCTCATTGTGTTGGTTATCTGAAGAGAGCCAGAAAACTCAAAAAGTGTGGGTTTTTGGATTGTGTAAACCCAAGTTAAAAAGACACAATTGTGAAGATTTTAGGTGAACCGTAAAACCTGTTTAATAGTGAATGCTAATATCCCCTATGTGAGGATATTAGGAGTGGAGTAGCAAGTTGTGTGGCTATTGTTTAATAGTTGGTGAACACACAGGCGAACCACTATATATCGGTGTGTTTTGTGATTTGAATGATCTTTTAATTTTCATATCTTTAATCATTCAGATTTGTGGAATGTATATGTGGTTGTGAATGTTGTAATCTTTACATTTCAAGGAAAGTGGGGAATATTGTAATAGTTTAGAATTTATTTCTTGATATTTCCTTTATTTTCTTTCTGTTTTGATATTCAACTTGTTCTAGTAAGGTTGTCCTGTCATAAACCCTTGGTTTTTATGGTGCAAAGGTTGTCCTTAGAACAATGTTAGTATCAAGCTCTTTATTTAAGATTACTTTACATTTTAGTCTTTGATTTATTTAAAGTACTATTCTTTATTTTTATAAGGTTATCGTACTTCAATTCCGCCGTTAAAATTTTAATTTGGCACAGTCCTATTCACCCCCCCCCCCCCCCCTTCCTTCTAGGACATATAGCTTTGCCTTTTCAAGTGGTATCAGAGCCTCATAGCTTGTTTTAATTACTTTATTTTTGGATTCATTTCCTAAGCTAACAATCTAAGTTATATATAAGATGTCAAATTTTGATAGCCTTTCAGTCACTAGGCCTCCACCCTTTGATGGCTCCAACTATGCTTATTGGAAAGCCAGGATGAGGATTTTCCTTAAATCCATGGATGAAAGTGTGTGGCTTGCCACAGTGACTGAATGGAGCCCTCCTACCATTGAAGTAACTGGTATCAATGATCAAAATCAATGAGAATAACACCTTATACTTCTTAGTCCACACTTCAGAAAAGTGAGAGTAGTGTTAATGCAAAAGCACTAAATGCAATCACCTGCGTACTATCACTGGATGAGTTTAAAAGAATCATATCCTGTGATACTGCAAAGCAAGCTTGGGATATATTAGAAATGACACATGAGGGTACTTCAATTGTCAAAAAATCTAAATCCAACTCCTCACAACCAAATTTGAAGAAATTCATATGGAGGAAAATGAAATGTTTATGGACTTCTACACTAGATTAAATGACATTGTATACTCTATGTGGGGTCTTGTTGATAAAATCCCAGAAAGTAAAGTGTATGCAAAGATACTACGCTCACTACCTGAACGGTTCAATTCTAAGGTAACTGCGATCTAAGAACTTCGTGATACGGACAATATGAGGGTAGAAGAACTAGTTGGTTCTTTACAAACCTACGAGTTAACTTTTAAAGCTCCTAAAGGTATATCAATAGCCCTTAAGTCTTCCAAATGTATTTCTCAAGAAAATTCTGATTTTAAAAATTCCGAAGATGATATGGCTTTATTAGCGAAAAAGTTTTACAAGATTTTCAAAAGTAAAAAGAGGGTTGATTTTCAAAAAGCAAATGATAAGAAAAGATCTAAATCTAGATCTAAATCGTGGAAATATTTGAAAGATAGTCAATGTTACAACTGCCAAGAATATGGGCATCTAGTAAACAAGTGTCCTAAAAAGGACAAACCTAAAAAGAAAGGAATGTTGGCTACTTTGGATGAATCTTCTAGCATTGAAGCCTCTTCTGAATCAGAAGATTCTGAAGCCGAGTTAGGCAATGAAGTTAAGGCCCTTACGACTTTAGCCAAGTTCACTTTTTCAGATCATGATGATTTAACCAGTGAAGAAAATTTGAATAGTGGTCATGATAATGAAGAAGATCTTCAAGATGCTTATAATGCCCTATACAAGGAAAGTTGTAAAATTATCGTAAAACTAAAGCTTCAAAAACAAAGGTTTTCAGGACTTAGAGAAAGATTTGAGTCACTTGTTTTAGAAAAATCTCATCTTTCAGATTGTTTTGAAAAATGCAAATGTGATCTTGATTAAAAAATCACCCTTATTGAAAATCTGAAATCTAAAAATGATAACCTTAAACTTGAAGTCTCTTCCCTTTTGAGTTTAAAGGATACATGGAGGTATGCCCAAGGTGATCCAAAATTAGAAAAACTTTTAATTGGATCAAGAAAATGTGGCGACCGATCCGGTTTGGGCGACGACAAAAATATTCCTCCTAAACAGAAGAATACTCCTCCCAATTTTGTAAAAGGAGAATCCTCTAACTCAAAAGAGAAAAGTTCAAGCCAAAAGTTTTATAAAAATGTTAAACCTTTTCAATGTTTCAAAACCAGAGGTAACCATATCAATTACAAAAATCAAAATCAAAACCCTTTAGCTGAAAAAATAGTTGATTTGCTTAAGCAGCTCTTAAAATCTAACTCAGTGGGTCACTCGTACATCAATTACAAATACAAGAAGACAAACTATACTCTTAAACCCAAAACAGTAATGAAATGGGTTCCTAAAGTTACTTGCTTGGTTGCCCACACTGCTTTCAAAGCTACTAGCCATTTAAAGTGGTACTTAGACAGTGGATGCTCAAGGCATATGACAGGCGACAAAGCTTTATTCACCGATTTTAAAGATATGACTAATGGGTCAGTCACATATGGTAATGGTAGCAATTGCAAGATTATTGGCCAAGGTACGGTTCAACTCTATAACCTTCCTTTATTTAAGAATGTTTTATATGTTGAGGGGCTAAAACACAACCTGTTAAGCATATCTCAAATATGTGATAACAATCATAGCATGAAATTTTCTAATAAAGGTTGTGAAATTTTGAACAAAAAGGGTTCTGTAATATTAACTGGTCGCAGGACTTCTGAAAATTGCTATATTGTAAGCGATTATAACTCATCTAATCAATCGTGCTACATTGTACATACCAATGAAACTGAATTATGGCATAAACGCCTTGGACATGTACACTACCGTAATTTATACAGATTGAGCAAGGGAGAACTAATAAGAGGTCTACCTAAATTACAAAATGTAGACAAGATATGTGGTGAATGCCAGTATGGTAAGCAAACAAGGAGCTCTCACAAAAAGGTGAACTCCAATGCCACATCAAGACCACTCGAGCTTCTCCATATGGATCTTATAGGACCTACCAGGACGGAGAGTTGAGGTGGGAAAAAATACATCTTAGTAATCGTGGATGATTTTTCTAGATTCACTTGGGTAGCCTTCTTAAAGGATAAAACAGAAACCCTTGATGAAGTTAAAAGGACTCTCAAACGGATCCAAACTGAAAAAGGTTCTCAAGTTTGTAAGATCCGTAGTGATCATGGATCTAAGTTCGAGAATAGCAATTTTGAGAAATTTTGTAATGATCAGGGAATATCGCATGAATTCTCTGCACCCAAAACTCCTCAATAGAATAGAATTGTGGAAAGAAAAAATAGAGTGCTTCAAGAAATGGGAAATGTAATGTTGAATAGTATGAAGCTCCCTAAAACTCTTTGGGCTGAAGCAGTGAATACTGCCTGCTATGTTATTAATTGGGTTTATATATGTAAATCTAATAATAAAACCGCTTATGAAATGTGGTTCGATAAAAAGCCTAATGTCAAATACTTTCGAGTTTTTTGTAGCAAATGCTATATTTTGCGTGACCGTGAAAATCTGGGAAATTTTGAAACAAAGAGTGACGAAGGAATCTTTTTAAGATATTCTTTAAACAGTCGCGCATATCGTGTACTAAACAAAAGGACCGGTGTTATTCAAGAATCAATTAATGTGGTCATAGAAGATCATATGAATACACCTGCCCCAAGTTCAGATAATGATGAAGTTCTTCTATTTGATAAACTTGATACTTCATCAAGTTAAAACAATTCTGAATTAAGGACTGTTAAAGATCATCGAACCGCTCAAATTCTTGGAAACCCTCTCACTGGTGTGCGCACTCGTAGACAACTAGAAGACATATGCAATTACGTGTGCTTTACATCTTAGATTGAACCGGTAAACGTAAAAGAAGTTCTTTCTGATGAAAACTGGATAGTAGCTATGCAGGAAGAACTTAATCAGTTTGTTTGAAATGATGTCTGGTATCGTGTTCCTAGACCTAAAGATAAACACATTATAGGAACTAAGTGGATTTTCAAAAATAAGTCTGAAGAACTTGGGAATATAATTCGAAATAAGGCAAGACTGGTTATACAAGGGTACACTTAAATAGAAGGCATTGAATATGATGAAACCTTTGCCCCAGTTGCTCACCTTGAATCAATCAGACTTTTTATATCCATTGCATGCTTTAGAAAATTTAAAATCTTTCAAATGGATGTAAAGAGTGCTTTTTTGAATGGTGATCTACATGAAGAAGTATATGTTGAACAACCCATAGGGTTTGAAGACCCTAAGTCTACTGATCATGTATACCATCTTAAAAAATCTCTATATGGTTTAAAACAAGCTCCCAGGGCATGGTACAAAAAATTGACTAAGTTTTTACTAAGTCATAATTTTCAAATGGGCAGTGTCGATAAGACGCTTTTTGTTAAGAAACATAACGATGATATCTTAATGGTTCAGATCTATGTTGATGATATTATTTATGGATCAACTTGTACTAACATGACTGTTGAGTTTGCAGATTTGATGAAATTTAAGTTTGAAATGAGCATGGTTGGGGAATTAAATTATTTCCTTGGGTTGCAAGTAAAACAATAACCAGATGGCATTTTCATTTCTCAAACAAAATATGCTCTGAACTTAATCAAAAAGTTTGGATTTGAGAATGGTAAGAACTTTGATACTCCTATGAGTACAACTTTAAGACTCTCAAAGGACTCTACAGGTAAAAATATAGATACTAAATTATATCGTAGTATGATTGGTAGTCTACTTTACTTAACTGCTAGTAGACTGGATATTGCTTTAAGTGTTGGGATTTGCGTTAGATATCAGTCTAAACCTAAAGAGACATCTTTCTACTGTTAAGCGGATTATGTGATATGTCGCAAGTTCTGCTAAAATGGGTCTCTGGTATCCTTTTGATGCTAGTGTTCAATTGGTTGGGTATTCAGATGCTGATTGGGCTGGAAATATTGATGATAGAAAATCAACCAATGGTGGTTGTTTTTATATTGAAAACTGTTTCATTTCTTGGTTTAGCAAAAAGCAAAGTTCTATATCACTCTCAACTGCTGAGGCTGAATACATTGCAGCAGGAAATGCATGTACTCAGCTTGTTTGGATGAAACGTATGTTGAGCGATTACGGAATTACACAGGAATAAATGATATTATATTGTGATAATTCCAGTGCTATAAATATATCAAAAAACTCAATCCAGCATTCACGTACCAAGCACATTGACATTAGGTATCACTATATTCGTGAATTAGTAGAAGAGAAAATAATATCCCTGGAATATATACCAACCGAGACTAACTTGCTGACATTTTCACTAAATCGCTCGTCAAAAGCAGGTTTAATAAATTGAAATTTGATCTCGGAATGTGCATTCTAAATTGATTATTCATTCATATTTGTATCATAGTATATATATATTTTATAATTTATTTGTTTAAATTTCAAATTTTTATGAAAAAATACATGTTTTTATGTTTTCACGACCAGTCGAGGAGGTGCTCGACTAGTCGTGGTACGACCGATCGAGAACTGTCCTCGACCAGTCGTGAAGCGCGTTGGAATCTTTCAAAATTGGGGAAAACTTTCATCTTCTTCATTTTCATTTCACTCTCCAATGAGCCGAGGCACGACTAGTCGTACCCACAATCCTAGATCTTCAAGGTTAGTGCATCATTTGTGTTTATCTTGTAGATTCTAGCTCTCATTACTTCATTTTCACTCTTGAAGTAATTTATTTTGAGATTCCTTGACATTTTAGGGCTTTTTCTTAAAAAATCTGATCTAGCAAAACTCATTTTCCAAATCTTTTGTCTCTACTAGATCTTTTGATTTTCATTCTGATTATGGATGCTAGAGGGAAAAAGAAAACTTCCCGTGGTCCATCTTCTACTAGATCAGCTCCTTTTGCTAGGTGCTATCTTCGTTTACCTGAGGATGATCCCTCCGATGTATGGGATTTACGTATGCGCAATGTCATTGTTGAACGGTCTGTTTGTATTGAACATATTGCTCATTTTGGTATTCTACCTATACTCTAAGCTGTGGGATGGGATAACATTTTACATCGGGGTGGGCCTGCATACCAATCTATTGCACAGGCCATGTTTGCATGTATCTCAGTATTCTCTTTTGTGGATTTAACTTTAAAAATTGATACTAGAGAAGGTCTATTTGAAATTGACCGTCATCTGATTGCAAGGTTAATGGATATACCTGTTAATGAGGAGGGTATTCCTATTCATACTTTAGCTGAGAAACCCTCAGAATCTGAAAATCGTATGTTAACCAGAGATTTGTGCAATATAAATGTGCAATGGACTCATAAAGGAAATGCGCTCCCCGTAAAGTACTTGTTACCCAAATACAGGGTACTTCACAGGATTTTTACTTCTAACCTGTACCCTCATTCTGGTAATAAGACAGATTAACTACCTTTATGGTTCGTGTTTTGCACTCTGTCATTTCTGGTACTAAAATTTGTCTTCCTTCCTTGATATGTCATTTCATTATTCATTCTCGTCTCCATCTAGGTCATTGTGATATTCCTTTTGCCTATCTCTTGACTATCCTAGCTAAGTACATGCTCGTGCCTATGCCTGTTGGAGAAGCTCCCATCCATCATCTTATTTTTAATAATTCAAATATTAACAAAATGAAATTGGAATTGGCTCGTGGCCAAGTGGATGCTGGTAGAGCTAAGGCTGGTGATGAAGAAGCTGGTGATCTTCCTCCTGATAATGTGGATATGGATGATATTTTCAATGAACTTGAATCTGATTCTGGAAATGATCCTGATTTTGAGCCTTCTAATTTTGATGCTCGACTTTATGCTTTAGAAGAGAAGGTTGAGAATATGAATATTGCTCATGATCTTCAGTTTAAATATATGTGCAAGTATCTAAGGCGCTTAAACAAGGGAATGCATAATCTTGATCCTACCATTCCTGCTCCTTCTTCAGGATCTGATTAAGTATTTTCATTCTTAGTCTGTAATAACTTTCTTACTTGTGGTGGATTGTATACTCTATTTAGTTTGATGAGTTTTTAGTAACTGGATTGTGAACGTTTACTTTCATTTATATTGTCAAGTTACTTCTTCTATTCCTCCAATAATTTTTCTTACCTTTGTTGCTTCCTTTGTCATATTGTGACAAAAAGGGGGAGCATGTTTAATATGAGTAGTTATATTTTGGATATGTGATGTGTGCTGCTACTCAGGGAGAGTAGTATATAATGAGTTTGTGCTACTTAATGACAACTGGTGCATGATTCCTTAATATGCATGTTGTGCTTATCTTATAGTATAGAAGTATGTTTTGTCACAAATTTAACAAATGGGGAGATTGTAAGTGTTACGGTCTCTTGCTCCTTTGATTGTCAAATTTTGTGGTGCCAAAACTTCTTGTGTGTTCCACAACTTCTATTTCTGTGTCTTGTGTTTGTATGTTGATATTCATTTAATTCAAGACGACATCACAACGGTTCAAGACATGTACAGTGCTCGACTTCAAGAAATGCAAGGTTATGTACTGTGTTCTCTTCCGTATGCATCAATGTTCAAGTCTACATCAATAAGAAGAGTGTTTATTCAAGACTCAAGTACATTTCAAGACTCAAGTACAACTCAAGTTGAAGCTTATATTCATGCTGTTGAAGATCTCAATCTCAAGCTACATCAAGTAGAGGTCTCAAGCTTCAAAGGTTAACTATCATCTGAAAGAATGATGTTCAATGTTCATACTTCATGTTCCAGGTATGACAAACCTTAGTTTGACCTTAGGGTAGGTCATTTTGGATACATAAGTCATAATAAATCTTTATACATGAAGTTGGTCTGTTCTAAGACTAGTCCTAGACCTTGTTCGACCAGTCTTAGACCTGGTTCGACCAGTCCAAGAAATTCCATGACCAGTCTTAAGTTGTTGAAGATTTTCAAAATTTTTTTGTTATTCTTTGACCAGTCCTAGAGATTATTCGACCGGTCGTAAGGATGTCTTGACTCGTCCTTCGACCAGTCCTAGAACTACGACTCAAACTCCAGCAACCAAATCTGATTTCCTACGACCAGTCTTGGGTCAGCTTCGACCAGTCGTAGGTGGTCTACAACCAGTTGAAAGGTCCCCACGACCAATCGTAGAACTGATTTTTCAGATCGCGCTTAAATTTTCAAAATGTCGTTGGAACTACGACCAGTCGAAGGGTCCCTAAGACCAATCGTAGACGCGATCTTGGCTTCTATAAATTGAACATGAAATTCAGAGTTTTCATATCGATTAATTTGACAAATTCAAGCCTCCACTCTGAGATAAGTTGTGTTCATTTTTAAGCTAATTTGTTCATATTTAATATTCTTTTTGTTAGCTTTTCTTATTTGATTTTATTCCTATATTCCAATTCTATTTGAAAAAGAGGAATTGTGGTATTCCTTCTTCATCGGAATCAAAATCAAATACAGCTACGCCCAATTTGGTTAAATTTAAAATCAATTAGAACCTAGAACCATTTCTTGAGTATTGGACATTGAACATTGATTCGAACTTCTACTCTGATTGGTTCTACCGGGCTGCTACAAAAGGAGAAATCTAGGTATTTTACAATTCTGTAAAATTTCTATTCTTTTGGTTTTTGTTTGAGATTCGCTAGAAAAATCTCATTGTGTTGGTTATCTGAGGAGAGCCAGAAAACTCAGAAAGTGTGGGTTTTTGGATTGTGTAAGCCCAAGTTAAAAAGACACAATTATGAAGGTTTTAGGTGAATCTATAAAACCTGTTTAATAGTGAACGCTAATATCCCCTGTGTGAGGATATTAGGAGTGGAGTAGCAAGCTGTGTGCTGTTGTTTAACAGTTGGTGAACACACAGGCGAACCACTATATATCGGTGTGTTTTGTAATTTGAATCATCTTTTAATTTTCATATCTTTTATCATTCAGATTTGTGGAATGTATATGTGGTTGTGAATGTTGTAATCTTTACATTTCAAGCAAAGTGGGGAATGTTGTAATAGTTTAGAATTTATTTCTTGCTATTTCTTTTATTTCCTTTCTGTTTGAGTTTTGATATTCAACTTGTTCTAGTAAGGTTGTCCTACCATAAACCCTTGGTTTTTATGGTGCAAAGGTTGTCCTTAGAACAACGTTAGTATCAAGTTCTTTATTTAAGATTGTTTTACATTTTAGTCTTTGATTTATTTAAAGTACTGTTCTTTATTTTTATAAGGTTATCGTACTTCAATGTTAAAATTATAATTTGGCACAGTCCTATTCACCCCCCCCCCCCCCCTCTAGGACATATAGCTTGGCCTTTTCAGTATTTATCAAATTGGAGTGGTCCATGACTTCCTCAGTAAAAGTCATGTTATTTGTGACGATCCACCCTGTGTTCAAGTAGAATTAGTGCATTACTCTAAGCACATCACTCCCATCACCTTGAGTCACCTTTTAGATCTCCAAGTCACTTGCATTCCCGTTACCAGTCGAAATCTAAATGGTCTTAGTGTTTGGGACGAGATAACTCGTGCACTATGTCAGGGAACTACTATTTCTTGGAACGATGATAATTCCCTTCATATTAATCATCTTGGACCCACTTTTAAAATCCTTCATGACATTTTTGGGTCTAATGTCTATCCGTGTGATGTGAATGGTAATCATCTGTCTCCCTTTGTGTTAAATGTGTTGTATGATGTATATCAGGAAGTTCAGGTGTGCCTCCCAATGCTTCTTCTTAAGTAGCTAATTCGAGTCATTCAAGGAAATCATCAGGATACACTAGCTTTTCCTGTACTCATCTGTAAATTAGCTCATCATGTTGGTATTTTTGCCTCATCTGATAGAGTCTATCCAGAGAAGTGGTTTGATAGTGATTCGGCTCAGGTGGCACAACAGTTGTGTCTTCCTTCAGCTCTTCCCGAGAACAGTGCCCCCTGCAGTCAGCTGCTCCGTCATATCCATGGGGATCCAACCAAACATCATTGCTGAGTCCGGAGTCTATCACAAATCGCCAAACTCATCACCTTGAACGTCACCTACTGAACGGTATGGCGAGCATGGAGGAGCGACTTCACAATTATGAGAGACGTCTCACCGTGATTAAAGAAAAAGTCGATTCTCTCCAACAAACAAATCAGCAAGTAGTTGATTTACTCACACGTGGTAATTCACGAAGACGGTAGAAACTGATTGTACTAGTTGTATATCATTTTTTTGGGTATCTGTGCGTGGGCTTGGTGTTTTTGCTGGGATAACTGTTAATTTGCAGCCAATCTTGGGTAGTCTATTTTGGATAGTTGGATAACCTTGGTTTCATTTTGAATATGGCTGAATAGAATTCATATCTTTAATGTCATGATTATATCTTGAGTTCCCCTGGTTTATCTAGTTTCTGATTTGGAATGCATGAGATGCCTTTAATGAATATTTTAACTGCTATATAACTGCTCTATCTTATCTAATATACATTCATAAAATTCTGAAATTGATGTTTACAGTTAACTATTATACATCAATGTTCTGCTTCTACCTGATTGGTTCTCCCAAGTATTTCAAGCTTCAGTCAATATCACCTGAGATATCTTTGTCAATGACTGATAAAAAGGGGGAGAACATTTACAAACACCCCAAATGGAAATTGTGTATCTATTAGATGTTGTTGCAGGTATTAGGGGGAGCAGCTGCATCAAGCAAGGGGGAGTTTACAAGAAAGGGGGAGCAGCTACTGGTTATGTACATGGGATAGAAATTGTAAAATTGTATAAAAGCATGTACACATAATTTAGGGTGTGTTTGTCTAGAGTATTCTAGGGTGTTTTAGGGATTTTGTCACGTAATTGACAAAGGGGGAGATTGAAAGTGCTCTGGTTTGTCAAGTTACGTGAGTGTTGACTCAGATTATCTACAGAGCCTGATAGGAAGATCAATTCAAGCGTCTGCCTCAACCGAATGTGTGCAAGCTCGCCACAGATAAACCTAAAGCCTCACATCCCATAACCCAAAACACCAGGTGAATAAAACCCTTAAAAACAAGTTAGAAATCATAGGGTTTTAAGGTGAGAAAACTTTTTTTAAAAATAGGAAAATCTCTAAGTTTTTCTCGCCTTGTCGATTTTATCGAAACACCCTCGATATGATCGACCTGCTCTGTCGATGTCCTCGATACCTTAACGATATTATCGATGTGGGGACCAAAAGTGTCCAGCAACTAACTATTCATCTGGACGGATTTATCGATGTATCGATACACCTATCGATATCATCGATATAAGAACCAAAAATGTCTAGCAACTTCACAACATATCTAGACGAATTATCGATGTATCGATACACCTATCGATATCATCGATATACAAATCTCAAGTCCATCGAAAATGGCTCGATAAGATCGACAGACAGATTTTCGGTGCCCCTGTTTTTTAATAAAAATCTCAAATTCCTTCGATATATCGATGCTCTTCCGATATGATCTGAAATCAAATATCAATAACATCGGAAGTCCATCGATGATATCGATCGTGGGAGCGCATTTCTTACAACAGATATTTCAGCTTGTTTTTAACTATGATCGGGGGCCCTTCGATAGAATCGATATTCAAATATCGATGATATCGGCATCAGGTCGATTGCATCGAACAAAGTCATAAACTGTCCAACAAGCTTAAAGACAAATCCGCTGGATTTATCGATGCCTCGACTCTAATCTCGATATCATCGACATTCAAATTTTGATGATCTCGATGGTTTCCCGATCATTCATGAAATCCTGAAATATTTTAAAGTCAAGTCTCTCTCATTTTTTAAGTGTCGATGGATCGAACCCGTCATCGATGGAATCGGAGTTCAAAATCTGATGACATCGATAATAGTTTTAATTCATCGACCAATTGGCAAAAGTTTCAAAAGCGTATGACATTGAGTTCGAGTCATCGAGCAGACCATCGATGCTATCGAGAGTATACGCTCGATGATATCGAACCTGCTCGATGATATTGAACTCTGTCATAAATGTGACCATTTTATATCCGTTGGAACTTTTTGCCTATATATAGATGACTTGTCTTTTATTGCTGTGAGAGAAAGAAGAGAGAGCTTTTGAGTGTTTCAACTTATATCTTACATCCAAAGCCCTTTCTCTCAAGGGAGTTCATCCTCCAATCCACTCTCATCATTGATATTCAATAGAGTGGATTAGGGAATGAACTTCCACATTCAAGGATCCTCTAACTACTACCTTAATGGAAAATCATTAAGTTGGGATGCCTTGAATGCATAAGATTGGAATTGCTCTATCTTCCTGATAGGAAAATATTTTGAGAGTAGGATTTCATCTTCACCTTGACCCAACCTGAAGCCGAGTATTAGTACATCATTTTGTGTTGCGGATCAAGGGAGCAGAAGACTCTTTATCAACGAGGAGGAGATCTTTGGCATTGTGCTAAACGGGACTCATCAGCCTATTTGTAAGTATCCAGAGTCCAAGAGGACACTTGTGATCATTCTTTTCTAAGATTGGGTCTTAAGTGGTTCTCACCCTTTGAAGTCCTCAAGGAGGCCTCCGGCGGGAGTGTACGTGATGGGTGCGTTGTGTGGACCCTTGATCTGTGGAGAGCATAAACATCTGGTTAAGAGTGAACCCTAAAACTCTGGGTTTGAGGTGAACCGTGTAAAACCTTGAGTTTAAGGTGAAGTGGGTGAAACCTCCAGTAGGGTCTTATGGAAGATCCTTGGCTAGTGTGCCTAAAAGTGGGTGCGTTGTGTTGACCCTTGCTCGTGAGAGCATAAACAATCAGCCTCGGTGTAGGTTGTAAAGGTTGAAGGTGAACCTGATTTAAAACCTTAGGTTAGAGGTGAACCATTGTAAAACCTCCTTAGTGAAATCTGGTACACTCAAGGGTTGAGTACGGTTACCAGGAGTGGAGTAGACTCATCGTCGAACCACTATAAAAATGACTGTGTTTGAGATTGTTATTCTTATGATTGTGTGATTTTCTTTAATACTTCCATATCTGAACATTTGATCACACCACACACACCTACACAATCATATCCATCAGAGGCTAGCTTGCATACTGCTTATCTCTAAAATAGTTTGTGATTGGATCCTCTACCAGGCTTGGAAGCCAGTAGAGTTACATTTTAGTAATCCTGATAACTGCATGATCACAGGATTAGTGAAGTATGATTTTTAAATAAATCATAAAAACTTTAAAAAGTCCTATTCACCCCCCTCTAGGACATATTGGCATATTCCTTCTTCAATTAGTGCGGTCTTTACCGCCATTTCAGCAGCAACGCCATCAGATTCAGAGACAATGACTAGTACAGAAGGTACTTCGCCTGAAATAGAAGCCACTCTTGTTGGTTCAGTACAAGTCCCTCCTTCTACATCTGATACAGAGTCAAAAGTTTCTATCTTTCTTATTCGACCGTTCAAGCTTACTGTAGTTCCATCACTTCCTTCACCTCCTGCGATGACTGGAGAGATCCCAACTCCCGTTGAGCCTGCTGTGATCAAGATAATGAATATCTCTTATCAATCGAATGGAACTGAGAGGTTGCTACCGAAGAGGAAGCAACAGTCAATTCTCCTGCAGAGGTAATTGACCAAATTTTTACAGAAGTTTCATAACAACCACTGGTCAATGCTGACCAAGAGCCTGAGCTTGTTACGGCCGATACACTTAATAGATCGTCTGAAGGAGAAGCGGCTGACATATTCCTCCCTCACCTTCTTCATCGGCCATTCATGAGATTGATACTTCAGCTCCCATCACCCCTTCTCCTGTTGACAATGTCAACTCTTTTCTCAAGAAGACCATTGTCGAAGAAACACCTACAACAACATTTGCCCTTCAATATGATAGTCTTCAAAGTATTCGAATTGAACTACATGACCTTCTTCGAAAAGGATTAACTGAAACTTTTGATGTTGAACTAATAATCAAGATTGGCCAGCTAGTCGATTTGGCTTGTGTCATGTCTCACTTGGATCTATCTCAAATGATCAAACTGTCGCCTCTCCTGGAGCTTCAAGAAAAATTAGACATGCATTGTCGAGCTAAGGCGACTATTGTCGATATGGAGATAAAAAGACAAGCGACCGATATTGAGAGGGCTAGAATACAAGAAATCACTCAGAAACTTTTAACTAAGAATGCTGCTGCGAAAGCCACTAAGATAGAGATTGAAAGCATAAAAGCTAGGATCATGACATTAGAAGCCGAACTGATCTCGTTGCGGAAGCATGTGGCCAATAAGCGAGCAGAACGTGACAAGATGCTCAAGGAGGTTTCGAGATTGGTTCCTGCAACTCGCCTTCGAGTAGAAGATGTCGGTCGATTATCTCGATCATCATCAATAGAAGAGGCATCATTGTGGGCTGCCAACAGAAAGCTAGATATGGTTGAAACGTTATTGCAAGATTTTTTTATCCCATGACTTATAATTTTCTTCTGTAAATGAATGAACGTTGAGCTTTTTTTGCCGCTTGACTGCTTTGAGTAACCGCTTTAGACATGTTTGCCCACACTCTCTTTCTATTTCGAACCTTAAGCTTCAGCTGCCCATGTTTCGTACGAACTAAGAAGTGTGAACCCCTTATATCGTACCACTTACAGATAACGGCCCTACTTGACTTGCTATTTAAACGATGTCAAGCTCCCAAATTAGCCATTATCCTACTCGATTTTGGCTTTACATAATGGCTGACGAGAAACCTCCCCTTATTGCAAGTGCTAATTCCTTTCTTCAGGAAATCTTAAAGGAAAGGTTGAAAGATTTTACATTTTCTTTCATGCCATTTGACGTGAGGAAGTTTGTTACTAACACCTCGTGTTCACTAGGTCATAATCCTTCGACTAAACAGAACGATCAACTAGAAGAACTTCTTCAGAAACTGAAACGGATACCCACCATGGAAAAATGCTACGAGAAAGCTTTCTATCGTCATAGTGTAAATAAATGTCTGCTTGAACAGCAAGAAGCAGCTGTAAAAGATTCAATCGAGATAAGCGGAAATTATGAACAAGCTTGGTACCGCAAAATACATTGTGTTCAGGGTCATCAATTCAATCGGTTGATGCTTTGACTCTTACAATCGTATCGGTCTGGCATAACATACAAGTTATAAGACCAAGCCATCGCCTTTTACGCCAAAGACATGATCGATTCATCAGATTTGGAATTTATAGATGAACAACTTCAGATATATCGAGCTTGATCAGTGGCAAGTTATATTACACAGAGGGTGGCCAAATCTGAAGTTTATACGATCGCTACTTGCGTTGATCAACTGCTTCATTTTCTACCAAACCTCATCAAAGAAGGATATTGATCAGAACCCACCATGGAAAAAGATGAAGCAAAGACCGACCATGCAATGAAATAAACCTTTTTAGTTTAATTGGCCTTTGTTGCTTTTGAGTTTCTATCTTTCTCATATAATAATGTGGTCAACGACCGACCATGCAATGAAATAAACCTTTTTGAATTTCTGACCAATACTTAGCCTTCTTGCATTTCGTATTCTAAACACACATAGGCATAAGTCAGATGATTCTCTCATGCATCCTCTTAGCTTTTGCGTGGCAGTATGGCTAACAATGCTTAGCACTCTTTCACATATCCACTACATCTCCTCTTGTAGCGAAACATCACGTCAAGTAACATCAACTCTCACCGTTTTCAATGTACTACTATAATTGCTTCAAATCTCGAAAAGCCTAATCGACGCCTTTCCGTCAAGTGCATTAACCCCCTTTACTTCATCTTGCCTATAAATTAAAGACTGCACGCTCCAAATCCTCACAACCCAATGATCTTCCTTACTCATTCCTGTTTGAGCCCATCTCTAATTATAAAATCAGAAAGCCTTCCTCAACACTAGACCTCACCCAAACCTACGCCTTTTTTCTTCTTCATTCCCCCAAAATCTACCGACAGTATGAGAGGTCGGTCAGTATGGACAACTATGGGAATTTCCTAGTTTACCCAAAGATCGGGAGATTATGTTGTGGCCATTAAGTGATTAATGTGCACGTGTAACAATGTGATGGTTGGACATTTGAGGTTGAATGAACCGTTCCCAGGATTGCGGGAATGCAATGGAATAAATGGGACTTTTTCAGGAAACGAGACATTATCAGCATGGATAAGGCATGACATGTACGAAAAATGGCTAAGTACCAGACGTGTATACTGGAACGTAATGGCCAAACTAACTGCTAAGATTATCGTCCAAACTAGATAACACGATTGAAACAAAGGTGCCTTTAACTGTTCAAATTTTATTTATTATTGAATTTTATTTATTGCCTCATTGTTCATCTACCACGTGGTTACAAAGGAAAAACAAAAATAAAAGGAAAGAGCATTCTGTTGAACTAAACTTTCATTTTCTAGAACTCATCGAGAAGGCCTACATATCTGATTCATTATTTTCCTTAGAAGGAGTCCAACTAGCCCCTTTCTCAATAACATTAGGCAGAAGATGGAGTAACTAGTCGACATGGAGGGCAACAGAAGAAACTTCACTCTCGGCCACTTTCCTGGCAGTATAACTTTCCCTCGACCTTGTTTGGCACAAGAGAATTTGTTCATCCAAGAACGATAAATCATCGAGAACAACCATCTCTTTTACATGAAAAAAATTATCACGCTCCTGTAATTCTTCCAATAGTCCATCTCTATAAGACTATAATGTCTGTAACATTGTCTGATTAAATTGATGCGCTTGAGCACATCGCAACCGTTCATACCAGGCCAATTCTTGGTTGCCACTCATTTCGATCGAGTCTTCTTTGGACTCATCTTGCTGTTGCAAGTAGCATGAAGTTACCTGGTGGGAATAATTCAAATCACAGTAACGTGTCCCCATGACGTATAGATGTCTCAGCTTTAGGAGTAACTCTCTAAGCCGATCATTTAAATCGGCCGAGGGGTTAGCTCCCATTGCAAAGGAGGCATCAGTGTCAAATCTGTTAGCATCAAAGAGTGAGCTGGATAAGGCATAATCTTTTAAGCCAAATTCGAGAATTTCTTTCAGATAGGATTCAGCACCTGCGATGAGAGGAGGAGGGTTGGAAGCCATTGGGAAAAGATCATGTGGAATGATGATGAATTAAGGGACAGCAAGCCACTTAAATAGCAAGCGCTCGACACCCACGATCTGAAGAAAGCATGGTGATAAGAGTGCAACACGTTATCTATTTAATCTCCTTATTGTAAACTTCGGCTTGGCCACTTGTCTGTAGATGATAGGGTGTAGCCACTTTGTGTGTAATATTATATTTCCTCATTAAGTTCTCAAATGGTCTATTACAAAAGTGCGAACCACCATCATTGATTATAGATCTCGATATTCCAAACCTTGACAAGATATGTTCTTTTAAAAAACATAGAACTACTTTGTGATCATTAGTTCTACAAGGAATCGCCTATTCCCTATTGGAAACATAATCCACAGATAAGATGATTTAAAGATGTCTAAAAGATGGAGGGAAAGGTCCCATGAAATCAATACCCCAACAATAAAAATAAATAAAAAATTGACACTTAGAATCGGATTATTAGGCATCATATTTCTGCGTGACATTCTTTCCATTTTTTGACATTGCTCACATGTTTTGCAAAACTCATGGGTATCTTTAAACATCATCAACCAATAGAAACCATATTGAATAATCTTAAGGGTGGTTTTCTTTACTAAAAATGACATATACAAGATTTTGAGTGACAGAAGAAGATGACACTAGAGTGTTCATTATTTGAAACAAATCTCCTAATGATTTGGTCTAGGCAATATTTAAACAAATAAGTATCATCCCAAAATAAAGCTACGACCTTGGCTAAAAATATTCTCTTATCTTGTGATGTCCAATAGATCAGCAATTTACCTGTCATAAGTTAATTTTCTATATCAGCATACCAAGGTAATTGGGAGAACAAATAATTGTTCATTTGGGGTTAGTTCGGTCCAACTACCAAAGATGAGGAACAGTATGAAAAATTATGCAATCCAATAATAGAAGTCCGAAAGTACCCAAAATAGTCCAACAAGAAATAACGTTTTTCATACTTAATTCAGCTCGACACGTAGGTGCATTCAAAGTGTTGTTTTATCCCACTGAAGAAGGGTTCAGTCTGACTTGAGGGAGACAGAGACTTCAAATGAATTTAGAAAATTTTCGGCTGCATCTAAAGACCAAGTCGGTGCGACCGAAGTGATGTTTGATACGATCGAAGTGATGTTTGGTGTGACCGAAGGCTATAATCAATGTGGCTGAAGCATAACAAAGTGTGGAAATATGAAGTCGGTTCAAATTAAGTGCAGATTTTTACTATTTATGGGGATGTTTTAGGCTCTTCTAAGTATAGATTAGGTCTTGGGAGAGAGACCAAGGGGTGGTGGAGCTTCTGTGGAGTCGTCCATCTTCTTCAATCATTCAGTTCTAGTTTGTCTTCTAGTTTGTTATACGATGTTAGCCATGTTAGGCTAATCTCGTAGTTAAGAATAAAGGATTTTTAAATTCTGGTACCTCAAAGTCTGGAGGTACCTTTACATCAGGGAAGGGACCTCTGTCCTGGAACTTGGTGGATGGAAGATCCACCCTATGTTGTTTTTGTAAATTTTTCTCTATCTCTCGCAGTTGCTCTCAGAGTTGCTCGATTTCGGAGGGATCAGATGGGAGATATTTTGCCCCTCGTCATGCATGCCCTATATCTTTCTCGTAATAGCTGACTTTGTCGATACCTCTATGATTCTTACTTGGAGGAGGCTGGACCTAGTGGTTAGTCCCGTTATAGGGAGTTTGTTAAACTGGGACTAGAAAAGGACGCTTCAAAGAAATCCTGGTTGCAGGAGATTGTTAAAATTAACTAAAATTTCCATAAGGGAGAGAATTTTGGAATTGACTGGGAGTTTAGGGTGTAGAATGATGGAACCGATTCTCGTTCATGGGAGGATATTGGAAGAAATGCCTTAAGGTATATGGTTGTGTTGGTTGGATGTCTTCATTAGGAGGGTATCGAAAGTCCTGTGTGAACCTTGATTTTTATGGTTGTTGTGCTGGGCCAACTTGGGTGTTGGATATTGGAACTTATGCTAGTGTGAGCTGGCGAAGCATTTCTTACATGATCTTTGTATTCTGGACCACCTCCTGGATGTAAGAGACTAGCACTGATCATGTTGGATTCGGTTGTGGGGGAATGCCTTCCTGTATATCAAGAGCGGAGAAAGAGAGAGCTTCTTCTTCATGGTTGGCCATGGTTGTTCTGAATCTGGTTCAGATTATGCTGTGATAAAGGAATTTTTTGAGGATGTCTGACTCAAAGAGGCTCAAATTTTTTGTTTTTTTAGTATGAATGCTAATGCAGATGCAGATGCAAAATGCCAATGTGTGAGAACTGATATTCCTCAGATATTTGTAAGATCTTGCTTTTCAAGTCGGGTCGCAACTAGTGTGACTAGTTTTTCTCCATCGGAGTCGTCATTTTGTGGACACGCTGGAGGGCGAATTTCCCAAGGGGATGGGAGATCGACTCTCACTTTCCATCGGTTGCCTCACTTGAGGGCTTTCGTTTGGGGTAAAAGGATGCAATATTTGACCAGAGTCGCCACTAACCAATTATTACGATTCTACAGTTGGTTATTCCCAATAGAAACGATTAAGATTGAGGATCCAAAGATCCTTAATCCTAAGATGACTCGTGAGTTTATATTCTAGAGATTCCGAGTAAGGGACCGTAGTTACAAAGAGGGAAGGTGTTAGACACCCACTCCACCCGTATAGATGTATGATCTTTACTTCATAAGATATGACTAATTTCTGAGGAACGAGAATAGTTCTCGCGTGCAAAAAATACAATGCGATGCAATGGCAGTGGTGATCGATCGATACAATTTTTTGATCGACAAGATCTAATTATATCGGCAAGTCGCAGAGCATACATTCAAAATGATCGAGTGCATGGTGCAAAGTATGTATGCATGGGATGCTTGATGATGTATTGATACTTATGATAAAATGACAGCCAACCGGCTAAGGTTTCTAGTGGACCTGTTCTGATTGTATCGGCGGACCTCAAAGCATACACCGCCAGTCAGGCATAAGAAAATGATGGGATGCAATGTATATACTAAAACTATGGCTAACTGGATAAGGTTTCTGGTGGGTAGGACCAGTTTATATCGGCAAGTCTCAGAGCATACTCCCATCGGTTAGATGCAAGAAAACAATGAAATATAATGTAATGCTGATGTATATGAGGAGCAAGGGGGTTGAGAAGGAAATAAATGTTGCACGATGCTAATGCACTGGTTTAATGAAACTGATTAAAGCTTGAAGGGTTGGATGAACGGTAGTGTCACAAGGCTAGATTGAGTGGCTCAGATTTGAACTTAGGTGGCTCAGGAAGCTTGAACTCTGGCTAAACTAGGGCTAGGCTCTCTCTCTCACTCTCCTTGGTGGAGGAATGAACCAGGATCTATTGGATGTAGTGGGGGCCTCCTTCTGAATTCCCTGATGCCTCTGGATGGGAATGAGTGAGTGCTTGAAATGGGAAGAGGAGGGAGCTACTTATAGCCTCCAACTCGATTTTCTTGTAAGACCTGGTACTTCTACGGGCAAAAGGTGGTTGAAGGGCTGGGATTGGAGAATACCATATGGCATCATCTCATGGGTTGGATGAGGTGGTAAAAGAATAATTTTGGGTAAGGAAATGGGCATCGAAGTAAATACACCTTAACTACACACTTGGGGCTTGAAAAAGGAGAGTTCCACATGCATGAGGGGCGCCACCCCAAAGTGGGGGAATGTCACATGGCCAATGGGAACCTGGCTATTGTCAGTCCCCACTCGGAGTCCCTGCTTTTGTATGGAGCATCCTCTAAGTGTGTGGAGGCTCTACTATGAAGGTTTTTGCTTTGAGGTTTCACATATTTCTCTGATTGGGCTTGCCTTTAGGCTTAGGTTCAAGCTTGGTTTTGGGTTTAAATAGGTGAGTTGACTTGATTGTTGGATTGGGTAGGATGACCGGGTGAGTTGACTGAGTGAGTTGAATGGGTGAGTTGACTTGCTGAGTTGACTCAAGGCTCTAGAGTTTTAGGTTCCTAGGGTTTGGGGTTAGGCTGAATAGGTTGAAGAGGCTGAGTTTAAGGTTTATGATGAGAATTCCTAGAGTTTAGGCTTCTATGGTTAGGGTTTAGGATTGGGGTTTGGTTGACCATGCAACCGTTCAAACTCAATCAGCTTATCAGCTTGGGGTGGATATCTATTATACATCAAGTTTTTCTAAAAGATTCAAAGCCTAGTGAATCTTTCACAAAACTAGTTGTGTCAATATGCGCCAAGTTAAAGAATTTTAGATGTCTCTCGCTCAAGGGAGATCGATGTGGTCTATATTGTCACTTTAGTCCACTCCATACCATTATGTTGTGATGTGAACTCATTACATTCCATTACATCCATTTGTTTGTTAGTATTTAAAACTAGGGGTACACACAGTTCGGTTCGGTCCGGTTCTGGGGTGAAACTGGAACCGAATCTCTCTCTCTCCCTCTCACTCCATACCCTAGATTCTACGATTTTTGGAACCGGAACCGGACCGTTAGTACCCTAGAACCAAACTGGAACCGGACCGTGAAAAACGGTTCGGTTCCGGATCGGTTCCATGGTTCTGGGCTTATAAAAATCCAACAGATGTTGCTGCTCTTAAAATCTGAAACTACACTTTTGAGGGATGGCAAGCTTGGCCGAGCCAAAATCTGAAACTTTGGCATGGAAGTTCTTGTCCAAGAGGATGTTGTTGCTCTTGAAATCCCTGTGAATCAAAGGGGGGGCTGACATGTTCATGCAGGTAATCCAGACCTCTGGCTGCTTCCAGAGCTATTCTCATTCGAGTCTCCCAGTCCAACTTCGAAATCTCACCATGGGAACCTATGAATCTAGAATCACACCAATAAATTCATCTTAAAGGGACATGTAGCCAACATGTATACATTTGTTTAATTATATATATCTGAGAGACTTGCGGATAAGTGCATGCTTTGCTTTGACCAGGGGCCTGGGCAGCCGCAGCAACACCCAGATAGGGATGGAGAGACAGGGAGAGAGAGAGAGAGAGAGAGAGAGCAGGGGCAGGGGCGAGAGAGATTGGGCCTTGGGCAATGGAAAGCAAACGGCGAGAGAGAGGGAGACGGCAAGAGAGAGGGAGACGCACCACGCAGTAGCGTGAAACAAATTAGGATTTTTGTGTTTTAATCTCAATTTCGGATCCAATTTCAGATCCACGATTCGGGCCACAGTTCGGATCAACAGTTCGGATCCACAGTTCGGTTCACGGTTCGGTTCAGTTCTACATGGCCCTAAACCGGAACCGAACCGTATCCAACGATTCTTGAAAATTTGGAACCGGAATCAGAACCGGTGCAGTGTAAAACCGGACCAAACCGAACCGTTGGATCAGTTTCGGTCCGGTTCCACAGTTCTACTGGTTCGATGTGCACCCCTATTTAAAACTAGTGGGCTTAAAATAAATTATTTTTTTTAAATGTAAATGGTTTCCTTTAGGATTTTAGTTAGTTGAGAAAGTAGATAAGTTTAGGAGATAAGTACCAACCAATCATGATTTCCATACATTTACCACTTTTCTTGGCGGGAGAATAGCTATAAGGGAGAAATTTAGTAAGGTCCCTAGTCTAGTAATCTAGTTAATTTGATTAGCTAGTGATACACCATCAATCTTAACGTATAGTACTTTTATAATTATTTTTTTAAGTACAAGAAATCCAAAAAAAAAAATAATGTACTTGCAACACTGCTTAGTTCATTGGTGGATCTATATCATTTGATTGTGACTGCAGGAATGAACTTCAAATCTGATTACAATGGTTGGACGTAAGATTTAATGCCTCCGTTTTGTTTGTAGGCTGGCTTATTGGCTTTGCCTAGACAGGAAGACAGGATTTCTCAAATGTTGTTGTATCATGCACAACAGGAAGGATGTTGCTAGCTTTAGCCAGTCACACTGAAAGAGAGAAGCTACTGTTGGAATTTTTACTCTTGTTATTTTTCATTGTTATAATCGGACACAAGGAAGCCAATTTATAGGCATTTGGAGTCCTTGTGAAATTATAAAAATATCCTATCT
The DNA here is from genome assembly GCA_021015155.1 of Magnolia officinalis. NCBI lineage: Eukaryota > Viridiplantae > Streptophyta > Magnoliopsida > Magnoliales > Magnoliaceae > Magnolia > Magnolia officinalis. The sequence continues at coordinate 49,674,523 of JAJHSJ010000012.1, forward strand.
CAAAGCATCTAGCATTCATTAGGTACATGTAACAGAACTTGGGAATTCAAGAGCTTGAAACAGTGGAGCCTAGAAGATTCAGCTGAAACGTTCGTCTATTTGGGTTTGCTGTTTCCAACACTCCCCTTCAAACCAAAACGAGCTTCATTCCAAGCATCGATCTAAATTTCTTGAATGTATCAGTCGGCAATGCTTTGGTGAAGATATCTGCCACTTGTTTAGTAGTATGACAGTACTCTAGCATTACTGATTTCTGTTTTACTTGATCTCTCAGGAAATGATACCTTGTATCAATGTGCTTGCTCCTTCCATGTTGTACCGGATTTTTGGCAAGTTCGATTGCCGACTTGTTATCCACGTATATAATGGTGGATTCTTTCTGTGGATGTTTCAGCTCCTTTAGCATGTTCTTCAACATATTGCTTCACAGACTGTGGACGATGCTGCCACATACTCTGCTTCACATATGGACAAAGCAACCACATTTTGCTTCTTTGAGTTCCATGTGAAGGCAGTTGACCCGAGATAGAATACATATCCAGTGGTGCTTTTCCTTTCATCTTGGTAACCTCCCCAATCACTATCGGAGTATCCATACAGAATTGCCTCATCATTGTATGGATAAAAGAGAACAAATTCCATGGTTCCTTTGACATACCCGAGGATTCTTTTTGCAGCTAGCCAGTGTGATTCTTTTGGCACTTCCATGTACCTGCTTAGAAGTCCAACACTGTAGACGATATCTGGACTTGTGATTGTGAGATACCTTAGGCTTCCAATCAGACTCTTGAACAGAGTCAAGTCCACGTTTCTTCCTTCTCCTTCTTTTATCAACTTAAGGTCCATTGCTACAGGCGTGTTTACGGCATTGCAATCGGCCATCTTGAACTTTTCAATCAATTCCTTGGCATACTTCTTCTGAGATATATTGATGTCACCATTTGTTGCTTCATTTCAATGCCCAGAAAAAAAGACATCAGATCGACCTCCGTCAGTCATATCGAACTCCTTAAACATGGCCTTCTTAAATTCATCAATTATTGGTCGGTTGTCTCCTATAAACAGCAAATCATCAACATACAAGCATGCTATAAGCATATCGCCATGAGCATTCTTCTTGATGTAAACTACATGCTCATATCAACATTGGGCGAAGCCGTTCTCTTAAAGATAGTTGTCGATACGTGCATTCCAAGCACGTAGAGCTTGCTTCAACCCATAAAGGGCTTTCTTTAATCGATACACCTTGTGTTCCTCCCCTTGAACAAAGCCTTCAGGCTAGTAAACATAGACCTCTTCTTCCAGAATTCCATTGAGGAATGCAAATTTCACATCCAGTTGGTAAATCATCCAACCGTGATGGGCTGTAAGGGAGATAATCATCCTCACAGTGTCAAGGCGAGCAACAGGAGCGAAGACTTCTTCATGTACATCCCATACTTCTGTTTGTAGCCCTTTACTACGAGCCTTGCCTTATAGCGATTGATCTCACCATCAACATTTCGCTTGATCTTGTACACCCATTTGAGACCAATGGTCCTCTGGCCTTTAGGGAGTGAGATCAGCTCCCATGTGTGATTCTTCTCGATAGCATGGATCTCTTCTTCCATAGCCTTTCTCCAACATTCTTCATTCACGGCCTCTTTAAATGTAAGAGGCCCGTGATCAGCATACAGACATAATAAATTTACTTCCTCAGTTCCTGCATATATGTCATCGAGGCTTCTCATTCTGATCGGAGCCATGAGTGAGGGAGAACTAGACGAAGACGTGTTTGCTGAATTTTGATTTGATGAAGTACTTCCAGGGGAGATGGAACGTATTCCTGGACTTCTGCGATCCGAAGGGGGTGATGTGGGTGTCTGCTCCTGATTCACATGCCTCTCTTCTTCATATTCTTCGGCCTCGACCTGATTTCCTTTGGACGAATCTTCCTGGCTCCACTTCTAGGCTTCTTCCTCGCAGAACACCACATCTCTACTTACCACCACCTTGTTAGTTAGTGGGTTGTAAAGCTTATATGTCTTTGATGCTTCACTTTAGCCGATGAAGATGCACTTCTCGCCACGATCATCAAGCTTTTTCCTTCTCGCTTCTGGAACTTGAGCATAGGCGACATACCCAAAGATCTTAAGGTGTGCCACTCTTGGCTTGTATCCACTCCATGCTTCCTGCGGTGTCTTGAATCTGACACTCTTGGTCGGACACCTATTGAGCAGATAGGTAGTACATGTCACTACCTTTGCCCAGAAATTCTTCGGTAGACTTTTCTCCTTCAGCATGGTCCTTGTCATGTCGAGAATGGTACGGTTTTTTCATTCCGCAATTCCATTCTACTGTGGCGTGTAGGGTACAGTGTGTTGTTGCTTGATTCCTTGATCCCTGCAATACTCTCGAAAGGCATTTGAGGTGTACTCTCCACCTCTGTCAGATCTAAGGGTTTTGATTTTAAGACCACTTTCTTTTTCAACAAGGGCCTTAAAAAATTTTTAAATAGTAAAAGTAGCAGACTTCTCTTTAATTACATACACCCACAATTTTCTACAGAAATCGTCAATGAAGGTAATAAAGTATTTATTACTTCCAAGAGAGATTGGCTCCAATGGTCCACAAATGTCAGTATGAACCAACTGCAATGGTTCTCTTGCTCTTTGGGATACTCCACTCAGAAAGGAGTTCCTTTGTTGTTTCCTAAGTGTGCACGCCTCACACACTTGTTCTGGAGCTTTAATGGTAGGCAAGTCATGCACCATGCTTGATGACGACAGAAGTTTCAGGCCACTGAAATTTAGATGGCCAAAGCAAAGATGCTATGTCTAAGAATCATTCTTTGCTTTTCCATAAAAACACTTCTCGAGCATTGTGTTTATATGGAGTGGAAACATACGATTCTTCGCCATCTGGACTTTTGCAATCAAATGTCCATGCATATCTCTTATGAAAAGAGAAGAATTCTCCATGCGTATAACATACCCTTTTTCAAGGAGTTGTCCGAAACTCAGTATATTACTTTTCATGTTGGGCACGTAGTACACATTGGAGATGTAGTTTGGAACACCATTCTTCTAAAAGATTTTGATTTTCCTTTACCTTTCACCGGTGTCTTTGACGAGTCGGTGAATGTCACATCACCATGAACTCCTTCTATGAGTTCTTCAAATAGGCTTTTGTTCCCGCACATGTAATTACTTGCACCTGTGTCGAGATACCATACATCTGGTCGATCACAACCTTTCTCTTGTGCAAGGAGCACTATAGAGTCTTCCTGGTCATGACTCGATGCTTCAGCATAGTTGGATCGTTCATCGTGATCCACTGGCTTGCTTCAACAATCCAAGGCATAATGGCCGAATTTGTTACAATTTTGGCACTGAATATTTTTCATATTTCCACGTCCGCGTACGGATCAGCCTCTACCATTCCCTCTTCCACAGAAATTGGTAAATTTCTGTTGATTTTGTGGATGGTTCAGATGATATCCACGTGCCCTTCCTCTTGCATTAGTGTTGGTGCCGCGACCTCCACGATTTGTATGACCACCACTTTGGTCATTTAGAGTCAGCTTAGACTCTAGGGCATGTTCCAACGTCGATGCGTTATTTTTCTGCATTCGTTGGTCATGCACTTACAACGATCCCATCAACTCTTCGACGGACAAGTTTTCCAAGTCCTTCGATTCTTCAAGGGCCACAACCACATGTTCAAATTCGGTTGTGAGAGATCGGAGTATTTTTTTCTACTACCCGAATATCCCCAAACTTTTCGCCATTTCTTTTTAAATTGTTAACTATAACAAGCAATTTTGAAAAGTAGTCTGAAATGGACTCACCTTCCTTCATATGTGTAGCTTCAAACTCGGCTCTAAGGGTTTGGAGTCGAACCCTCTTGACATGATCAACACCCTTGAATATGGTGCTAAGACTCTCCCATGCTTGCTTGCATGTCATAGCTTCTACAATTCGTTCAAAGGTGGAGTCATCCAACCCTTGATATATAAAAAATAAAGCCTTCTTAGTCTTTTTCCTTTGATCTTTAAGAGCCGTCTTTTGTTCGGCAGAATAGGAGGCTTCTTGCTCCATTGTGGGTTCTACATACCCATCACTGACGATATCTCATAGATCCTGAGATCCAAATAAAGCCTTCATCTGGATGCACCAGTTTTCATAGTTATCCTTAGATAACTTTGAAATTTGCGGTTGGATCAAGGACGCCATCACTTCTTCACAACACGGAGCAACAACAACGCATTTTTCTTGACGTAGCAGTGGCAACACCTTGATCACACGATCTGCACCTTCAAACTATACCCGGTCCCACAGGATCATCTTGCTCTGATACCAGTTTGTAGGCTGGCTTATTGGCTTTGCCTAGACAGGAAGACAGGATTTCTCAAATGCTGTTGTACCATGCACAACAGGAAGGATGTCGCTGGCTTCAGCTAGTCACACTGAAAGAGAGAAGCTGCTGCTGGAATTTTTACTCTTGTTATTTTTCATTGCTATAATCGAACACAAGGAAGCCAATTTATAGGCATTTGGAGTCCTTGTGAAATTACAAAATTATCCTATCTAAATGCATCTAGCATTCATTAGGTACATGTAACAGAACTTGGGAATTCAAGAGCTTGAAACGGTGGAGCCTAGAAGATTCAGCTGAAACGTTCGTCTATTTGGGTTTGCAGTTTCCAACATTATTTTGCTAACATAGATAATTAGGATTTTAAAATGTTGGAGGTTTTGTGTGTAGTCCTTCCAAATTGGAACCCATCAAGATTAATGTTCATTCACCCAACCACATAGTGACCCATGGCGCAAGTAATATTACATATATCCTTGGGTTGAGAGAGTCTTTTTCTTTTTCTTTTTCCTTTTCTTTTTTAAACCTTTTCTTTTCTTTGTGGTTTTGCCCTCACGAAATACTTAACATCAGCCCCATCAAACGGCCGACATTGCTCCTTTTGGAGTTTATGGTGCTAAATGTGGAGTATAAAGAACTAAATCTAGGGCCATCAATGGGGCTCAGACCAAGCAAAATCAAAATCTTGAATAGGCTCTACCCCAACAGTTCAAAATCTGGGCGAAGCCAACCCATGCCCGGACTGTTGACAACCCCAATTAAATCCGTTCTTCTATGTCAGTATATTGTGATGCAAATGGCAAGCAGGATATCCCTACAGTAGCCCTCCCCAAAGAATCTCAATGGAACATCGTACCAATGTTGACAGTCTTTTTTATTTATTTTTTTCAAACAATCTCAATGGAATTCAGCATCATGCCAAAGTTGAAAGTCTCTCTCTCTTTCTTTCTTTCTTTCTTTATTTCTTCTTTAAAAATTTTAAAAAAAATAAAATAAAAAATGAGAGAGATTTAAATTTCAGAAACCACTGCATCATTTTCATCATCATCATTATCTAAGCCTTATCCCAACTAATTAGAATGGCCTATATGAAATAGGTCAGAACTTCAAACACCACGGCAATATGTTTATACAATATTTTGAACCTTTGATGCATGTTACCAGTCAGGGTTAACTTCAACTGCCTCGAGTCTATGCCCTATACTCTTTCATTCAATATTTTGTTAGAGATCTTTGGTTTTTAAGTGCTGTCTTTATGCCCAACGAATAGAGGATATACTTAGGTATTTGACTCGTTGTGTGATATGAATTTTCAGATTATTGTCATAGATACGTGCATTAAGCTAAATCTTTTCAGGTCTTGGACATTTGCATTGGCGTATGATACCTTGTGAGAACAAATTCAATGTTGTTATTAAGAAGTGAGGACTTTTACTCCTATATCTATTGCTATAGCAACTGATTTTTAGTTATTTCTTGATTAATTCCTCCATTTTGACCTAAGGGTAATTCCAAACTAAGCAATTGGTCAAATAAATATTATCAGAGTGTGATCTTCAATTCGTAGATATCTTTCAGCAAAAAAAAAAATCTAATTTGATAGTAAAGTGGTTCAATAAGTCTTGATGTGTCCCAAAAGTTAATGACTTTTAAGAAATGAAAGATAGGAGCGAGGTCAAGATGCCAACAAATGACGACGGACTTGAAAAAGAAAGGCCAGAAAAGCAGTTCTGAGAATATGTTAATAAGAATGGATACAGGATCGATATTTCTTTATTATATGATGATTTCCAAATAATAATATAGGGAATGTATTGTATTGTATTAAATGGTGTGGATACAGCATCAATATATTTTTTTTGCCGACTATAACTTCATTGTCCCTATATAGAAGAAAAATTGGGAATGCATTGTATTGAATGGAGAGAATAGATTCACAAAGCCACAATGTATTTAAAAAATATTTTGAAGCTACACATCATCTGCACTTTACGCTTTGAAAATTGCATACCATTCTCCCAACTGTACAAATCACAACCTATTGGGTCCACCATATAAAGAACCAGATTGCCTTGAAAGCCCTAAATTATTTATATATTCCCTAATAAATAACTACAGAGACAACTCACACTTTTTAATGTATAGACGCATGAAACAACATACCCCTCTCTTCACTAAGGGGCCCTGTTCCATTTCTTAATTAGACAAAAATAAAGTGGTCACCCAAAACTAGGCCAGTCTCTGATATAGGCACCCATTCAAAATCTAAAATCTATGATGGCCCACCTACTCAGCGGATCAGCAAGCTTCTCACTAAGGATGATGGTCATCTTGATGAGACCTATTGTTTAGTAATCCAGTAAAACTGCTACTTGGACCTTCCAATCGGCTACTTCGACTTCCCAACTAAAAAAGCTTGCAATGCTCCCAATGATAAACTCTGTTCGTTAAATAAATAATAATAATAATAATAATAATAATAATATATTTTTTATGGGTAAGATGCTGCCAATAACATCCAGAATGAGCACATATTTCTTGATGAGACCTATTGATTAGTAATATGGTAAAACTGCTACTTGGACCTTCCAACGGCTGCTTCGACTTCCCAACTAAAAATGCTTGCAATGCTCCCAACTCCATTCATCAAATAAATAATAATAATATATGTTTAATTTTTTAGGTAAAATGCTGCCAATAATATCTAGAATGAGCACCTATTTCCTGGAATATATTAAAAAACTGCTACTTGGACCTTCCAACGGCTACGACTTCCCAACTAAAAATGCTTGCAATGCTCCCTATGATATACTGCATTCGTTAAATAAATAATAATAATAATATATGTTTTTTCATGGGTAAGATGCTGCCAATAACATCCAAAATGAGCACCTATTTCTTGAATAATATATGTTTTTTTTTTTGTTTTTTGTTTTTGTTTTTTTATTTTTTATTAATATATATATATATATATATATATATATATATATATTATATAATATATATATATATATATATATGGGGTAAGATGCTGCCAATAACATCCAGAATGAGCACCTATTTCTTGACAAGACCTATTGTTTAGTAATCTGGAAAAACCGCTGCTTGGACCCTCCAACGGCTTCCCAACTAAAAATGCTTGCAATGCTTCCTATGATATACTACATTCGTTAAAATAAATAATAATAATAATATACGTTTTTTCATGGGTAAGATGCTGCCAATAACATCCAAAATGAGCACCTATTTCTTGAATAATATATGATTTTTTTTTATTATTATTTTTTTAATATGGGGTAAGATGCTGCCAATAACATCCAGAATGAGCACCTATTTCTTGACGAGACCTATTGTTTAGTAATTTGGTAAAACCGCTGCTTGGACCCTCCAACGGCTTCCCAACTAAAAATGCTTGCAATGCTCCCTATGATATACTGCATTCGTTAAAATAAATAATAATAATAATATATGTTTTTTCATGGGTAAGATGCTGCCAATAACATCCAAAATGAGCACCTATTTCTTGAATAATATATGTTTTTTTTTTTTTTTTTTTTTTTTAAATATGGGGTAAGATGCTGCCAATAACATCCAGAATGAGCACCTATTTCTTGATGAGACCTATTGTTTAGTAATATGGTAAAACCACTGCTTGGACCTCCAACGACTTCCCAACTTAAAATGCTTGCAATGCTCCCTATGATATACTGCATTCGTTAAATAAATAATAATAATAATAATATATGTTTTTTCATGGGTAAGATGCTACCAATAACATCCAAAATGAGCACCTATTTCTCGAATAATATATGTTTTTTTTTTTTAATATGGGGTAAGATGCTGCCAATAACATCCAGAATGAGCACCTATTTCTTGACGAGACCTATTGTTTAGTAATCTGGTAAAACCGCTGTTTGGACCCTCCAACGGCTTCCCAACTAAAAATGCTTGCAATGCTCCCAATGATATACTCCATTCATCAAATAAATAATAATAATGATACATGTTTGATTTCTTGGGTAAAATGCTGCCAATAATATCCAGATTGAGCACCTATTTCTTGAAATATATTAAATAACATTTATTTATTTTTTTAACAACCAAAATGAAAAACTCTCCCAATAAATAATATTACTTTTTGGGATTTTCATTGCAAAAATTCATCCGGGATTTGAATTTTACCAAATAGTGCCTTATTCCTGGGCAATGCTTTTTTTTTTTTTTTTTCTTTCTTTCTTTCTTTACAACGAAGTAGGGAATCAATAATTGTAAGTCCTAATGCGTCTTAATTCAAGGTGAGCCAATCCATAAGAAATAATATACCAAAATATCCAAATTCAAGTTAGCCCATCTGATGATTTGATCAGCCTGATGTTTTGTTCGAGTTATAACCATGATGTGCATAGGTTGGACGGGTTGATGTTATACGCATACCACATGGACCCCACATCCCTAAAAAACACCTCCGTGTAATTCCTAATCCTCAGGAATTTTGTTGTAAACTCCCTTAAACACCCATTCTACTAATTCAAAATGCTCTAATGCTCCCAATAACAAACATCCCTAAAAAACACCTCCATGTAATTCCTAATCCTCAGGAATTTTGTTGTAAACTCCCTTAAACACCCATTCTACTAATTCAAAATGCTCTAATGCTCCCAATAACAAACACCCCTTCTTTGTACTTTGTGGAATTCAAATTGCACTTTGATACTACTCTAAAAACAAAAGGTGTACGGACGATGGAAAAGGGCGTGCATGCATCATTTTCCCTGAAAAACAATCTCCACTTGTTTCTCATAAAGTTAGTTAGGTGCCTCATGTATTATTTTAAGAAAAGGCAGAAAAGCGGCCTACAATGCAAAACATACATTCACACACAACAAAGAGCCCTCCAAAGACAAAGTACCAAATTTTCATGCATCTAAATAAGAATTACTGAATTACTGCCTCTTACATATACAAAATATGAGAAGAAGAGAAGTTCATAAAAAGAGAGATTATGCATCCACTAGAATAAGTAAAATTACACCTCCTGCCACATCACTCACCCAAAACCCAAAGGAATCCAAAACTCCTTTCCCCATGGGAGAAAAAGACAATCTCTAGTGGGGAATGTCTTTCTAGATGATTCCAAATAACCCCACTGTAGAATCACATGCCCACCCACCTGCTGTGGCAAAACCTCAGCCATCCATCACAAGCAAACCACTTCCAAGGCTCTGACCCCCCCACCAACATCCTTTCTCCTCTCGTTTTTTTTCAACCTCTCAACAGAACCAGGCATGAAATCCAGAATACCACATGGAGAGAACCCATCTCTGCCTTTGTATGGAGACCACCACCATTTCCGTCAGGGTTCATTCCAATGGGGCCGAGACTAGAGCCAGTTCCTCCTATTATTCCAGTTGGGGTGCTGGGAGTGAGGCCAGTAGAGGGTGGTGTTGTGCCGGGTGGTGTTGTGCCGGGTGTTGTTGTGCCAGGTGGTGTTGTGCCAGGTGTTGTTGGTGTGCCTGGAGGAGTAGTTCCTGCAGAGCTGAAGGGCAGAAGAATTAAAAAGATAAATAAATGGTATTATTAAATGAAAATATAAGTTAAAAAATGACACTGCGAATAACCTCATCCTAGAAAGAGATTGATATCAAATACTATAGAAGATTTAAGATCTAGCAAATTCATCTCACAAAAGGCCATTTTTCAATCAGAAAGAAAGTTGAAATGCTCACTCTCCACAAATTCAATAAATAGATAAATATATGAGAAAGTAAATCTTTTAAAAGTAGGCAACAAACATATTGTGACATCAGCCATGGACCAAAAGAAAGAAAAAAAAAAAAAAAAAAGAAAAAAGAAAAAAAAAAAAGCATCTACTTTTAGACCAGAGAGAGGGTGGATAATTGGTAGGTAGCAGATGCTCTCTAAGACCATCAAAACCATCAAGAGGGGGAAAATGGTAAATCAGATCATGCCAATTGATCTGTAGGAAATGATCTTTACACCCCTTTTTTATTTGTTTAAAAATAATTTTTTATTGGTTTTAAAGGTTAATTTTTTTTTGTCAATTGGTGACACTTCAACCCGACCCTTTCTTGTAATACCATAAGAAAAAAAAGGGGTGTGTTCATAAAAAATAGGGGTGTAAATATTATTCTCATCAATAATTAAAATACAAAAAATCTTTAAAAAAAAAAAAATTAAATTTATTTTTATTTATTTATTTATTTTTATTTTTTTAAAAAACGAAAGGAAGAAGAAATGGAACACCTAACTCACCAAAGAAAAGGAGACTAACAAACATACCTGCCACTTGATGGAAAGACACAAGAGGTGCCTGGAGGGCCTGTAAATAACCCAAGAAGAAAAAGGGGAAAATATGTTAATTCTCTAATTTTCTTTACATCTAAGAAAGGTTAGGTGGGTATTCTCTTCTGGGCTTACTTGGGTCTGTTGTAACAATAGTAGCGCTGCCTGCAAAGTCACAAGTCCCTTGTGCTTGCCCTTTCCTTTGGAAATAGCTATTGGCAGCATAACTGCAATGAGCTTTCACAGTATTGGGGTTAAAACAGGGTCCATTTTGAAGTAGGGGACTGCAATCAGCCCCAGCTCCACAAGCATAATCAATTGTCTTCTGGAGAACTGAGTCACTCAACTCAGATCTACAAACACACCATGTAGCACCTTCCACCAGAAATTTAAAAAAAAATAAAATCAGCCCCTTTAATAGCATATAAAAGGAAATGCAGTAAAACCTATATCAAAATCTTAAATAGATCGAAAATTAAAACAAAATAAGCAAAACCCATATCATAAAACATGAAAAGAAGAAAAACCCATTTCTAGAAAGATGAAATATGATGGTACAAATCATTATAGATGGAAAATGGAATCAAGAGAAGGAGAACCATGTATCCAAAGGCATGAATCTTGCAATGGAAAAAGAAAAAAAGAAAAGAACGAGAAAGTAAAAACCCATGTCTAAAGAGATCTAATACCAAAAGTACTGTACCTGAACTAGTAGCCATGGCCAAGATGATAAATAAAAGAACTAGAACCGCCATGAATGGTGAAGAGGAAGAAGACTGATGGAAAGAAATCAATGAAATTTTTTTATTTTTTATTTTTATTTTTTGAGAGAGAAGATTCGAAATTGTATAATCAAAGGAGATGAAAGAGTAAGTGTTCTGGGATTTGGGATTTCTAGAGCACACAATATGATAATAGGAGGTGATGTAGTGGCTGTCTTATTCCGAGGAATAGATTCCTATATTAGTTTAGCACCATTTAATAAAAGATGGTAACTTTTTAATAGTGTACATGGCATAGTTATAAAGTAATCTAAACCGTCCAAATCACTGATCCAACCGTTAATGTAGCAAAATTTAAAAATTATGTTGATAGAACAAGAATTGACCAGCAGATTATTTATTAACATACTTTCAAATCCTTTAAATAGCTATTGATTGATTGTATATTTATAATTGGTTGATCAATGAGATTTTGGAGATGTCCCATACACAATGAGGTTGGATGGTATCGATAGATGTACGTACATTAGTGACATGTCTGAGGATGATGAGTCACTGCTATTTATAAAATGGCAGCCAAACAACATAGGAGCCGCTCCCCATGTTATTATTAAACGCTATGCTCTGGCGGACCTTGGTTCTTGATAGACATGCATGCACTTTTATATTGTACACATGAAATAAAAATAATTAAAATTATACCATTCAGATTGTGTTCCCACCGTTTAAGTGCTCTGGAACTCAAAATTATATGTATATAATAATGAAATTAGCCGATTCTTCGACAATGAATTAACGGTTCGAATGAAAAGTTGGACAATGGTTATTATTAATTGAACATTTGTCTAATGATCGAACAATAAAATTGATCAAATAATATTCAATTTTTATGTAAATGATTTTTTTCTATGGTTCCGCTAATATGGACGGTTTAAATTGTTTTAATTTCAGTAAAATGTTTAATGTTTTAGTGCTTGTGTATCAAGCATCACGATATAACAGACTATCAAATAACTCATTTTCTTACTGTATTTGGAGAGGTAGAGATTCGGGAAATGAGCACGCTGGTGTGCGTGGCGCTCTAAACGGTCCTAAACTCATGAAGAGGTTCTAACTTAACCATGGTCAGGGCCCTTACTAGAGGGAGAGCGGATTTGGTGCGACCGCGGCCTCACCCAAGAGGGTGCGGCCCTTACCGTGGGCCCACCTCGATGTATGTATTATGTATCCACGCCGTCCATACATTTCTCCATATTATTTTAAGATATTACTCCAAAAATAAAACAGATCCAATTATCAGGTGAACCATGCCATAAGAAACAGTTGTGATTAACCTTACTACCATTAAAACCTTCTTAGAGCGTACCTTAATATTTCCATAGTTTTTATTTACCATCCAATCCGTTGATAAGGTCACGTAAGCTTGGACGAAGGAAAACCAAATAGTAGCTTAATCTGAAACTTTTATGGCTCATCAACGATCAATTACCATTATTTCTTAAGATATGGTTCACATGATAATTGGATTTACTACATTTTTAGTATAATATTCTAAAATAACTCGAAAAAAATGGATAAACAGCATTTATACATAATACACACATCAAAGTAGGCCCTACGGTAATCTCATGGTAAGAGCGGGACCTACGGTAATACCATGGCAAGAGCCGCACCGTCTTGGGTGAGGACGGGGTCTCACCTAATCCGCTTTCTAATAGAGGGGAGCCGATTAGGTGCCGCCCGGGTCACACCCAACACAGTACGGCCCTAACTCTGGGTCCACCTTAGTTTATATATATTGTATATCCAACTCGTCCATTCATTTTGAAAGATCAATTTATGAAATGAACCGAAAAATGAAGCAGATGCAAGTATCATAAAACTATATCATCAGAAATAAATTTGATTGAACATCCACCATTAAAAGCTTCCTAGCCCATCTTAATGGTCACTGTAATATTTTATTTCCATCCAACATGTTGATAAGGTCATACATATCTGTGTGTAAAGGAAAAAAAATATATCAGCTTGATCCAAAACTTTTTTTAGCCCGTGAGAAGTTTTTAATCATCAATTACATCTATTTCATATGGTGTGGTCCACCTGAGATTTGGATCTACTTCAAAATTTTGGATAATGCTATAAAATGAAATGTAAAAACGTATGGACGGCGTGGATATACGATGAATATATCAAGGTTAGCTCCACGATCAGAGACGCAATGTACTGATAGGGGCGGGGCTGCACATATGAGGATTAAGTACCCCACCGACATCGGTGCTGCAAAACTCGGTGGGCCCAAACATAACGTATATGTTTTTTCCACGCCGTCCATCCATTTTTTAAGATAATTTTAGATTATTTGACGAAAAATGAGGCATATCAAAATCTTAAATTGGCCACGCAGTGATGATTGAACGACAACCACTAAAACTTTCTTAAGGGTTACGGAGGTTTTGGACCCAGCTGATATTTGGATATTTAATGTTTTCCTTTTCATCCACGTTCGAGTGCCTTCATGAAAATATTGGATGGTTACTGTCGGCCTTGGGAAGATTTCAACATCATCCCTACTTCTTCATGTGGTGTGGTTCACTTGAAAATTTGGATCTATAATTATTTGGGATCTTGCACTAAAAAGATCTGAAAAAATAAATGGAGGGCGTGGATGATCATGGTAGGCCCGCGAACCTCTGCCTGCAGCAACGTCGGTGCTGGCACGGCAGTACGTAATCCACTGCCAGCTTTCGCAAGGGAAAGTGTCCTGGTGCGCTGTTGGTATGCGTAGAGACTGACACTGGACATCCATACAGCGTATCTGAAGATTGCGGTGATGAATGCCGAAAATGGAAAACGGATCGGCTACTTACCCTACCACTAGCCAATGGCTAGTGGTCGGTTCTCCGTGGCCCACTATGATGTATGTGTTTCATCCATGCCGTCTACCTATTCTTCCATATCATTCTATGGTATCGACCCAAAATTAGTTTGATCAAAATCTCAAGTAAACCACGCAGTGTTGATTGAACGCCCACCGTTAAAAACTCATTGGGAGCGACAAAAGTTTCCTGTCTTTTATATATATATATATATATATATATATATATATATATATATATATATATATATATATATATATATTATTCCCTTCGTCCAGTCTTTATGACCTAATCAACAGGTTATATGTCAAATAACCAATACAGTGGGCCCTAGGAGGTTTGTAACGGTGGACATTCAATCACTATGGTTTTCCCATGGTGTGGTCCACCTAAGATTTATATCTACCTTATTTTTGGCATAAAGACTTAAAATTATCTTTCAAAATATATGGCATGGATAAAATACATACATCATGGTAGGGTCCACATAGCACCGACCAATAGCCAGTGGATGGTGGCAACGTCACTAGCCAAACCGTGTCCGAAAATGGGGGACGCTGATTGCGTCCTACCTCGCCCGTAGAGGTGGGCATCGGACCAAGTCGGATCGGATTGGGTCCAACTCGGTTCAGTCCGAAATCTAGTCAGGCTGATCTGAACCCAATCCGATCCGGGACCGAGTCCGGAAACCTGACTCGAACCGATCCGACACATGGTTAGCCTAACCTGAACCGAGTCCGACTCGGTCAGGGAAATCGAGTCAGATCGGGTTGGATACGATTCAGATCTTTTTAACAGTGAAAATCATTATCCCCATTGCTATTTTTGGTGTGGTCCATTTGAGTTTAGATATGATTCAATTTTTTTCCTAATACTCTAAAATAATCACTAAAAATGGATGAACGGTGTGGATATAATAAATACATCATTGTGAGGCCCATGTAACATTGATCTTATTTGAGCCGTTCATACAACTCGAAGCTCGAGGCGCTAGCTGTATTGACGTGCTACAGCTGTAACGTGCTATGCACGAAAGAGCTGTTATTGACATTGGCAAGTTCTGTGCTCTGATCATGGGATAAGTGTTATATCCAAACCGTCGATCCATTTGGCGAGCTCGTTTTAAGGCTTGAGACGAAAAATAAGATAGATCTAACTATCAAGTGGACCACACTGAAAAAAGCAATGGGGATTGAATGTCTACCATTCAAACCTTTTTTGGGGTCAAAGTCTCACAGAATTTTGGGATCAATTTGAAATTTGTTTTGCCTCTTAATTTAGGTCTTTGTGACGTTAATGAACAGATTGGATGGAAAATAAACGGTATGGTGGGCCCTACGAATTGTTTAACAGTGAAAATCATTCTCTCGTGCTATTTGTGGTGTGGTCCAGATGATCTTTGGATATGAATCATTTTTTGGACAATGCTCTACAATGATCTTTAAAAATATATGAACGATGTAGATATAATAAATACATCACTGTGGGCCCATATAACTTTAATCTCCTTTGAACCGTTCGTACAACTCGGAGCTCGAGGAGCATCAGTACTCATCTTCGCACGACACGCTCCTACAACTATAGTAGCCTACAACAGCTATATAGCTGTGTATGGTACACCAACAAATCATTTCTTATTATACACAGTAAACTCTATTGAGGCCCACCGTGAATGCATGTGGTTTATCCATGTCGTCCATTCATTTTTCCAGATCATTTAAGTCGTTAAATCCAAAATTGATGCATATCCAAAGCTCAAGTGGACCATACCACAGGAAAAAACAAAATCATTATAAGAACCACTTCGAATCGGGTCGAATTGGATTGGTCCGGATCCATTCGGATCTGGTTTTTGGATCGGATTGGTCCGGATTGACCACGACTCGATCTAGATCCGAAAAAATATCGGATCTAAATGACCTTACCCGATCCGCACCGATCCATACCGTCGGTTCGGTTCGAAACGGGTCGGATCGAGTCTGATCGGGTCCGATCCACCGGATCGGGTTAGATATGCCTAGCTCTACCCACCCGTCTTCATCTGGGAACAGGCAACAGATTTGAGTGACCACTGTGATGTATGGGTCTTATCCACACTGTACATACTCTTTTTTTTTTTTTTCGTATCATTTTAGGGGATAAAATAAAAAATGAGGCCGATCCAAGGCTCAAGTGGACCACACCACATGAAGCAGCAATGATATTAATTCTCACGATTGAAACTTTTCTATGGCCCACCGTAATGTTTATTTTCCATCCAACATATTCATAAACTTTTCCATGGCCCACCGTAGATTTGGATGAAGAGAAAACATAAATATCAGCTCCATTCAAAACTTCCGTGGCCCCTAAGAAGTTTTCAACGGTGAAAGTTTAATCCCCATTGAGAAGTCCATTAAAAATTCTGATCTGCCTCATTTTTGGGCTTATCCTCTAAAATGATAAGAAAAAAAAAAATGGACGATGTGGATAAGAACCATACATCACGGTGGGCCACTCAAATCTGTTGCCCGTTCCAAGCCAGAAACGGACGACGGTAAGATGCAATTCGCGTCCGAAAATGAGGGGAGCAGATTAGTATGGCCCCGTCCTCAACCCACACGGTGCGACCCTGACTGCGGGCCCAACCTTGATGTATCTATTGTGCATTTACACCGTTTATCCCTTTTGGCCAGCTTATTTCAAGGCATTAAATAAAAAATGAAGCAGATCCAAATATCAGATTGACTATAACACATAAACAGTGATTATTGACCATGGAAAATTTCTTTTGAGCCATATTAGCCTTGGATCAAGCTGATATTTGTTTTCATTATTATTATTATTATTATTATTATTATTATTATTATTATTATTATTATTATTATTATTATAATTTTATTTTATTTTATATAACACCCGGATCCATAACTCAACCTAGCAGACTGAGTGGATGTACCTCGTTTCAACGCTTGAGGTCTTGGTATCGATCCCTAGTGGGGGTGCCTAACATGGTGTGTGTGTGTACTGACATGGGTGTGTACTAACAAGCTAGCCCAAAAAAAAATAAATTTAAAAATAAAATAAAAAAATAAAAATAAATGATATTTGTTTTTTCCATTCATCCAGATCTTATGCTTTATCAACAGGTTGGATGCAAAATAAACATTGGGCCTAAAGGTGGGCCCTAGTAAAATTTTAATGGTGGACTTTGGATAACCAATGTTTCATGTGGTACGGTCCACTGAAATTTCAATCAGCTTCATTTTTGGGATGCGGCTAGTAAAACAGATGAACGGGGAGCGTGAATTTGTTGCCCGGGTAACAACTCAAGTGGGTGTTACCCCTACCATAAGGCCTACCTTGATGATGTGTTGTATATCAACACTGTTCATCTGTTTTTCCAACCTATATTAGTATGCAATACCAAAAATTTTGCATATCCAAATCTCAAGTAGACCCGGTGTTCAAAATATCTCCGATATTATCTTTATCTCCAACTCCGCGATACCAATAATACTGGTAGCGATATCGTTAACGTTGGTAGTATCAGAAATTTCAGGTATTAGCAATCTATCACTAAGTATAACCAACATATCAATATCACGAATGTAATCGCTAATATTTTTCAATTATGTAAATTCTAGGTGCTGCTTGTCTTGTCAATGCATCAATATCGCTAATGTATTGCCAATAGTTTTAACTATCTAAATTCTAGGTGATGATTGTAGCATAAGTGTATCGACGATATTTCGATAATATCACCAACGTATTGATATCATCAAAATTTTGTTTATTATATATATAAAAAAATTATTTCATATTTTTTTCATAGGCACATGTTTGTGTATGTAGTGTTCAATCTTTCATTGATAATATCTCGATATTATCATATCACAACATGCACGATATTGAGACCACAATCTTTCATTTTCTTTCTAATTGTTGATTATTTTTCGATGAAATATCATGTGTTGTTGATATTTTGCAATATTGATGGATGCTTGGATGGAAGGTTGGATGGGATAGTTGGACTAATTTCTTACAATAACACATGCTTTTAGGGCCCCATTAAATGAAAATTTGTTATGTATATATATTTTTTTACATTTTTTTTTTTTAAAAAATTTTCTAAATATACAAATATGTACATTTTAACATCTCTTGAAGTTTCATTGAAAATTCCACTGTTTTTCCTATATTTCCTCGCATTTCTGGTTATCAGCTATATTATCAACGATATCGATATTGTGTCAATATCCCTGGCCAGCGAAACTTATAGTGATAATGATACTTCGAACAATGGGTAGACCACACCACAAGAAAGAGTAATAATTGAGGGACTCACCATTACAAAAATTCAAAGAGTTTATGGTTAAGTTTTTGAATTGTTTATTTGAAATCCAACCTCTTGATAACGTCAAAAGATCTGGATGAAAATAGAAAGAACAGATTGATCAAAAAATTTTGTAGCCCATAAAAAGTTTTTAATAATTAATCATCACTATTTCTATTAATATGGTCTGCCTGAGATACGGATCTTCTTATGATTTGGGATTGCATTCTAAAATGAGATGTAAAAACCGATGAATGACATGGATACACAACAAATGCATCAAGGTGGGCCCCACATGGTTAGGGTAACACCCACTAAGCTATTACCCTAGTAACAGCTAATCCGCTCACATGGATACAAACATCAAATTGGGTCCCATGTTCAGAGCCGCACCCTGTTGCGTAGGAAGCCGCGCCTCCAACATGGATTGGGTACCACCCGGCCCGTACTTAGCTAGTAACGTGACAGTGGGATCGGATTAGGTGAGAACCCAGCCTCACGAAGACCGGGCAACTCTTACCGTGGGGCCACATTGACCTATGTGTTCTCTATCCACTCGGTCCATCCATTTTAGGTCATTGGCCAAAAAATTGAAACAGATCCAGTTATTAGGTGGACCATACATAGAAAAGAGTGGTGTTTGAACGCCCTACCATTGAAAACTTATTATAGGCACATTAATGTTTCCGTAGTGTTTATTTGTCATTCAATCGGTTCGTAAGGTCACATAAACCTGGATGAAGGAGAAAAACAAGTATCAGCGTAATCCAAAACTTTTGTAGCCTGTTAATGGTCAATCACCACTGTTTCCTATGATTTGGTTCACCAGATAATCGGATCTGCTTCATTTTCTAAACAATGCCCTAAAATTATCTAGAAACATGGATGGACGGCATGGATACGTAATAAATATGTTAAGGTAAGTCCTAGTAAGGACTGCACTGTCATGGGCGA
Organism: Magnolia officinalis; assembly: GCA_021015155.1. NCBI lineage: Eukaryota > Viridiplantae > Streptophyta > Magnoliopsida > Magnoliales > Magnoliaceae > Magnolia > Magnolia officinalis. Next base: position 49,694,052 of record JAJHSJ010000012.1, read on the forward strand.
GTCCGGGGTATCACCTAATCCCCTCCCCGTAATATATGGGTTTCATCCACATCGTCCATCGAGTTTGCCGTACCATTTTAGAATCGAGCCCAGTAATTAAAAAAAAAAAAAAAAAAAAAAAAAAAAAAAAAAAAGAGGCGCATAGAAGGCTCAAGCCTACCACACTACATGAAGCAGTGGTGATAAACACCCACGATCACGTTGGCCCTTATAGTCCCTGTCCGTTCCTAGTTAGGGATGGGCAGTTAGTACCCAATCCGCGTACCTAAAGTCGATACAAGATCAGACTATTTTGACTACTGGTTCGGGATCCAACATTTGAAGAAAGCATAGACCGTGGTCAAAAATCACGGCTGTGTATGAGATTCATGTATCATCCACTAAGAAAAATTATTTGGGTCCGTGTCCATCTTCTGCGCAGCCCTTCCTATCGATGCTGTTGACCATTTCAAAAATATCCTTTGGTATTCTGTTTACGTCGGTCGGTTCGTACGACAACCAATCAAACCGGAATACTTATAATTTTATGAAACATACTTGATGTATTTGACATGGTCAAATATATCTGAATAGTATTACGTGGTAATACAGTTGGTGTGTATCCAGCGATGTCACGTCATCTATAAAATAAGGATGGCCAGGTGGAACGTCGTCAAGTCGGGAAAGAAATTTTGAGTGATTATAGGTCAGACGTAAAAGAATGGCTCCAGGAGATCAGTAATGTTAAAACAATTATAGCAATCGTAAAATCATGGTAAGTGCTGAAGCAGTTTTTGGCTCGCCCCCCTTCGTGGTACTCAAAGACCTGCACATGAAGAAAGCAAAGGAGACCCTGGCTTGACCAGGGGACCCTCCGATGATAAAATCAGAATCTGGGTCTATGAGTAATGGTGTTAGGGCAAGAATGTGTGTGTGTACCTTTCACCTATCGGCGTCCCCATTTATAGGGGTGAAGTCCTCAAAGAGCTTTCCTAACTGGAATATATCTCTATCTTGAGTGATCCTGTAATCTTTGATCTTCCTGGATTTTTGGAATCGAAACTTATCTTTCAGAGATCTCGGGTGGAGATACGGGGCCGATTCCTTGAGTCGACTAGGGCGTCGCCTAATAAACAGCTCCCGAAAGGAGCGATGGGGCTCGACAAATTATTACCTCTTGAACACTGCCGTGCTTAGATAGGTCATGCGGCAGATCTTCGACCGCTCTATTGGCCGACCGAGGGGGTAGGCCGGACTAGAGCTTGGTCAGAACTGGGGCTCAACCAATGGAATGGGTCGGCGTATAGTTACCTCTGTGAGGCCCTTAGGGGGACCTGGAGGTATATTAATCTCACTTGGAGATCTCGCTTAGTGGCTCGGGACATGCAAGCCATGGTCAGGCTTGGCGCCTAGTGAGTCCGGGCTATGTCTCTCCATCTAGCAATTCGGGCATGGGCTGCAATCAGACTCAGTGCCTGACAAGTCTGAGCCATATCAACTGAGTTGGTCCAACGCTTAAGCTGACTTAGGAACTTGTTATTCCGTCACCCGAATTCCGAAGGCCAAAAATGTCAAAGCTGACCTTTTGGCGAAGCTTACTTCGGTCAATGAAGACGAGATCCCCAGATCCGTCCCTATTGAGTACGTGACTAAGCCGAGCATCGACGAAACTGACCCCGTGTCTGTGCTCCCCATCGACTCGGAATCGACTTGGGTCGACCTTATTGTTCGGTATCTTGAGACAAGCAAATTGCCCGAGGATTGGCTGAGGCTTGGCAACTGAAGGTCCGAGCTACCCACTACACCATGCTCATTAGGACCCTATACAAGAAAGGGTTCTACGTACCGCTCTTGCAATGTTTACAACCTAGTGAAGCCGACTACGTCATGTGAGAGATTCATGAAGGCATCTACGACAACCACTTTGGAGGACGATCATTGACTCATAAAGTTATTCGGTGAGGCTATTATTGGCCGACCATCCAGAAAGATGCTCGGAAGCTCGTCCAAAGCTGTGACAAGTGTCAGAGGTTCACAGTCATCCCTCGATAGCCGCTCGAGGAGCTCACTCCGATGGCTAGTCCTTAGCCCTTCACTCAATGGGGGATTGATATCATCGGACCTTTCCCTCCTAGGAATGGTCAGACAAAATTTATTATCGTCGTTGTAGATTACTTCACTAAATGGGCAGAGGCTGAGCCCCTGGTCAAAAAACCAAGCAAAAAATTACAGATTTTGTTTGGAAAAATATTATCTGCCGATTTGGGATACCTCAGACCATTGTCTCGGATAATGAGAAGCAATTCGATAACAGACAATATCAGGAGATGTGTCAGAACCTCGAGATCAGGAACGTTTACTCGTCCCCACGTCATCCACAAGCAAATGGGAAAGTTGAGGTCGTCAACAAGATCATCAAGTAGCACCTTCGGACCAAACTTGACTGAGCAAAAGGTGGCATGGGCCGAAGAACTCCCCAAGGTCCTGTGGGCCTACCGAACCACAGCCCGAACCGCTACAGGAGAAACCCTTTTTTCCCTAGCATATGGCTCGGAAGCGGTCAATCCTGTGGAGATCGTCTTGCCAACCGCCCGAGTAAGCTCATTCGATGAACAAGACAACGAGGAACTGTAGGCGCTCAGCCTCGACCTTCTGGATGAACGAAGGGAACATGCTCGGCTTCGGACAATCGTCCGCAACAACAAGTGTCTCGGTTCTACAATACCCGAGTCAAGATCATACGATTTCGAGTACGGGTACGCTGGGACCCAACTGGGAAGGCCCCTACATGATTGCAAGTATCGTCCGACCTGGGACCTATCGTTTGGAATATTTGACAGGCCAACTGTTACCTCATCCTTGGAACGCCGAACATCTTAAGATCTACTATCCTTAACTCAGCTGGGGGATGATCATCGCCCGACCCTCATCGATGAACACACAAGAATTCATGACAGAAATGTAAAATACGCAATAAATTACAAAGGAACATGTATTCATTGATTGGATGAAAATGTTACATCGATAATACATCGGTACTCGCATCAGTGTTCTATACATGGGAAGCCACAAAAGTACAAAAATGTCGAAGGAGGATAACGCTTGATGTTGCAGATGCTCTTGAGCTCGGCGCCTGGTGTGCTTGAAATGCCTGAAGCAGATGTGGGGAGCAGAAAAGAATTTTGTTCCGCGAAACCAACTTCAAGGTTGGCCGCCCCATCAGGAGCTAACTCAGGGATAGTTGATGGAGCTGCATCAAGAGCAGTGGTGGGGGCCGCCTCAGTGTATGCCTCGGGGTCAACCGCGACCTCGCCACCGGACCCTGACTCACTCTCGTTAAAGCCAGAAAGATCAAGATCGGGGAAGACTTCCTTCATCGCCTTAATGCACTCGGCGTAGCCCTGGCGAAAGAGAGTAGCCCTCTCCTCCTCAAAAGCTTGGGATGAAAGGAATTTATCCATGGCCTCTTTCCTCGTGAAGGCAAGAATGGCCTTGGTCTCCGCCCTAATCCTGTTGGTCGCATCACAGTCCGCGAAGCAATCCTTGCGAGCTTGGTCAAGTGCCCACCTGCCCTCTTCCAATCGCGAGGTCAGGTTGTCCCTGTTTGTTACGGCCGCCCCAGGGGCGACCCTTGCCACCTCGAGCTGGCCCTCAGCAGAGGCGGCCTGAGCTTCAACAGACGATAGCCGAGCCTCTGCTTCTTCAGCTCGCCCGTTGGCCTTGAACAGTTCAGCACAGGCCCTTAGCATGCACGGTACGAACTATAAAAGGAAAGAAAGCTCAATACAAAAATAAAAAATGAACAAATCTGTAATGACGACTGCGATTTACCTCGAGGAGCGACGTCGTGATCTTAGCAAGCGACTGCTCCATGGAGGACGACTCAAAAAGGCCAAAGAATTCTCTCTTAGGCATTTGCTTACTCGCCCAGAGGAGTATCCCCTCAACCTACTGACGAAAGTTCCCCCTCTCTCTCTGAGTGGCCTCCTCCCTCGGAGGTTCCTCTTCCTCCCTTCTCGAAGGGTCTTGCGCTGCGGCCGGCCCTGGCTCGGAAGCCTCCCGAGGCTCCTGAGGAACTACCTTAGCCACCTCTGTACCTTCATCGACCTTAATAACGGTTGAAGGAGCGGGAGGGGAGGCCCTTCCTGGGCCCTTGGAGACAGTCTTCTGTCTCTTCGGTGCCCGAGGATCCACCCGAGGTGGGGGCCTAACCTTGGACGCAGGACGGAGTGAAGGCTGAGCTTCAAACATCTCTACAATCAGAAGCAAGAAGCGTCAGCAAGACAGTTAAAAAAAAAAGAAAAAGGAAAAAAGCGAGAGGAATCTATTCCGAACTAATTCTTACCAGTTAAGGTAGAGTCAAGGCTCGCCTGAAGAAGAAGCTCTGGCTGAAGAAGCCTTTTACAAGACCTCCTCTCTGGGCTTAAGGCTCGGAAGTTCTGGATCCGAGCTAAGGAGCCCGAGTCAAGCTCCGGAGGATGCTTAGGGACAACTGAAAAACAGAAGGGAAAGTATGTCAGAAAGCATTAGAAGAAGACTCAACTAAAGCAACAGATCCGATATCGCGCGAACTACCTTCTTCGAAGAAGGCTCGGGGGATGAAGGGATGGAAGGGCCCTGGCTTGTCCGTTTCCCAACGACCCAAGGCCCAAAACCACCGATCCCTCTAGTGTTTGTTAGAAGAAGGCGGATCGGTTATCAAAGCCCACCGGTATTCCGCTAAGAGCAAAAATAATACCAGCCGAGCTGCTGAGTGTTTGGCCAAACTTGAAATAGATGGAGGAATTCCTCCACCCTTAGATCAGGTTGCTTCATCTCGGCCCAGAGAACCACACAATCGAAAAGGTCCCTCCACCCGTTCGGTGTGTCCTGCCCCGAAGCCATGCCGAGGCTGCTCAGTAAAGTCCGAGCAATTCCTTGAAGCGGCAAGCGAAGGCCGCACTACAGCGCGACCTAGAAGATTTCGATTGCCCCTGCAGGGGGTCGGTTGGGTAGCTCATCAGGCCGAGGGAGGCCCAGAATGACTGAGTCAGGGATATGGTACCCGAACCAGATCTGAGTCTGATCCTCGGCGGTCAGAACAGAAGGCACTAGACCTTTAGTCCCTTCCTCTACTTCGGCTTCCTCGGCCTGGTCCTCCACCGGGGGGTCAGAACGACTAGAGAAACCCCCTGCACCTTCCTGCCCGGAAGATGGGTCCGACGCCCTAGTCGACGCTACCAGCCTTTGTGCCGGAGAATCTGAGATCCTCTGCGAGTGGAGGAACAAGGCATCTGCTTCCACAACAACCTCCGCCAACAACGAAGGTGATTCCGAAGCCTCCCAGAAGCAACTCTCTTCACCTTTGTCGCCGTAGCCTGACATTTTTTAATTTAAAAGAAGGGGAGGGAGAAGGAGCTCACCGGAGAAATGCAGGGATGCCGAAAATCGTAGAGGAAGGAGAAAGCATAGGGACAAAAGTTGGAATGCAGAAAATGGAATGAAAATGGGACAGGGCGCAAAAACGAATAAAGGCGTACGATAGGGCAACCCTATATATAACCGTTCCACGTGGCTCCGACATTAAATGAGGAGCCGAACTGATGCCCCCTCGGAAGCCCCAGTCCGACACGTGGCAGCACCCTGTGCGTTGTCTGGGACTACCATCAAGCACCTTGCCATGTGTCTCTTTCTTATTCGCTCTGCTGCTGAAACGACGCTCGTCTCGCTCGTGCGACCTCGAGAAACCAACCGGCCAATGGAAAAATGAGGTAACATGCCTCGGTAGACGTACTAACTGCCCTATGGTTTTTGGAGTATTTGTCGCAGCGGTTGGTCTGTCATAACGATAATCAAATGAGCCAGAAAGTAGGGTTGCAGGCGTCGGGATGAAACAACTAATGCTAGGGCCACTTTCTCTAGGGTCGGATACCTCGTTTCTGCCGGAACAAGAGCTTTGCTGATGTAATAAACTAGAGATTGTTTGACCTCATGCTCACGAATTTAGACCAAACTTACGGCTGCGTCAGAGACTGCTAAGTAGATCAGTAGCAGTTCACCTAGCTTGGGCTTGGAAGTAGGGGCGGTGACCTCAAATACTCTTTGAGCTGCCATAAGGCCGTCTCGCATTCCTCTGTCCAATTGACTATCTATCGACCCTTCAACTTCTTGAAGAAGGGAAGGCATCTATCGTTGGCTTGGGAAATGAAGCGATTGAGCGCCGTTATCCTCTCAGTCAGTCTTTGGATGTCTTTGATCGCTTTAGGCGATTCCATGTTGAGCAAGGCTTTGATCTTCTCGGGAGTCACCTTGATTCCTCTTTGGCTGACCAAGAAGCCGAGAAACTTGCCTGAGCTTACGCCGAATGCGCATTTGCTCGGGTTCAGTTTCATCTGATATTCTCGGAGGACGAGGAACATCTCCTCAAGGTCAGCAACAGAATCAGTCACTTTAATGCTCTTGACGAGCATATCGTCGATATATACTTCCATTGTTCGCCTTATCTGGTGGGCGAACATCTTATTGACCAACCTTTGGTAGGTTGCTCCAGCATTCTTTAATCTAAATGGCATGACTCGGTATCAATAAAGACCCTTGTCAGTGACAAAGATGGTTTTTGATTTATCAGAAGGGTGCATTACAATTTGATTGTAACCTGAATAAGCATCCATAAAACTGAGTAACTCATGCCTCGTAGTGCTGTCGACCAACTGATCGATCCTGGGGAGAGGAAAATTGTCCTTTGGGCAGGCTTTGTTTAGGTCGGTATAATCAATACATACTCGCCATTTCCCATTGGTCTTTTTTACCAGTACAACATTGGTTACTCATTTAGGGTAGTGTATCTCCTCGATAAACTTGGCCTCAAGGAGTTTTTTGACCTCTTCTTCGATCACGGCATACCTCTCAGGGCCGAGGGCACGTCGCTTCTGTCGGATCGGTTTGTAGGTTGGGTCGATGTTGAGGCGATGAGTCATGATGGAAGGATTGATGCCCAGCATATCTTCGTGAGATCATGCGAAGACATCGGCATATCGGCGTAGCAACACTATTATCCTCTCCTTCAGAGGTGACATCAGAGACGAGCCTATTCGAAAGGTCTTGGTCACGTCAAACTCATGCAATGGTACCTGAACGAGATCTTTTACCGGTCAGCCGCGCTCAGGTGATTCATCAAGCGGATTGAGGGACTCTATTGTCAATACTTCGGACGGCGCTCACAGAGCTGTGGAGTGTTGTGCTGATCTCTTTTGACAATCCCGACTCCTATCTCTGTCAAAATTTCATGGAGAGATGGTATGTGGAGACTATGTCTTGGAGGAGGCACAACGAAGGTTGGCCGAGTATTGCGTTGTAGATTGAAGATTGATTGACTATAAGAAAGTTAATCATTACCGTTGCTTGGTTTAGTGCGTCACCAGCGGTGAGGGGGAGCTGAATGATTCCTTTAGGGAGGACTTGTTCGCCTGAGAAACCGATCAAGGGAGTCCTCATTGGCTGTAGCGCCGACCATTCGATACTCATCTTATCGAACGCCTAGGTGAATAGCACGTCCGTGGATGAGCCTATGTCAATGAGAACCCTGAAGACTTTGCGTTTTGCTATGGTAACGGTTATGACCAAAGCATCATCGTGTGGGTGGTGGATGCCTCGAGCATCTTCTTCGGTGAACGTCACGCTATATTTTTCGAGCTTCCTCTCCTTCGAAGGTTGACCCAGAATCATAATCTCGGACTCAGGTCGACTAATGCTTCTTGCGTGATTTTTTCGAGCATTGTTTGAGTCGCCTCCGCCCCAGTGACCACCGACAATGGTTCAGATTTCTTTCGTGGGTCGGTTATCACCCAGACATTCTTCTGTAGTCCTGGCTCCTTGGTCTACGTGATCGCCAAGGTGGCCTTCTCGGATGAGCCTCTCAATTTCCTGCTTCAGATTGTAGCAGTCACTTGTATTATGCCCTTGATCATGATGGAAGTGACAGTATTTATTTTTACTACGCCGGTTGGGCTTACTACGGAGTTTGTCTGGCCAGTTGACAAATCCTTCGCCCTTGATTTCCCTCAGGACCTGCTCTTGTGTCTTATTGAGCCGGGTGTACATCAAGAACTTATTGTCGGGTCGCTTGCCTGCTCTACATTCATCTCGAGGCCGATCATCCTTTCGTTTTTTTATTGCTGGCTGAGTCGGCTTCCTTTTTGCCGACTGTTTTACTGAGGTATTTCTATTCTGAGCTGCCTCTCGCAGGATCCGAGTTTCCTCGGCGTTGACATATTTTTCCGCCGGGGCCATGAATTCTGCGAAGGTGGATGGAGGATTCTTATCCAGGGATAAGAGAAATGGTTTCTCTTTTACCCCTTGCATGATGGAGTTGAGAGTTGTTTCGTCTAAATGCCTTCGAACTTACAATGCTTCGAGGTTGAAGCGCTTGATGTAGTCTTTGAGAAGCTCTCCCTCCTTTTGGACTATGTTATTCAGATGCGCTGATGCCTTGAGCATGCATTGTACATAATCTCAAAAGGGATGCTCCAATCAGGTAGCTGCATGATAGGTGCGGTAGTTAACATGCCCTTGAGCTTAGTGAAAGCTTCTTGCATTGTTCAGTCCACTCGTATGGTACATGCTTTTAAAGTAGATTGTATAAAGGACGAGAGAGATTACTAAAGTCCTTTATGAATCGTCTAAAGAATCCGGCGTGTCCTAGAAAGGATCGCACGTCACATATGCTCTTGGGTGGAGGTAGGTTAGAGATAAGATCAATTTTTTCCTTGTCTACCTCAATTCCCTTGGACGAAATTATGTGTCCAAGCACAATTCCCTTGGGAACCATGAAATGATATTCTCCCAATTTAGAACCAATTCTTTTCCTCGCATCGCTTCAACACACATTTAGGATTTTTCAAACACTCGCTAAAGGATGGACCAAAGACAGAGAAGTCGTCCATGAAGACCTCTAAATATTGCCCCACCATGCATCGCTAAAAAGTGGCAAGGGCATTTCACAGTCCGAATGACATCCTTTGGTAAGCAAAAGTGTCAAATGGACATGTGAATGTTGTCTTTTCTTTATCTTCAAGGGCTATCTCTATCTGGTTGTAGCCCGAATATCCATCAAGGAAGCAATAGTAAGAGTGACCAGCTAGCCTTTCCAAAATTTGATCAATGAAGGGCAAAGGAAAGTGGTCCTTCCTTCTGACGGTATTCAATTTCCTGTAGTCAATGCACATTCTCCAACCGGTAGTAACTCTAGTTGGCACAAGTTCATTGTCGATAGTGGTTACGATGGTGATTTCGGACTTCTTAGGAACCACTTGAATTTGACTCACCCATTGTGTAACATCCCAAATTTTCACAGCCAGAGTTTATACTCATGTCTGAGAAAATCGGGTGTTAATGATGTATAAATTGGATGCTTTAAAAATCACACTTGTTTTTTCCATTTAAATCACATCCAAATACACTCATGAAGGTAACATTCACGAAAATAAAATCGACTGTATTGATTATTTCATCGGAGTAAAAGAATTCAGTAAATAATCAAATGCCCTCTCAATGGGAGCTTATTACATTTATCGAGTTTGCAGCAGAAGTATAAAATTATCTTCTTATTCTTTCAATATAATCTTCCATAGGGAGATGGTCCTCTAGGTATTTAAACTGTACATCACTTACATCATCTATACGGATGGAGAGGGTCAATGCCCTACTCATAGTAATGGTTATCCTTGAAGATTAGCAATAATTCAAGAGATTCATAAAAGTACTGTAAGGGTTTTGATACGTCTCGTACTCCACCACTACGAGAGGTATCAGAATGTACAACCAACCTACATGAATGCATGCTTAGAAAAGCGTGTGCGGCTCATCATACGTAGTGATCATCACAATGTGGAATATAATTCATAGAAAACCCGACTCGCCCCGCATCCCATAACTACGGAGATTTGTCGGCATGTCCAACATTAATGTGGATTTATGCGAACAACTCAAGGCAACATAACAACGCGGTTAGGGGATTTACGTAACACGATGTGTTCATGGAGAGATTATTTATGACATCCAATCCTAAGAAGTGATGTAACACACATGGTGATTTACTTACATCGATTGTGCACTATGCCAACCAACCCACGAAATTATGTGTCGACCAAGAGGGTCGCTACACGTAATGCATTACGTCCACGATAAATATTTGAATCACTAGTTGTGATACCTTTAATACATCACTTGCATTGATAGAGAATGTAAATTGAATCATGAGGGTTTTGGAATTCCAAGACACCTGTTCACAACCTCAAGTGTAGGGTCGCGATGTAGTAATAATCTCGGTGAGATCGAGGTTGAATCCACATGGACTGAAACTTGTACGAATTCCGAAAGTAATTAGAACTAGAACTAGAAGAAGATGTTTATCTAAATCTGAATTGATTGAGAGAGTAATTGTGAATTATTTAACTAAAACTTGTAAATTCAAAGGTGGAAAACTAGGGTTTTCAAGGATGCACTTGTAGAGATCAGGGTGTAACGTCCTGGAAAAATCCGTACAAAGACCCGAGTACCACCTCAGGCAGAAATCACTCAAAACAAAATCCTTTAGAAATTAGACAAAATTAACTAAGTGCTAAACTAGATTAGCTACGAAATCCACTTGATCCACTTTAAATATGATCTGCAAGACCCAAAACTTGTAGAATCATCGACGCTAATTACCCTGAAATCTAGGATCAATCTCATTACCTAGTTGCTCTCGGGAGCACACTGAAACTCCGTATCAGAGCTGGACCGCACGTCGAAAGTCCGATGACCACGAGACTAAACGCTTAGGACCGCCTTTCTGGGCTTGACAACCATCTCGAAAATCAAATCTAGATAGTGTCCCGGGGCTATTCGCTTGAGCTCGAAGTGAAGTGTGTGAGAAACGTGGATATTTTAGAAATAAAAATCTAAATTTAAGTAATCTGAGACTTGTCGCTTGCGGGCTGAATATAAGGATTCAGACCGTCAGAATCTGACCCAAATACACCCTCAGATCAGGAGAAATTTCATACACAGGTCAGTATACTTGTGGCCCTGATTGGTGATCGTGGACCGTTGAATTGAAACTGGTCCACCACGAGCGATCTATAAATTCGATCGGACTGAAAACTTAACTCAACCTAGATCCATGGTCAGGGAGGTTAAGTCCAACCTTTAGCTTAAGGGGGGCTCCGTAAGTGCTCCGTTGAGCTGAAACAAACGTCCTTTAGCTATAACCTAAGTATACCTTGGCCCTGGGGCCATTTCCATAAGTTTTAGGCCTATATAAGGACCTTAAACCCTCTCTCATTCACTCCATACGAATTTGAGAAAACTTAGAGGGAGAAGAAAGGAGAAAGAGAAGGATAGAGAGAGAGAGAGGGTGTGAGCAACTAGGAGTTCATCCCTAGGATTCTATTCCGCTATTCTACGTGCCTATCCATCACTACCAAATCACTATTCCGGTGATTCTGACTTCGTTCTTAGGTACGAAAACCTAACCCTAATCTGTTCTAGGGTTTCAATTGTTACAAGTGGCGAGATAGCTGACTTAACTCATGCTATAGGTTAATGTACCCTCATTGACGAAGCCTTAGAGTTTCTAGCGAATTCATTACGCTTCTATGGCGTAAGGTGCGGATTATAGACGTATAGGTTATGGTTTTCAAGGCTTTCAATGTCAGTTAATGATTTATTCTTGATGTGGGTGTTATTTCACATGCAAAATGCTTCATTTGTTTCATGTTACAGTTATATATGAACTATGTGGCATATAGTGCACTCTATGTACATGTTGAGATATTTGGATACGTATGAAATTTGGATTTGTGCCTAACATGATTATCTGTCGTGAATATATGTTTGTTACATATACGACAACTCCTTAGCGAAAGGACTTGCCCTAAATCACGTCACGACAAAAATACGATATATGTGATGCAGTGTGTAGCCCAAGTGTTTGTGGAAATGCTTAAGATGCATGCATGCCATGATTATCCGTCGTGGGTATATGCGCGTGGTATGCGGGGCAACTCCCTAGTGAAAGGATTTGACCTAATATATGTGTAAACAACATACATCATATATGACGATGTATGTAGTCTAAGTGTTTGTAGAAATGTCTGAGTGTGCTAAGTATTGCTAAAGCGTACTTTGTATGAGGGTTGAGATATGAATATCGGCTACCTTAATAATGTGTATGATTTCCTACATGTACGTTACATCATGATGTTTGTTTTATTCATGGAATGAATGTGTGTGCTATCATGTCTATGTTACATTTCATAACATGCTCATATTATTGTACGAAGTGAATTCGTTATTCTTTATTGCTTTGACTGTCTCATATGATTACTGGATGAAGTTGAATGAAGTTGGGACTAGGATATAGTCCAGACAATCGGTAATCGGCCCTGAGTTCGTGGTTGAGATTCATTCGCCACGTAGAACGTGTTTGACGAACCCGAGTCGTGCGTTGGTCGTCGGTAGTGGTTAGGCCACACGAAGTGCTTACGCACTTCATGTCGATCGATACAATGTGCGCTCGTATTAGTTGAGCTCGCCAAGTAACCCAATTTGCCTATTGTATGTTCACCATGTATGGACGCTATTGTTTGAAACTAAGGTACTGAACTCACCAGTGAAACCCCGTTCAACCATGGTACCTCGATCCGCTAAGACTCATGAGCCAGACATGGTGGTATGGGACACCGTGGTCGAGCTGTCGGCCTACGCTGGGGCGATGAGCCTCCCTTTAGTGACCAGTGAGTAACCCAGACTCGTGAGCCGAATATGGTGGTATGGGACATTGTATTCGAGATGTCGGCTTATACTGATAAGGTGACGAGCCCTTTGTAGTGACCTCGAGCATACTCTGAGCCTACGTAGAGGCGACGAGCCTTTCCATAACAACTAGAGTATAAACTAGGCCCACACTGCGTCGAGGTGATGAGCCCTTTGCAGTGACCTAAAACCACAACCTTGTATGAGATTTACTAGGACTGACGACCCTAGAATGGATCATTATTGGGTATTTATATAAGGGAGGTACCTTAGTTTCCCAATCCTACTGTATGAAAAGGACTAATAAAAACTTGGTAATTACGCTCATAACTGTAAGTGCTATAGTTTATATCCCTTTCTGTTGTCAAATTTGTGGTGCCAAAGACACTGGTATGTAACTTGTTATGTGAAGCTCTACTCAAGATCAAACAAAGATCCACTCAAGATCAACCTTGATGAACAAGCAATGCTCACAAGTGTAAAGTACAAAGATCCACTCAAGATCAACCTTGATGAACAAGCAATGCTCACAAGTGTAAAGAAGAAAGTTCTTCCCAAGTTCAACTGTGATTGACAAGTATTGCTCTCAAGTCAAGACATTGCAAGATGTCAAGAAGCTTACAAGTTCGATCTTAAAGAACTCAAAATACTTTAAGGATTAGCTACAACAAGACTTTAAGATTTATTACTTTCAAAGGTCACTTGTCCTTAAGTTTCAATGTCCTTACTTCACAATTGAGGTTTGACTGACCTTAGGTTGACCTTTAGAGAAGGACATTTTGGATACATAAGTCATATGTTTGATTTATGTGAGTTTGGTCAGTTCTAAGACTAGTCGTAGACTTTGTTCAACTAGTCCTAGCACTGCTTCGACCTGTCTAAGAAATTCCTGGATCAGTCGTAAGTTTGTTACAAAATTCAGATATTTTCTGTCAGGCTTCGACTAGTCCTGGGGTCTGTTCGACTAGTCGAAGGAACAGTGTCGACTGCATCTAAGACCAGTCGAAAACCTACGACTCATAGCCCAACGCTGAAATTTGGATCCTACGACCAGTCGAAGGAGACCTACGACCAGTCGAAGGATACCTTTGACCAGTTGTGAAACGGTCAAATCTTATTGCGCCCGAATATTCAAATATCTGTTGGTTCTATGACCAGTCGAAGAGCTCCTTAGACCAGTCGAAGACGTGATTTGCTCACCTATAAATAGAGCAAGAATCTCAGACGAAATTAATGAATTTAAGCTAATCTAATTCGGCCTTCTGAGAGATAGTTTTGTCCATCCAAGCTAAGTGTGCGCATTTAATATTCTCTTTCTTTAGCTTTATTTGATTGATTTTGTTTCTAGCATTCCAATCTTATATGAAAAGAGGAATTGTTGTTTTCCTTTTTTTGGAATCAAAATCAATTAAAGCTAGCCCGTTGTTTTTATTTTAAAATCTATTAGAATCTAGAACCATTATAAAGTGAGTATTGGACATTAATATTGGACATTCAAATCTCTACTCCAATTTGGTTCTTCCGGGCTACTACAACGAAGGAGATAATCAGGTATTTTACATTTGCTGTAAATTCTGTTTGGTTTTCTTTTGAGATTTGCCAGAAAAATCTCATTGTATTGGTTATCTGAGGAGAACCAGAAAACTTAGAAGTGGGGTTTTTTTTAATTGTGTAAGCCCACAGATAAAGACACAATTGTGAAGGTTTTTAGGTGAACTTGGGAAAACATATTTTTGTTAGTGAATGCTAATATCCCCTGTGTGAGGATATTAGGAGTGGAGTAGCTGTGTGGCTGTTGTTGAACAGTTGGTGTACACACAGGCGAACCACTATAATCCCTTGTGTTTTGTGGTTGTTTGATTTTCATTTCATATCTTTAATTATTCAGTGTGGGATGTATATATTGATGTGAATGTTGTAATCATTTCATTTCAAGCTCAGTGGTGAATGTTGTAATAGTTAGATTTATATTTCTGCAATTTATCGGTTATATTACTTTATTGGTTTGAGCTTCTGTTTCTATATTTGTTCTAGAAATAAGGTTGTCCTACCAAAAACTTTGGTTTTTGGTGTAAGGTTGTCCTTAGAACAATTTTTGATTGCTTTCCATTCTTATACTGCAATTCAAGTTTAGTGATTTAAATTCTTATTCTTTATTCCGCTGTTTTTTTTATTATTTAATTTGGCATAGTCCTATTCACCCCCCCTCTAGGACATATAGCTTGGCCATTTCAAGTGGTATCAGAGCCTAATAGCTCATTCTTATTGCTTTATATTTGGATTTATTTCCTGAGCTAACGATATATATATATATATATATATATATATATATATATATATATATATATATATATATATATATATATATAATATGTCAAATTTTGATAGCCTATCAGTCACTAGGCCTCCACCTTTCGATGGCTCCAATTATGCCTATTGGAAAGCCAAGATGAGGATCTTCCTCAAATCCATGGATGAAAGTGTGTGGCTAGCCACAGTGAATGGTTGGACCCCTCCTACCACTGAAGTAACTGGTGTTGATGGTTCAAAAACTATAAAAATAACGGCTTATTTTTCTTGGACCACACTTCAGAAAAGTGAGAGTAGTGCAAATGCTAAAGCACTAAATGCAATTACATGTGCACTATCACGGGATGAATTCAAAAGAATTATATCTTGTGATTCTGCAAAACAAGCTTGAGATATATTGGAAATGACACACGAGGGTACATCAATTGTCAAGAAATCTAAGATACAAATCCTCACAACTAAATTTGAGGAAATACGTATGGAAGAAAATGAAATATTCATGGACTTTTATACCAGATTGAATGACATTGTAAACTATATGTGGGGTCTAGGCGATAAAATCCAGGAAAGCAAGATATATGCTAAAATACTACGCTCACTTCCTGAACGGTTCAATTCTAAAGTAACCGCAATCCAGGAACTTCGTGATACGGATAATATGAAGGTTGTGGAATTAGTTGGAACTTTACAGACTTAGGAGTTAAACTTTAAAGCAACTAAAAGTAAATCCATTGCTCTCAAATATATTAAAGGTATTTCTCAAGAAAACTCGGATTCAGAAAATTCTGAAGACGATATGGCTCTTTTAGCAAAGAAATTTTACAAGATTTTCAAAAGCAAGAAAAGGGTAGATCATCAAAAAATCAAACGATAAGAAAAGATCTAAACCTAGATCCAAAAATTGGAAGTCTTTGAAAGATAGTCAATATTACAACTACCAAGAGTATGGACACTTAGCAAACAAATGTCCTAAAAAGAACAAACCAAAAAGAAAGGGTATGTTGGCTACATGGGATGAATCATCTGATTCTGAAGCTTCTTCTGAATCAGAAGATTCTGAAACTGAGTCGGGCAATGAAGTTAAAGCCCTTATGACTCTAGCCAAATTCACATTCTCAGATAATGATTCAACAAGTGAAGAAAATTTGAACAGTGAATGTGAAAATGAAGAAGATCTTCAAGATGCTTATAACGCCCTATACAAGGAAAGTTGTAAAATTGCTATCAAACTTAAACTTCAAAAGGAAAATTTTTTAAACTCAAAGAATGTTTTGAATCACTTGTTTTAGAAAAATCCCAAATTTCAGATTGTTTTGAAAAATCAAAATGCGATTTAGAATTCAAAACCTCCCTGATTGAAAATATGAAATCTGAAAATGAGAAACTTAAAAATGAAGTATCTTCTCTTCTGAGTTTAAAAGACACATGGAGATATGCCCAAGGTGATCCAAAGTTAGAAAAATTATTATCCGGATCAAGAAAATGTGGCAATCGATCCGGGTTGGGCTATGATAAGAATATATCTTCTAAACAAAAGTATACTTCTCCCAAGTTTGTGAAATGAGAGTCCTCAAACTCAAAAGGGAAAAGTACTTACCAAGGTTTTTCTAAAACTTTTTAAAAACCTAAAAGTAGCCATGTTAATTTTAAAAATCAGAACTGAAACCCTCTTGCTGAAAAGATAGTTGATTTACTAAGGAGCTCTTAAAATCTAACTCAGTAGGTCATTCTTACAACAACAGACAGAAGAAGACCAACTATACTCCTAAACCCAAAACAGTTCTGAAATGGGTTCCTAAAGTTGCCTGCTTGGTTGCTCACACCGCTTTCAAAGCAACAAGCCATTCAAAGTGGTACCTAGATAGTGGATGCTCCAGGCATATGACTGGTGATAAAGGTTTGTTCACTGATCTCAAAGACATGTCTGATGGTTCAGTCACATTTGGTGATGGCAATAACTGCAAGATTATAGGCCAAGGTACGGTTCATCTCTATAACCTTCCTATGTTTAAAAATGTTTTATATGTAGAAGGTTTGAAACATAACTTGCTTAGCATATCTCAAATATGCGATAATAACCATAGTGTATGATTTTCTAATCAAAGCTGTGAGATTCTAAACAACAAGGGTTCAGTAATACTAACTGGACGTAGAACCTCTGAAAACTGCTATATTGTTAGCGAATCCAGCTCATCTAATCAATCATGTTACATGGTCCATGCAGACGAGACTGATTTATGGCACAAACGTCTTGGACATGTACACTACCGAAATCTATATAGATTGAGCAAACGGGAACTTATAAGAGGTTTACCCAAATTACAAAAATTAGATAAAATATGTGGTGAATGCGAGATTGGCAAACAAACAAGGAACTCATACAAAAAGGTGAATTCCAATACCACATCAAGACCATTCGAGCTTCTTCATATGGATCTAGTAGGACCTACCAGGACGGAAAGTCGAGGTGACAAAAAATATATCTTGGTAATTGTAGATGACTTTACCAGATATACTTGGGTAATCTTCTTAAGGGACAAATCTGAAACCCTTGAAGAAGTAAGAAAAGTTCTCAAAAGGATTCAAACTGAAAAAGGTTCTCAAATCAGTAAGATTCGTAGTGATCATGAATCTGAATTTGAGAATAGCGGTTTTGAGAAGTTCTGTAATGACCAGGGAATATTACATGAATTCTCAGCACCCAAAACTCCACAATAAAATGGTATAGTGGAAAGGAAAAACAGAGTACTTCAAGAAATGACTAATGTCATGTTGAATAACATGAAGCTCTTTAAGAATCTTTGGGCTGAAGCATTCAATACAGCTTGCTATATTATTAATCGGGTTTACACTAGTAAAAGTAATAATAAAACGGGTTATGAAATGTGGTTCGATAGAAAGCCTACTGTCAAATACTTTTGAATTTTTGGCAGCAAGTGCTATATTTTATGAGATCGTGAAAATCTGGGAAAGTTTGATACGAAGAGTGATGAAGGGATATTTTTAGGATATTCTTTAAACAGTCGTGCTTATAGGGTACTGAACAAAAGGACTGGTGTGATTCAAGAGTCCATCAATGTGGTCATTGATGATCATTTAAACACACCAGTCTCAAGTTCAGATAATGATGAAATTCTTGTAATTGATAAACCTGATACTTCATCTAATCAGACTGATTCTGAACTGAAGACTGTTAAAGATCATCCAACTACACAGATTCTTGGAAACCCTCTCACTGGTGTTCGTACTCGTAGACAACTTGAGGATATATGTAATTACGCATGTTTTACATCCCAGATAGAACCATCTAACGTAAAAGAAGCTCTTGTTGATGAAAACTGGATTGTTGCGATGCAAGAAGAGCTTAACCAATTTGTGAGAAATGATGTTTGGTATCTCGTACCTAGACCTAAAGATAAACACATCATTGGAACTAAATGGATTTTCAAAAATTAGTTTGATGAGCTTGGTAATATAATTAGAAATAAGGCTAGGCTAGTGGTACAAGGTTACACTCAAATTGAAGGTATTGACTATGATGAAACCTTTGTACCAGTAGCCCGTCTTAAATCAATTAGACTCTTTATATCCATTGCATGTTTTAAAAAGTTCAAGATTTACCAAATGGATGTAAAAAGTCCATTTTTAAATGGCGATTTGCATGAGGAAGTCTATGTTGAACAACCAATGGGTTTTGAAGACCCCAAGAATGCCGATCATGTTTATCGACTTAAAAAGACACTTTACGGTTTAAAACAAGCTCCTAGGGCATGGTACAAGAAACTAACAAAGTTTTTATTAAGCCATAATTTTTAAATGGGATGTGTTGATAAAACTCTGTTTATTAGAAAACATAATGAGCACATCTTATTAGTACAAATCTATGTTGATGATATCATTTATGGATCTACCTATATTGACATGACTATTGAGTTTGCAGATTTGATGAAATCTCGGTTTGAAATGAGCATGGTTGGGGAATTGAATTATTTCCTTGGGTTGCAAGTAAAGCAACAATCTGATGGAATGTTCATATCTCAATCTAAGTATGCTATGAATCTAATTAAGAGATTTGGATTTGAGAATGGTAAGAATTTCGATACTCCTATGAGTACAACTTTGAAACTCTCAAAAGATTCTGCAGGTAAAAATGTAGATCCGAAATTATATTGAAGTATGATTGGTAGTTTACTATATTTAACTGCTAGTAGACCTGATATTTCTCTAAGTGCTGGTATTTGTGCAAGATATCAATCTGATCCAAAAGAATCGCACTTGACTGCTGTCAAGCGGATTATTAGATATGTCGCAAGTACTGTTAATCTCAGTCTCTGGTATCCTCATGAGACTAATGTTCAATTAGCTGGATACTCGGATGCTGACTGGGTTGGCAATCTAGATGATAGAAAATCAACCAGTGGTGGTTGCTTTTATATCAGAAATTGTTTAGTTTACTGGTTTAACAAGAAACAAAATTCTATATCACTTTCAACAGCTGAAGCTGAGTATATCGCAGCTGGTAATGCATGTACGCAGCTTGTGTGGATGCAACGAATGCTAAGTGATTATGGAATTAAACAGGATTCTATGTTATTACATTGTGATAATTTCGGTGCCATAAATATTTCAAAAAATCCTATTCAGCATTCTCGTACTAAGCATATTGACATTAGATTTCATTATATTAGGGAATTAGTAGAAGAAAATGTTATATCTCTGGAATATATCCCTACCGAGGATCAACGAGCCGACATTTTCACTAAACCGCTCGACAAAAGCAGTTTAACAAAATGAAATTTGATCTTGGCATGTGTATTTTAAAATGATTATTCATGCCTACTTGTATCATAGTGTATATATTTGCTAGTTTGAATTTCAATTTTTTGGTTATTATGCAAGAAATCTGAATTTTTGGCCGGTACTCGACCAGTCGTAAGTATACACAACCAGTTGTACTTCGACCGGTCGTGCATATCCACGACCAGTCGTAGATCGCAGTGAGTTTCTTAAAAATTGGGGATTTCACTTTCTTCCTCATTCCATTTTCACTCTCCAAGGAGCCGAGCCTCAACTAGTCGAACCCATTGTTACATTTCTTCAAGGTTGTGCTCCATTTATGTTTTTCTTGCAGATCTGTGTCTAGATTGCTTCCTTTTCTCTCTTGGAGCTTTCTATTTTGGATTTCGTTGTGATTTGAGGTTATTCTTTTGCAAAATCTGATTTGAACAAACCCATTTCTCAAACCTTTACAACTTTTTCTTTTCTTGAAATCTTTGTTGCAAATAGCTTCTAGAGGAAAGAAAACAACTACCCGTGGTCTGTCTTCTTCTTCCAGATCAGCCCGATTACTAAACGTCATCTTCGGCCTCCCGATGATGATCCATCTTATGTTCGGGACATCAGATTACGCAATGTTATTGTTGAACACCCTGTTTTCATTGATCATGTTGCACCTTTTGACATCCTTCCTATGCTTAAATTTGTAGGTTGGGATAACTTATTACATTGGGGTGGGCCAGCATACCGGTCCATTGCCCAATCCATGTTTACATGTATTTGTGCTTTTTCATTGGATGAGTTAACATTTAAAATATCTACTAGAGAAGGGCCTTTTGACGTTGATCGTCATTTGATTTCAGCTCTTATGGACATTCCAGTGAATGATGAGGGTATTCCTATCTATAATTTAACTGATAAACGCTCAGTTTCTGAAAAACGTATGCTCACTAGAGACTTGTGCAACATGGATGTTCAATGGACACATAAAGGGAATGCGCTTCACGCAAGGTATTTGTTACCTAAATACAGAGTTCTTCACAAAATCTTTGTGTCTAATCTGTATCCTCGTTCGGGTAATAAAACCGATTTGACTTCATATATGGTTCGTGTTATCCATGCTGTTGTCAGTGGTACTCAGATTTGTTTACCATCCTTAATCTGTCATTTCATTCTTCAGTTTAGACTCCATCCAGATCACAGTGACATTCCGTTTGCCTATTTGATAACTGTGTTGGCTACACATATGTTAGTCGATATGCCGGTTGGAGAGGCACCTATCCATCATCTGATTTTCAACAATTCTAATATCAATAAGATGAAGCTGGATTTCCATCCTGACCAAGGTGGTGGTGGTGGTCATGCTGAACATGAGGGAGAAGCTGGTGATCTTCCACCTGATGACATAAATATGGATGACATCTTTAAAGAACTTGAATCTGATTCTACGAATGAATCAGATTTTGTACCATCTGATGTTGATGCATGTTTGAGTGCATTAGAGGATAAAGTTGATAATATAAATGTTAAGATGGAAAACATGTCTGTTGCTCATGATTTACAATTCAAGTATATGCGCAAATATCTTAGACGCTTGAACAAGGGGATGCATAAACTTGATCCATCTATCCCTGCTCCTTCTTCTGGTTCAGATTAGTATTTAAGTTGTTCAAGTTGTAATAACTTTACTACTATGGTGTTAGCTTTGCTTAAACTCAGTATTTGATTTTTGTGAGTTAATTATGCTTTTATCTCATATCTTGTCTATCTATTCCTTGTTTTCCTTTGTCATCTTATGAAAAAAAGGGGGAGAATGGATATGTTTCACTCATTTGGATATGTTTTATTCAGGGGGAGTTTTGTATGTCTTATAAAGACATGTATGGAGAATGGATATGTTGAATATTTGCATATTTGCAAGTTCATATTAACTGTGCCAGTTAATGACAACTAGTGCATGATTCGTTACTCAGATATTCTGTATTTTATGCATAATTTGTTACTCAGATATTCTGTGTTCTGTAAACATGTCTTAGTAGTGTGTTTTGTCACTAATTTGACAAAGGGGGAGATTGTAAGTGCTATAGTTTATATCCCTTTCTTTCGTCAAATTTGTGGTGCCAAAGACACTGGTATGTAACTTGCTATGTGAAGCTCTACTTAAGATCAAACAAAGATCCACTCAAGATCAACCTTGATGAACAAGCAATGCTCACAAGTGTAAAGAAGAAAGTTCTACTCAAGTTCAACTGCGATTGACAAGTATTGCTCTCAAGTCAAGACATTGCAAGATGTCAAGAAGCTTACAAGTTCGATCGTAAAGAACTCAAAATACTTTCAAGGATTAGCTACAACAAGACTTCAAGATTTACTACTTTCAAAGGTCACTTGTCCTTAAGTTTCAATATCCTTACTTCACGATTGAGGTTTGACTGACCTTAGGTTGACCTTTAGAGAAGGCCATTTTGGATACATAACTCATATGTTTGATTTACGTGAGTTTGGTCAGTTCTAAGACTAGTCGTAGACTTTGTTCGACTAGTCCTACCACTACTTCGACCTATCTAAGAAATTCCTGGATCAGTCGTAAGTTTGTTAAAAAATTCGAATATTTTCTGTTAGGCTTCGACTAGCCCTGGGGTCTGTTCGACTAGTCGAAGGAACAATGTCGACTGCATCTAAGACCAATAGAAAACCTACGACTCAAAGTCCATCATTGAAATTTGGATCCTACGACCAGTCGAAGGAAACCTATGACTAGTCGAAGGATACCTTCGACCAGTCGTAAAACGGTCAAATCTTATCGCGCCCAAATTTTCAAATATCTGTTGGTTATACGACCAGTCGAAGAGCTCCTTAGACCAGTCAAAGACGTGATTTGCTCACTTATAAATAGAGCACGAATCTCAGAAGAATTAAAAAATTAATTCAAGCTAATCTAATTCGGCCTTTGAGTGATAGTTCTGTGTGCTCCATCAAAGCTAAGTGTGCTTATTTAATATTATCTTTCTTTAGCTTTATTTGATGGATTTTGTTTCTAGCATTCCAATCTTATATGAAAAGAGGAATTGTTGTTTTCCTTCTTTCAAAATCAAAATCAATTAAAGGTAGCCCGTTGTTTTTAATTTAAAATCTATTAGAACCTAGAATGTTGAGGGTCAAATATTGCATATTAGACCCCAGTTATTGCCTGGATTTATGAACATAATACTGTTTAACGGCCTGTTGTAATCATGTTTATGATGCAAGGTGCAATTACAAGCTGGAATTGGAAAGGATGATAAAAGCATAGATTTAATGCTCTGATGACACTAAAGGCAAGGGCGGACTCCAGGGGACCAAGATTGACGGAATTACACGCCAAAGATCCGAGAAAATTGAGAAACCGAAGCTCAAGTGGCTGGAAAGACATACATAATGAAAGATCACAAGGTTCCCATCATCCGTTTGGCTCGAAACTTCATACAGGACCTGATGACTATAAATTAACCGTACACGTCAAAATTCAGCCCTTGGATCAATATGTACGTGAGCCGATGGGTAATATTATACAATAACCATTAAGAAAGCATCTTAGACATCCTTTGGAGATCGGAACCCAAACTGAACCGATGGAAAGAGCACAAAAAACGGTGAACATTCGTCAAATTTCACTTCTTTTAGATAGTGCAGCAGGGAGAAATGAATGACAGATGTTTTTAGAATGGAGAGTGGCAAATCTGTAAATAACCGAAACTCTATATGCATGCACGTAAGTAATATGAGGTTTGATTCAACGTTCTGTATTAACTCATCACAGGTGGATGGTGTGGCCCACTTAGAGTTCAAATCTACTTCATACTTTAATCTATGAGCTTACACATTACTAAGAAGATGATGAACGGAGTAGATCTCCAAGAATGTTTCAAAAAGTGGGCCCACCTACTTTTTTTGAACAAAACTTTCAAAAACGTCCAGGGACGGACGAGCTTTGGATTGGGTTTTGAAAGTGGGCCACACCCATCATCTATTTCGATGATCGGGACCGTCCATTGTGTCTAGAGGGGGGCGTGACCGTTACCTAGGTGCCCGTTTTGTCCCATGAAAGCATTGCAGGTACATGAAGTCTCAAATGTAAGATTGAACAGCAGAGTCTTTGCTGCAAAATCAATCACTGGACCGCACCAAAACTCGACAAAAACTAGTCTTTTCTGACTGAAATTTCGCCAGCAGTCTAATGAACGTGTCAGATTTCTCTAAAATGCCAATGTGGGGCTCACCGAACTCATCAGCCAACTCGCGTATTACTTACACGTGTCCGTGAAAACCGGCCATCAGTGGTCGGTTATGTGACCTTGATCACGGTCGTTTTGATGATCTGAACCGTCCATGAGTTCAACAAGGCGCTCATGACCTCAACCATGGAGCCAAACCCAAGTGTTGATACCATCAAGTCTCAGAAAAATAATCCAAACGCAACTCGGCTTGCGTTCTCCGCTGCCGTTACATACGCAGCTGCGTAAGGATCTCCGGTTCCGACTGGACTGCTGGACCTGCGTAAGGAGCTCCGCACGGACTCTTGACTAGACCTCCTGGTGCTATAAAAGGAGAAGAATAGGAAGAGAACCGGGGGGGATATTCCGGGAACGTCAGAGAGACAGAAGGATAGAAGTTTATTTTTCTTTTTCTTTTTTCTGTTGATTTTTATTTATTTATTTTATTATTAGAGATCTAGCCCATCCATGTGTGGCTGAACCTCTTAGCTAGGGCTAAGAGGTGAAGCCTATAGCGTGATGGGAGACTATGTGCTTGTGCTTTTTATTTACACTGAACCGAGTTTGATTTTAGTTGATTATTAATGGAATGTTCTTAGTTTTTAATGGTCTGTTGTGACTAAAATTACAATGGGTCTGCGAAAGCTTTGAGTATTTCCTTTGCTTTGTTATGTTTATGACGTCAGGAGGCCCTATTGTTCACCATCGTCTCCTGGGCATGGTTGGATGTCGGTACCCTTCCTAACCTTCATACTGTGATTGGTTGGTTATTAGTTTAAGTCTGTTGTTTTCTTTGTCTCCTGGGCATGGTTTGGTGATGGAATCCATTCTAATTTATATACCTTTCATCTCTTGAAAACTATATCAAGTAAGTTCAGTTTAATATCCATGAAGCAGGCATAAGATCTCCCTGATCTCTACAAGTGGATCCTCTGAATCCCTAGTTCCCTTTCTCTGAATTTTCTGAAGTTTTAGATTAATTGTTCTACAATTATTCCTCAATTGCTATTCGATTTAGAATTCATCTTAGTCTAGTTCTAGTTCTACTTAGTTTTGGATTACGTACAGGTTCGGTCCCTTGGGATTCGACCTCGGTCTTACCGAGTTTATTACTACATCACAACCCTGCACTTGGGGAGTGAACAAGTTTTTGGCGCCGTTGCTGGGGACTGACGGCTACGTATTTCTGAAATCAATTGGTTTTAGAATTAGATTAAGATTAAGATTTTACTAACTTTAGGTTTAGGTTTTTCTGATTTATAGAAACTAACCTGTTTTCTTGTTTTGTAGGATTCTTAGATAGAAACTTCTAATTGGGTGATATCTTTCTAATTTCTTTACTTTTTCTATTTTTAGAATTAGGGTTTTATTTTTAGAAATCTTCTAATCTTAGACTTATTAGTTTTAGAAACTAACTTGTTTTGTTTTCTTTTGCAGGATCTTAACATAGGAACTTCTCATTTGGTACTTTTCTTCTAACTTCTCCCTCTCTTACTTTCCATACTGCTGTAGGATCATTTCTTTTATTTTACTTAGGATTAGATTCAGAGTTAGGCTTTCACCATGTATATGAATGAGTGGGCATGACAGTATGTTAAGATAGCTTATGGAAAACAGCGTACGCCTCAAAATTTTTCTGAAAATTTCTTCGAGAATCAATCAGAATATGATGCTCCACCGATTAAGAAGTCTTTCGGTGATTATCTGTAGGAGAATAATTGTATTCCACGAGTTAAGAAAACAGTACGTGATTATTGGAATGATGACGCATATCAACTTCCGACAGATGACCCGTATGGTTTTGATCAGTGGAAACAGAAATATGTCGAGGTTGAGTTAGTAAAACAACATGGTAAGAACCCTCGTGGATCAGCCACTTTTGAATATTCACCAGAAATGATCCAAGAGGAGTTATATCCGAGTTACACAGACTATATTACTGGCATGAGGAAATTAGTAGAAGCACTTGAATCACGCCTTGATAGGCTAATGGCGACTAATTCATCCCAACTGCAACCCGTTGATCCTGTTGATTATTCCTTTGGATTCCCTACTTCTAATGAAATAATGGAGGTTAGTTCGTCTCAGCCACAACCCAATCCAGAAATAAAATACAAGGAAAGTGACCCTCACTCGCTTTTGAAAAACTCTGGAATTTGGAATGAAGAGTTGAATTACGTTAACGAGCATGTGGTTCAATTTCCCGATGAGTTGATCTCGATGACTGTTCAAAAGAATGGGGAAGAGACATGGCTGTCTTTCAAATATAATGATGATGACACACTTCACTCACATGACACACTAGATTCCAATGATGAAGAAGAGGTTAGTTTATGCGAACCTCAACCCATTCTAGGTGTAGAATGTGAGGAAAGTGATCTCATCCCAAATGTGTACTGCGCTGAACTAGAATATGATGAATATTGGGATGACAATCCTGAATGTGCAGCCATAGTTCCCCTGGAATTAATCTCAAGTGTGGTCCAGGTCAATGATCAAGAAGTACATGAAGAGAACGGTCATAATGAGCTACTCCACTCACCTAACATGTCTGATCTACAAGTGGATGAGCTCCTTACAACCGACCCGTCTATCTCTTGTGAGATATGTTTGAACGATTCCCTTGAGTTGAATGATGATATGATTCAGGAGAAGGACGAGTTGCCCGCTAGGACCCTGGAATTTGAAACCACTCAATTGAGGCCACCATCTGAGCTGTACATGTTTGACAATTCAACGCCTCGATTGAGTAATCTCAATGAACAAATTGATCACATCGATGCTTCCCCCATTGATTTTCAATCTGTCTGTACAGGACTAGAGGAAGAGAGCGTACATTCGTCTACTTTCAAGGATGATGGATTCCTTGGGCAGATCATCACAAGCTCCAATGTGAAAAATAAGTCACACTCAGTTGAACTTCCCAACTCCTGGGATTGCTTGGCACACTTTTCAGATTCAAACGATCCCATGTCAAAAGATAAAGTGGATGCCTTGCAAGACAACATCTTGGTAGTCATCACTGATCGAGAGAACCCTCACTCTGAAGCCCCTCCTTCCCCAGACCCTGAATGTTTACCACTAAAGGAAGAGGAGCTGAAAATTGAACTGAAGCCTGGAACTTCGGAATGCATTAAGACTACATTACTTCCTGAAAATTTTTCTGAACCTTTTCTAACACAGGTGAATTATATATACTTTGGATACCTCAGGCGAATCAACGACAAATTTTTGCTGAGGTACATAAGTCTCTCTGGCCATTCGTGCTCCAGGGCATCAAAGCTTATTGCAAAAAGGGCTTTTGGATGATCCTGTTGAGAAACCTACTGAGAAATTTATCCAGATATTGGCCGGAAGAGGAACCGTGTGGCATGACTGAGTAGTCTTTCCCCTGCTTTCATAGGACTAGGGTGGTTACTTTAGTCTGGCTGAAGATGTTAAACTTAGCGCTCCTGGGAGGCAACCCAGCTTTTAATTCCTAGTTAGTAGTTCAATGTTTGTGGGTAACATTGTTGCAAACCCTCACGAGACTACAACTCATCCACTAGGGGAACCTAGGGGTTTAAAGGCTTGTTGTATACGCTAAATGCAATCGAGAGCACCTGCGAAAGTAGTATAGGTAGGATCTTCTTTTTGTGATTTTATTTTTGTTATTTTGCTTTTGTTGATTTCTGTCTTGTGCTGACCCGCTCTTACATAGATATCTTTGGACAGCCTCTTGATTCTTTCATCCAGGTACTATCTCTCCATCACTCCTCTTGTACTTTCGTTGTCCCATGTGCATCACATTCTCATATCTTTTACATTGAGGACAATGTAGATTTTAGGTTGGGGGTGGGAGATTAGGTTACCTGATCAGTGTTTTCTTGGTCTTGAGCAAAAATTGTGAAAATTTTAAAATTTTTCTGGCATTTCTTGTGAATTCGAAGTGATTTTGACAGCCATCTAGGGCACTTAGAATTTCAAGATACGTGATGTTGGTAATCTATGACTCTCGGATTCAATTATCTATTAGATTTCACAGTTGAGTTCGACTTATCAATCCATGATTAGAAGTTTTAAACATTGATTGAATCATGATTTCACATGTCACATCTCGCTTACACATTAAGGTTTCAGTTCCATATTGAAGGATTAACTTGGTAATCACTGAGCATGAAAGGAACCAGCCTGAAATATTTTGCCATCAGGGTATAAAAAAAAAAAAAGAATTGAAAAGGTTGGGCACTTAATGTTCACCATAGGTTTGCTCCCTATAGGTGTGGATTCAATTTCCCATGGTTAACAGTTGAAAAGAGTTGGGCGACTAATTTCACCATAGGTTTGCTCCCTATAGGTGAAAATTTGATTCCCCTCTTGACATTCTTTTAATAGTATAACAAAAAAAGAAGAAAAAAAGAAGAAGAAGAAGAATATCAAAATCAAATCAAAGTTGGTAGGATGATTTATGAGGCAAGTTTTGTTTTAGGTTGTCATGAATTCTCTTATTCGTTACCAATGATATCATGAAATAAAGAAGTGAATCTTAATGTTGCTAAGCCAAGTTACACTTTACACTCATGGGTCCTAATGTTTAAAATTTTTCTAATCAAGGGATTAATATTTTGAACTTGATTATGAAGTTTGCTGCACATTGGAGTCAAGGAAAAAGGAATAACCAACATTCATGAATCGTTGCCTTTTCACATCTCGATTATTCTTTACTAATCACTCGTGTTCACAGGAATTGTCTCATAATTCTCAATTTATTTTTTGCATACCTTACTCGGGACTAGCAAAATGCTGGTTGGGGGTTGTGTTGAGGGTCAAATATTGCATATCAGACCCCAATTATTGTCGGAATTTATGAACATAATACTGTTTAACGGCCTGTTGTAATCATGTTTATGATGCAAGGTGCAATTACAAGCTGGAATTGGAAAGGATGATAAAAGCATAGATTTAATGCTCTGATGACACTAAAGGCAAGGGACAGACTCCAGGGGACCAAGATTGACGGAATTACATGCCAAAGATCCAAGAAAATCGAGAAACCGAAGCTCAAGTGGTTGGAAAGACATACATAATGTAAGATCACAAGGTTCCCGTCATCCGTTTGGCTCAAAACTTCATACAGGACCTGATGACTATAAATTAACCGTACACGTCAAAATTCAGCCCTTGGATCAATATGTACGTGACCCGATGGGCAATATTATACAATAACCATTAAGAAAATATCTTGGACATCCTTTGGAGATCGGGACCCAAACTGGACCGATGGAAAGAGCACGAAAAACGGTGAACATTCGTCAAATTTCACTTCTTTTAGATGGTGCAGCAGGGAGAAATGAATGACAGATGTTTTTAGAATGGAGAGTGGCAAATCTGTAAATAACCCAAACTCTATATGCATGCACGTAAGTAATATGAGGTTTGATTCAATGTTCAGTATTAACTCATTACAGGTGGATGGTGTGACCCACTTAGAGTTCAGATCTACTTCATACTTTAATCTATGAGCTTACACATTACTAAGAAGATGATGAATGGAGTAGATCTCCAAGAATGTTTCAAAAAGTGGGCCCACCTACTTTTTTTTGAACAAAACTTTTAAAAACGTCCAGGGACGGACGAGCTTTGGATTGGGTTTTGAAAGTGGGCCACACCCATCATCTATTTCGATGATCGGGACCGTCCATTGTGTCTAGAGGGGGGCATGACCGTTACCTAGGTGTCCGTTTTGTCCCATGAAAGCATTGCAGGTACATGAAGTCTCAAATGTAAGATTGAACAGCAGAGTCTTTGCTGCAAAATCAATCACTGGACAACACCAAAACTCGACAAAAACTAGTCTTTTCTAACTGAAATTTCGCCAGCAATCCAATAAATGGGTCAGATTTCTCTGAAAATGCCAATGTGGGGCTCACCGAACTCGTCAGCCAACTCGGGTATTGCTTACGCGCGTCTGTGAAAACCGGCCATCAGTGGGCGGTATGTGACCTTGATCACGGTCGTTTTGATGATCTGAACCATCCATGAGTTTAACAAGGCGCCCACGACCTCAACCATGGAGCCAAACCCAAGTGTTGATATCATCAAGTCTCAGAAAAACAATCCAAACGCAACTCGGCTTGCGTTTTCTGCTGCCGTTACACACGCAGCTGCATAAGGATCTCCGGTTCCGACTGGACTGCTGGACCTGCGTAAGGAGCTCCGCATGGACTCTTGACTGGACCTCCTGGTGCTATAAAAGGAGAAGAATAGGAAGAGAACCGGGGGGGATATTCCGGGAACGTCAGAGAGACAGAAGGATAGAAGTTTATTTTTCTTTTTCTTTTTCTATTGATTTTTATTTATTTATTTTATTATTAGAGATCCAGCCCATCCATGTCTGGCTGAACCTCTTAGCTAGGGCTAAGAGGTGAAGCCTATAGCGTGATGGGAGACTCTGTGCTTGTGCTTTTTATTTACACTGAACTGAGTTTGATTTTAGTTGATTATTAATGGAATGTTCTTAGTTTTTAATGGTATGTTGTGACTAAAATTACAATGGGTCTGCGAAGGCTTTGAGTATTTCCTTTACTTTGTTATGTTTATGATGTCAGGAAGCCTTGTTGTTCACCATCGTCTCCTGGGCATGGTTGGATGTCGGTACCATTCCTAACCTTCATACATGTGATTGGTTGGTAATTAGTTTAATTCTGTTATTTGCTTTGTCTCCTGGGCACGGTTTGGTGATAGAATCCATTCTAATTCATATACCTTTCATCTCTTAAAAACTATATTAAGTAAGTTCAGTTTAATATCCATGAAGCAGGCATAAGATCTCCCTGATCTCTACAAGTGGATCCTCTGAATCCCTAGTTCCCTTTCTCTGAATTTTCTGAAGTTTTAGATTAATTATTCCACAATTATTCCTCAATTGTTATTAGATTTAGAATTCATCTTAGTCTAGTTCTAGTTCTACTTAGTTTCGGATTACGTACAGGTTCAGTCCCTTGGGATTTGACCTCGGTCTTACCGAGTTTATTACTACATCACAACCCTGCACTTGGGGAGTTCATTGGATTGCTGGCAAAATTTCAGTCGGAAAAGACTAGTTTTTGTTGAGTTTTGGTGCGGTCCAGTGATTGATTTTGTAGCAAAGACTCTGCCGTTCAATCTTACATTTGAGACTTCTTGTACCTGCAATGCTTTCATGGGACAAAACGGACACCTAGGTAACGGTCACGCCCCCTCTAGACACAATGGACGGTCCCAATCATCGAAATAGATGATGGGTGTGGCCCACTTTCAAAACCCAATCCAAAGCTCGTCCGTCCCTAGACGTTTTTGAAAGTTTTGTTCAAAAATAGTAGGTGGGCCCACTTTTGAAACATTCTTGGAGATCTACTCCGTTCATCATTTTCTTAGTAATGTGTAAGCTCATAGATTAAAGTATGAAGTAGATCTGAACTCTAAGTGGGCCACACCATCCACCTGTGATGAGTTAATACCGAACGTTGAATCAAACCTCATATTACTTACGTGCATGCATATAGAGTTTCGGTTATTTACAGATTTGCCACTATCCATTCTAAAAACATTTGTCGTTCATTTCTCCCTACTGCACCATCTAAAAGAAGTGAAATTTGACGAATGTTCACCGTTTTTCGTGCTCTTTCCATCGGTCCAGTTTGGGTCCCGATCTCTAGAGGATGTCCAAGATGCTTTCTTAATGGTTATTGTATAATCTTGCCCATCGGGTCACGTACATATTGATCCAAGGGCTGAATTTTGACGTGTACGGTTAATTTATAGTCATCAGGTCCTGTATGAAGTTTTGAGCCAAATGGATGACGGGAACCTTGTGATCTTGCATTATGTATGTCTTTCCAGCCACTTGAGCTTCGGTTTCTTGATTTTCTCGGATCTTTGGCGTGTAATTCCGTCAATCTTGGTCCCCTGGAGTCCGTCCCTTGCCTTTAGTGTCATCAGAGCATTAAATCTATGCTTTTATCATCCTTTCCAATTCCAGCTTGTAATTGCACGTTGCATCATAAACATGATTACAACAGGCTGTTAAACAGTATTATGTTCATAAATCCAGGCAATAACTGGGGTTGATATGCAATATTTGACCCTCAACATAGAACCATTATAAAGTGAGTATTGGACATTGATATTGGACATTCAAATTTCTACTCCAATTTGGTTCTTCCGGGCTGCTACAACGAAGGAGATAATCAGGTATTTTATATTTGTTGTAAATTCTGTATGGTTTTCTTTTGAGATTTGCCAGAAATATCTCATTTTATTGGTTATCTGAAGAGATCCAGAAAACTCAGAAGTGGGGTTTTTTTAATTGTGTAAGCCCACAGATAAAGACACAATTGTGAAGGTTTTTAGGTGAACTTGGGAAAACATATTTTTGTTAGTGAATGCTAATATCCCCTGTGTGAGGATATTAGGAGTGGAGTAGCTGTGTGGCTGTTGTTGAACAGTTGGTGTACACACAGGCGAACCACTATAATCCCTTGTGTTTTGTGGTTGTTTGATTTTCATTTCATATCTTTAATTATTTAGTGTGGGATGTATATGTGGATGTGAATGTTGTAATTATTTCATTTCAAGCTCAGTGGTGAATGTTGTAATAGTTAGATTTATATTTCTGCAATTTATCGGTTACTATTACTTTATTGGTTTGAGCTTATGTTTCTATATTTGTTCTAGAAATAAGGTTGTCCTACCATAAACTTTGGTTTTTGGTGTAAGGTTGTCCTTAGAACAATTTTTGATTGCTTTCCATTCCTATACTGCAATTCAAGTTTAGTGATTTAAATTCTTATTCTTTATTCCACTGTTTCTTTTATTTAATTTAGTATAGTCATATTCACCCCCCCTCTAGGATATATAGCTTGGCGATTTCAATAACATCGTACTGCATGTGCTCCGGGTTGAAGAGCACAGAGGGAAGAAAGCATGCCGCGACCATAAGATGGTGTCGCACGAGAGAGTGTAGGCGAGGGCATGCATCATGACTACATTTTATCCTCGCATTAATAAGAGTATCTAGGATTGTTTGATTGTACTGCTTTATCATTACTGATTCACTGAATTGATAACATGTTAACCTTTGCTCTATGATTCCACTGAGTTATCACTCACTCCCACGTTCTGGGATGGTATTCTGAACACCCACCAGACTCTGTCTTAGATGCAGATGATGATGCAACTCAGGAGGCGGAGCCTTATTACTATGATGATCAGGACGAGTTCTCTTATATGCAGATCTCCAGTGGCTTCGCTTAGGCAATCCGGATCGATGGGGCTATAGGGATTATCATTGTAGTTGTACTGTTTGACATTTTGATTTTGAGGCTATTACATATATATGGTGACTCAGTGATGTATTCATACTCTGGAGACCGATCGTGATCTTTTGACTTATATACGTTTATTTATGTCTTTCAGTCTTCCGCTTGCATTTTACAACTTGATCTGGAGTATGAATTACTATTTTGGTATAATCCCACTCATGATTAACGCACTAACACAGATAACATTTAATCATAAGCATATATGTTGCATAAGTGATGTTTTGGAACTTGGGAGTTGAGTTGTTACTCAACCCCCAATTTTCAGGGCGTTACAAGTTGGTATCAGAGCATGATTTGGATTAAACCGGACCTGGGTTATGGTCACACGACATATGCTGACGCTTTTCGACATAGGTGGGTACGAGGAAAATCTAGAAACAAGCTTAGGTTTTCCCGATTTTGCCAATTGACGAAGTTCATCGATATCGATCGTCGAGATCGAGTCCGTACACCTCTGTGATAGCTCGAGGCGACCCCGGACTTTTCCTAGACCATCTATCGACTGTTTTAGACAGTAAATCACCTCATCTCAGCCCTCGATACTGTACAGATGCAGTTGTACATCAGGAACACACCCCAAAGGACCCGAAACGAAGCAAACTGGAGTCGGGGGCCTAATGGAACCTATCCAGAGGGACCCAGGGTGGGCCCCACACATTTTTGGGACCCAGAGGGCAGGAGGACCTCGCCTAAAGGGTGAGCCCTCGCTAGAAAGTCCAGAGAGGCCTCGCCGACCAACGGGCCAGGTCAGGTGGGCCGACGCTCCTAGGGCGTTGTATGGCCCACTGATGTAGGGTGGGTCAGTTTTAACCCCTCCAAACACGCCCCCTCTTCATAATCTATCCCTCCAAGCTCTCCTTTTTCTTCAAAATTTCGTGTTTCTCTCTTAAATCTCCCCTTCATTCACCCATTTCATCATTTTCCTTCAAAACACACACACCCCCACCGTTTCCTACAACACCCACCTCCCAAGCCTCTCATTTCCTCTCATTTGAGTCTCAAATTTATGTAAACCCACTAACCCATCCCATTTATTCATTTTCCTTCTTTAACCTCTTTCATTTGCACCTTTACACACCCCTTGGAGGCTCAAATCCGTGGAGACCTAAAGACCCCAACCCTTTCCTCCCTTTTCTTCACTTTTCCATGGCCCTATTCGAGCTTATTACGGCCATTTTCTTGGTTTATACTATTCTTTCTCTCATGGGAAAGAGAAAGGGTGTCGTGGATGAAGCCAAGCCTAGTCGCCCCACTCGTTCAAGGAGACCGAGAGGTGCCATCGCGAGTAGAAGCGTCAATCGGGAGTTTCAGACTAAGCGGGATCTTGATCCCCAGGCTCCCGTAGGAAGGCCTCTGTTGGCGGAGCTGTCGGATGGAGTTTACGAGGGCCGTAGGGTCCTTTTTGAAGCTCATGTAGATGAGAGGCTATTTGGTGAATACCTGTTGTTCGAGTGCCTGGAAGAGGCCAGGTGGGGTCCGCTATTTGAGGGCGAGTACCGCGCAAATGTGGGCACTGTTCGAGCTTTCTATGCCCACATTCGAGAGCCTACGCTGGAGCCCTTGCAATACAAAATCACATTTGGAAGAGATCGGGAGGCCACAATTGACGTTGGTTTAATATCTCGACTTATGAATGTGCCCCTTGGCAAGGTACATGCAAGTGAGCAGAATCTGAGGAGTGTACGTGAAAGGGATCGCCGCACACGGTTCCTTTATGGTCGACTAGTTCAGTGGCAGCCCAACAATAGCCTTCTAGTGACTAATATGACTGAAGATTTCCGTCTACTTCACCACATCTTCATGTTCAACATCTACCCCAGGTGGAGCAACCGAAATGAGTGCACGCGCCTGATGGTAGATTTCCTGTATCAAGTGGGGCAGGGAGAGAAGTTATGCGTGCCTACGTATGTTTTAAAACAGATAGTTCTTACCGCACGCTCCAATAGAAGGACTGATTCGTTCCCCTTCGGCCGACTCATATGCAAGATTACACATGAGTTTGACTATAGACTTGGGGCGGAAAGGCCGGTGCCGATCCATAATATCTATGAAACTACTCTCAATCAAATGGACATCGGGCCACGACGACGACAAGCCTGACTTGATGAGAGTGAGGAAGAGACAGAGAGTGAAGAGGAAGAGAGTGAGGAAGTGTAAGTGCTATGGTCTCATGCTCCTTTGGTTGTCAAATTTTGATGTGTCAAAACATCTACCTGTGTCTTGTGCTTATATGGTGTTTTATATGTGTTCAAGACACTGCATAAACACTACAATGTTGAAGTCTCGGAAAACTACATTATTAAAGTTCAAGAAGTTACAATGTTGAAGTTCAAGTCTTAAGAAACAACTCAAGAAATGACTTCAAGACTGATAAGCAACGCATGAAGTAGTTTTTATGCTGATGAAGATCTCAAGTTTAAAGCTACAACAAGTTCAAGATCTCAAGCCTGATATGGTTTAAAATATCTACATTCGTTGAATGGTTGAAGTTCAATGACCATACGACATGGTTCAGGTTTGAATGACCTTAGGTTGACCCTTTAAGTAGGTCACTTTGGATACATAAATCAAATGTTTATTTTACATAAGTTTGGTCTATTCTACGACCAGTCCTAGCTCTTGTTCGACCAGTCCTAGCATTGGTTCGACTAGTCCAAGAAATTCCACGACCACCAGTCCTAAGTAGTTGAAGATTTTTCGAATTTTTGGTACGCCCACGACCAGTCCTGGAGGTCCTTCGACCGGTCGTAGGTGTGGCTTCGACTCGTCCACGACCAGTCGTAGAGCTACGACTCAAAGTCCAGCAACGTAATCTATGGTCCTACGACCAGTCGTAGAGATCCACGACCAGTCGTAGGTGACCCACGACCAGTCGTAGGCTACTCACGACCAGTCGTGGAACGACTTTCAAAGATCGCGCTCAATATTTCAAAAATCTGTTAGAGCTACGACCAGTCGAAGGTTTCTAAGACCAGTCGTAGGAGCGATTTCTGCTTCTATAAATTGAACACGAAATTCAGAGTTTTTCAACTTCAACTCTATTCTATTCAAGAAATTTCAAGTGATCACTCTGAGATAAGTCTGTGTTTATTTTAAGCTACATTGTGCTTATTTAATATTCCTTTTTGCTAGCTTATTTAGTTTGATTTTGTTTCTATATTCCAATCTTATTTGAAAAGAGGAATTATCTTATTCCTTCTTCTTGGAATCAAAATCAAATATAGCTACGCCCAACAAGTAAAATCTAAAATCAATTAGAATTTAGAACCTTATGAATGTGAGTATTGAAAATTGAACTTTGACATTCAATCATCTACTCCGATTGGTTCTACTGGGCTGCTACGAAAAGGAGAAATCCACGTATTTTACAATTCTGTAAAATTTATTTACTTTTGGTTTTATTTGAGGTTAAGCCAAAAAAATCTCATTGTATTGGTTTTGTTTGAGGTTGAACCAGAAAAAATCTCATTGCATTGGTTATCTGAGGAGAACCAGAAAACTCAGAAAAGAGGGGTTTTTGAATTGTGTAAGCCCAAGTGAAAAAGACACAATTGTAAAGGTTTTTGGTGAACTTATGAAAACCTATTTGATAGTGAACGCTAATATCCCCTGTGTGAGGATATTAGGAGTGGAGTAGCTTTTTGTGTGGCTGTTGAAAGACAGTTGGTGTACACACAGGCGAACCACTATAACTCTTTGTCTTGTGGATTGAATGCTTGCTTAATTTTCATATCTTTTATCATTCGATTGTGTGGAATGTACAAGTGGATGTGAAATGTAACTATTTACATTTCAAGCAAGTGTGAGGATTGTTGTAATAATTTAGATCTATACTTCTGCATTTAAATTCAATTCCTTGCTATTTCATTTACTTCTATTAAAATTGAGTCCTTGATCCAAAAGATGTTCTAGAAATAAGGTTGTCCTACCATAAGCCCTTGTTTATTATGGTGTAAGGTTGTCCTTAGAACTGAATTTGTATCAATCTCTCAATACTTATTTATCAAGGTGTTTAAATTTAGTATTGTGAATTGATTCATAATTGTAAGGATATTGGTTTACTTTATTTTCGCTGATTTTATTTTAAATTTGGCATAGTCCTATTCACCCCCCCCCCCTCTAGGACATATAGCTTGGCCTTTTCAAGTGGTATCAAAGCCTAATAGCTCATTTTTGTTGCTTTTTATTTGGATTTATTTCCTGAGCTAACGATCTAAGCTATATAAAAAGATGTCAAATTTTGATAGCCTTTCAGTTACTAGGCCTCCACCCTTTGATGGCTCCAACTATGCCTATTGGAAAGCCAGAATGAGGATCTTCCTCAAATCAATGGAAGAAAGTGTGTGGCAAGCCACAGTGACTGAATGGAAACCTCCTATCATGGAAGTAACTGGTGTTGGTGGTTCAAAATCTATGAAAATTACACCATATTTCCAATGGACCACACTTCAGAAAAATGAGAGTAGTACTAATGCTAAAGCACTAAATGCAATCACTTACGCACTATCACTGGATGAGTTCAAAAGAATCATATCCTGTGATACTGCAAAGCAAGCCTGGGATATTTTAGAAATGACACACGAAGGTACATCAATTGTCAAGAAATCTAAAGTCCAACTCCTCACAACTAAATTTGAAGAAATTCATATGGAGGAAAATGAAATGTTTATGGACTTTTACACTAGATTGAATGACATTGTAAACTCAATGTGGGGTCTTGGCGATAAGATCCCAGAAAGTAAAGTGTGTGCAAAAATACTACGCTCTCTTCCTGAACGGTTCAATTCTAAGGTAACCGCAATCCAGGAACTTCGTGATACGGATATATATGAAGGTAGAAGAATAGTTGGTTCTTTACAAACCTATGAATTAAGTTTTAAAGCTCCTAAAGGTAAATCTATTGCTTTGAAGTCATCTAAATGTATTACTCAAGAAAATTCAGATTCAAAAAAGTCTGAAGATGATATGGCCCTTTTGGTGAAAAAGTTTTATAAGATTTTCAAAAGTAAGAAAAGAGTCGACTTTCAAAAGGCAAATGAAAAGAAACGTTCTAAATCTAAGTCTAAAACTTGGAAGTCATTGAAAGATAGTCAATGTTACAACTGTCAAGAATATGGGCATTTAGCAAACAAATGTCCTAAAAAGGACAGATCCAAAAGGAAGGGTATGTTGGCTACTTGGGATGAATCGTCTGATTCTGAAGCCTCTTCTGAATCAGAAAATTCAGAAACCGAGTCGGGCAGTGAACTTAAGGCCCTTATGACTCTAGCCAAGTTTACTTTTTCAGATCACGATGATTCAACAAGTGAAGAAAATTTGGATAGTGATCATGAAAATGATGAAGATCTTCAAGATGCTTACAATGCCTTATATAAGGAAAGTTGTAAAATTGCTGTCAAACTTAAACTTCAAAAAGAAAAGTTTTTTAAACTTAAAGAATGTTTTGAAACCCTTGTTTTAGAAAAATCCCAAATTTCAGATTCTTTTGAAAAATCAAAGTGTGATCTGGAATTCAAAACCTCCCTGATTGAAAATTTGAAATCTGAAAATGAGAAACTTAAAAATGAAGTATCTTCTCTTCTGAGTTTGAAGGACACATGGAGATATGCCCAAGGTGATCCAAAATTAGAAAAATTATTATCCGGATCAAGAAAATGTGGCGATCGATCCAGGTTGGGCTATGATAAAAACACATCTCCTAAACAGAAGAATACTCGTTCCAATTTTGTGAAAGAAGAGACTTCTAACTCAAAAGGAAAAGGTACTAGTCAAGTTTTTTCTAAAAATTCAAAAACTTTTCAAAAACCCAAAAGCAGCTATATAAATTTCAAAAATCAGATTCGAAACCCACTAGCTGAAAAAATTGTTGATTTACTTAAGGAGCTATTAAAATCTAACTCAGTAGGTCACTCTTACAACTATAAACAAAAGAAGACCAATTATTCTCCTAAACCCAAAACAGTTCTGAAATGGGTTCCTAAGGTTGCCTGTTTGGTTGCTCACACTGCTTTCAAAGCTACAAGCCATTCGAAATGGTACCTAGATAGTGGATGCTCCAGACATATGACAGGCGACAAGGCACTATTCACCGATCTTAAAGATATGACTGATGGGTCAGTCACATTTGGTGATGGTAGCAACTGCAAGATAATTGGCAAAGGTACGGTCCAACTCTATAACCTTCCCTTATTTAAAAATGTTTTATATGTTGAGGGTTTAAAACACAACCTGTTGAGCATATCTCAAATATGCGATAACAACCATAATGTTAAAATTTCTAATCAAGGTTGTGAAATTATAAACGAAAAGGGTTCTGTAATATTAACTGGTCGCAGAACTTCTGAAAACTGCTATATAGTAAGCAATGGTAGCTCATCTAAACAAACGTGCTACATGGTCCATACCGATGAGACAGAATTATGGCATAAACGCCTTGGACATGTACACTACCGAAATTTATACAGATTGAGCAAAAGCGAACTAATTAGAGGTCTACCTAAGATGCAAAAAGTAGACAAGATTTGTGGTGAATGCCAGTATGGTAAACAAACTAGGAGCTCTCACAAAAAGTGAACTCCAATACCACCACAAGACCACTCGAGCTTCTCCACATGGATCTTATAGGACCAACAAGAACGGAAAGTCGAGGTGGCAAAAAGTACATCTTAGTTATTGTAGATGATTATACAAGATACACTTGGGTTTCATTCTTGAGAGACAAATCAGAAACCCTTGATGAAGTGAAAAAGATTATAAAACGGATTCAAACTGAAAAATGTTCTCAAGTCAACAAGATCCGTAGTGATCATGGATCCGAATTCGAAAATAGCGGTTTTGAGAAATTCTGTAGCGATCAGGGAATATCGCATGAATTCTCTGCACCTAAAACTCCTCAACAAAATGGAATTGTCGAGAGGAAGAATAGAGTGCTTCAAGAAATGGAAATGTTATGTTAAATAGCATGAAGCTCCCTAGGAATCTCTGGGCTGAAGCAGTAAATACAGCCTGCTACATATTAACCGTGTTTATATTTGTAAACTAATAATAAAAAGGCTTATGAAATGTGGTTTGAGAAAAAGCCTTCTGTCAAATACTTTCGAGTTTTTGGCAGCAAGTGCTATATTTTGCGTGACCGTGTGAAAATTTGGGAAAATTCGACACTAAAAGTGATGAAGGGATCTTTTTAGGATATTCTTTAAACAGTCGTGCATATCGTGTTCTGAACAACAGGACCGGTGTGATTCAAGAGTCAATAAATGTTGTGATTGACGATCTTTTGAATACACCTGTCCCTAGTTCAGATAATGATGAAGTTCTTATACTTGAAAAACAAGAAACTTCATCAA
Source organism: Magnolia officinalis (assembly GCA_021015155.1). Lineage (NCBI taxonomy): Eukaryota > Viridiplantae > Streptophyta > Magnoliopsida > Magnoliales > Magnoliaceae > Magnolia > Magnolia officinalis. The sequence continues at coordinate 49,734,831 of JAJHSJ010000012.1, forward strand.
GTGAAATTAATTCTGAATTAAGGACTGTTAAAGATCATCCAACTTCTCAAATACTTGGAAACCCTCTCACTGGTGTGCGCACTCGTAGACAATTAGAGAACATATGTAACTACGTATGCTTTACATCCCAGATTGAACCGGTTAACGTAAAAGAAGCACTTTCGGATGAAAACTGGATTCTTGAGATGCAAGAAGAACTTAATCAGTTTGTCAGAAATGATGTCTGGTACCTTGTTCCTAGACCTAAAGATAAACATATTATTGGAACAAAATGGATTTTCAAAAACAAATCTGATGAACTTGGAAATATTATTCGAAATAAAGCAAGACTAGTTGTACAGGGGTATACACAAATTGAAGGTATTGACTATAATGAGACATTTGCCCCTGTAGCTCGTCTTGAATCAATCAGACTTTTTATCTCCATTGCTTGTTTTAGGAAGATTAAAATTTACCAAATGGATGTAAAGAGTGCCTTTCTGAATGGTGATTTACATGAAGAGGTATATGTTGAACAACCACAGGGTTTGAAGATCCTAAATTTACTGATCATGTGTATCGTCTTAAGAAGGCTCTTTATGGTCTGAAACAAGCTCCCAGAGCATGGTACGAAAAACTGACTAAGTTTTTACTGAGTCATAATTTTCAGATGGGATGTGTTGATAAGACGCTCTTTGTTAAGAAACATAACGATGATATTCTAATGGTTCAAATATATGTTGACGATATTATTTATGGATCACCTGTACTAACATGACTGTTGAGTTTGCAGATTTGATGAAGTCTAAATTCGAAATGAGCATGGTTGGAGAATTAAACTATTTCCTAGGGTTGCAAGTAAAACAACAACCTGATGGAATTTTTATCTCTCAAACCAAATATGCTCTGAATTTAATTAAGAAATTTGGATTTGAGAAAGGTAAAAATTTTGATACTCCTATGAGTACAACTTTGAGACTCTCAAAAGACTCTACAGGTAATGATGTGGATCCTAAATTGTATCGTAGTTTGATTGGTAGTTTGCTTTATTTGACTGCTAGTAGACCAGATATCGCTTTGAGTGTTGGTATTTGTGCTCGTTATCAATCAAATCCTAAAGAATCTCACTTAACTGCTGTTAAGCGGATTATGCGATATGTCGCAAGTTCTACTAAACTGGGTCTCTGGTATCCACATGAGACTAATGTTCAATTAGCCGGGTACGCAGATGCTGACTGGGCTGGAAACATTGATGATAGGAAATCAACCAGTGGTGGTTGTTTCTACATTGGAAATTGTCTTGTTTCTTGGTTTAGCAAGAAGCAAAGTTCTATATCGCTATCAACAGCTGAGGCTGAATACATTGCTGCTGGAAATGCATGTACTCAACTTGTTTGGATGAAACGTATGTTAAGCGATTATGGAATTACTCAGGATTCTATGATTTTATTTTGTGATAATTCCAGTGCAATAAATATCTCTAAAAATCCAGTTCAGCATTCACGTACTAAGCATATTGACATTAGATTTCATTACATTCGTGAATTAGTGGAAGAAAAATTAATATATTTGGATTACATTCCAACCGAGACTCAACTTGCGGACATTTTCACTAAACCGCTCGACAAAAGCAGGTTTAATAAATTAAAGTTTGATCTCGGTATGTGCAATTTAAATTGAATATGCATGATTTGGTGTATCATAATGTACATAAATTTGATGTTTTATTTGATTGAATTTGAAAATTATTTGAAAAAAAATTGCAAATTTTGAGTCGTACTCGACCAGTTGTGAGTGTACACGACCGGTCGTGATACGACCGGTCAAACACTTACACGACCGGTCGTGAAACTCGGGATTTCACTTTAATTTGGGGATTTGACTCTTCTTCTTCATTTCCTTTTTACTCTCCAACGGTTCTAGCTACGACCGGTCGAACCCACCTTCATGGTACTTCAAGGTTAGTAGTTCTTTTGCTATTTTCTTGTAGATTCTTGTTATTGTGTTTCAAATCTCATTCTTGTAGAATCTATTTGGTCTTTCATTGCAAGTTTGGGGTTTTATCTTGAAAAATCTGTTCTATCAAAACCCCATTTCTTCTATCTTGCATCTTTTTGTTTCCTTGAGTCCTCCTTTGAAAATGGATGCTAGAGGTAAAGAAAACTACACGAGGTCCCTCTTCATCTAGATCAGCATCTATTACACAACGTCATCTTCGCTCTCCCGAAAATGATCCTTCTAATGCTCGGGATTTGCGTATGCGCAATGTTATTGTTGAGCGTCCTGTTAATGTTAATCACATTGCTTCATTTGGTATCCCTCCTCTGTTGGAATCTGTGGGATGGGATAACATCTTACATTGGGGTGGAGCTGCATACCAGTCCATTGCCCAATCCATGTTTGCATGTATCTGTGATTTTTCACTTGAGGATTTAACTTTTAAAGTTGATACTCAAGAAGGATTGTTTTTAGTGGATCGACATTTGATTGCTGACATTATGGAAATACCTATCAATGATGAGAGCATTCCAATTCATATTTTACATGACAGCCTCTCAGAATCTGAACGAAAAATGCTTACTAGAGATTTATGTAATTTGGATGTTCACTGGACTCATAAAGGTCATGCACTTCCCTCAAGGTATTTGTTACCCAGACACAGAGTACTTCATAGGATTTTCATCTCAAATCTTTATCCACGTTCTGGTAATAAAACCGAACTCACTGCTTTCATGGTTCGTGTTTTGCATTCTGTCGTCTCTGGTGCAAAAATATGTCTACCTTCTTTAATTTGTCATTCCATTATTCTGTCTCGTCACCATCCTGGACATAGTGATATACCCTTTGGTTATTTATTGACTATGCTGGCAAATCATATGCTCGTAGCTATGCCTGCTAGAGAAAAACCCATCCATCATCTCCCTTTTAATAATTCCAATATTAACAAGATGAATTTAGAATTGGCTGATGGCCAAGTGGATGCTGGTAGCTGTGGTGCTGAAGTAGGAAATACAGATCAAGATGGTGATCTTCCTGAAGACGTGAATATGGATGATTTATTTGAAGAACTTGAGTCAGACTCGGCTGATGATCCTGATTTTCATCCTTCTGATTTTGATGAGAGATTGAATTCCCTTCAAGAGCAGGTGGCTCAAATTCGTGTTACCCAAGACACGCAATTTTCTTATTTACGCAAATATATGAGGCGGATTGCTAGGGGTTTACACAAAATTGATCCATCTAATCCTGCTCCATCTTCTGGTTCTGACTGAATTTTTGATGAGTCTGTAATAATTTTTTTTCCTTTACATGCTTACTGACTTTTTGTTTTATGCACTATGCTTTCTTGATTCAACTCCTATTTTCATTATCATTGTTGCTCTTCTTCCTTTGTCATTTTGTGTCAAAAAGGGGGAGAAGTTTTGGAGGGCTGGGCTGGCTTTGTTTGAATTTAATCTTTATGATGTGCTAATTTAATCTTTATGATGCTCCTATTACTCAGGCTATTACTCAGGGAGAGTTAACCTTCTCAGGGGTAGTTATGGGGGAGAATGATGCTAGTTTATTAACTTATCATATCTATATAACTGTGCATGATTCTCTATTTTGAACCTATTGTGCCTGTACTTCTCTTATTTTTATTGGAAGTATTATTATTTGGGTGTTTTGTCACAAATTTGACAAAGGGGGAGATTGTAAGTGCTATGGTCTCATGCTCCTTTGGTTGTCAAATTTTGATGTGTCAAAACATCTACCTGTGTCTTGTGCTTGTATGGTGTTTTATATGTGTTCAAGACACTGCATAAACACTACAATGTTGAAGTCTCGGAAAGCTACATTATTGAAGTTCAAGAAGTTACAATGTTGAAGTTTCAAGAAGTTACAATGTTGAAGTTCAAGTCTTAAGAAACAACTCAAGAAATGACTTCAAGACTGATAAGCAACGCATGAAGTAGTTTTTATGCTGATGAAGATCTCAAGTTTAAAGCTACAACAAGTTCAAGATCTCAAGCCTGATATGGTTTAAAATATCTACATTCGTTGAATGGTTGAAGTTCAATGACCATACGACATGGTTCAGGTTTGAATGACCTTAGGTTGACCCTTTAAGTAGGTCACTTTGGATACATAAATCAAATGTTTATTTTACATAAGTTTGGTCTATTCTACGACCAGTCCTAGCTCTTGTTCGACCAGTCCTAGCATTGGTTCGACTAGTCCAAGAAATTCCACGACCAGTCCTAAGTAGTTGAAGATTTTTCGGAATTTTTGGTACACCCACGACCAGTCCTGGAGGTCCTTCGACCGGTCGTAGGTGTGGCTTCGACTCGTCCACGACCAGTCGTAGAGCTACGACTCAAAGTCCAGCAACGTAATCTATGGTCCTACGACCAGTCGTAGAGATCCACGACCAGTCGTAGGTGACCCACGACCAGTCGTAGGCTACTCACGACCAGTCGTGGAACGACTTTCAAAGATCGCGCTCAATATTTCAAAAATCTGTTAGAGCTACGACCAGTCGAAGGTTTCTAAGACCAGTCGTAGGAGCAATTTTTGCTTCTATAAATTGAACATGAAATTCAGAGTTTTTCAACTTCAACTCTATTCTATTCAAGAAATTTCAAGTGATCACTCTGAGATAAGTCTGTGTTTATTTTAAGCTACATTGTGCTTATTTAATATTCCTTTTTGCTAGCTTATTTAATTTGATTTTGTTTCTATATTCCAATCTTATTTGAAAAGAGGAATTATCTTATTCCTTCTTCTTGGAATCAAAATCAAATATAGCTACGCCCAACAAGTAAAATCTAAAATCAATTAGAATTTAGAACCTTATGAATGTGAGTATTGGAAATTGAACTTTGACATTCAATCATCTACTCCGATTGGTTCTACTGGGCTGCTACGAAAAGGAGAAATCCAGGTATTTTACAATTCTGTAAAATTTATTTACTTTTGGTTTTGTTTGAGGTTAAGCCAGAAAAATCTCATTGTATTGGTTTTGTTTGAGGTTGAACCAGAAAAAATCTCATTGTATTGGTTATCTGAGGAGAACCAGAAAACTCAGAAAAGAGGGGTTTTTGAATTGTGTAAGCCCAAGTGAAAAAGACACAATTGTAAAGGTTTTTGGTGAACCTGTGAAAACCTATTTGATAGTGAACGCTAATATCCCCTGTGTGAGGATATTAGGAGTGGAGTAGCTTTCTGTGTGGCTGTTGAAAGACAGTTGGTGTACACACAGGCGAACCACTATAACTCTTTGTCTTGTGGATTGAATGCTTGCTTAATTTTCATATCTTTTATCATTCGATTGTGTGGAATGTACAAGTGGATGTGAATGTTGTAACTATTTACATTTCAAGCAAGTGTGGGGATTGTTGTAATAATTTAGATCTATACTTCTGCATTTAAATTCAATTCCTTGCTATTTCATTTACTTCTATTAAAATTGAGTCCTTGATCCAAAAGATGTTCTAGAAATAAGGTTGTCCTACCATAAGCCCTTGTTTATTATGGTGTAAGGTTGTCCTTAGAACTGAATTTGTATCAATCTCTCAATACTTATTTATCAAGGTGATTTAAATTTAGCATTGTGAATTGATTCATAATTGTAAGGATATTGGTTTACTTTATTTCCGCTGATTTTATTTTAAATTTGGCATAGTCCTATTCACCCCCCCTTTCTAGGACATATAGCTTGGCCTTTTCAGGAAGAAGGTGGAGCTGAAATAGAAGAAGAGCATGACAAGGAAGAAGAAGAGGCCTAGGATATGGATGAGAGCTCTCCTCCTACGGCACGGAGCATGACCCTGAATGGCTGATAAGGAAGCCCGCTTAACCCGCCTTGAGGAGGGTCAAGCTGTCCTACAACAGGATATCGTCGATCTTCGGGCCCTGGTAAAACACAAGTTTAAGAAAGTGACTCACACTTTGAAGTCCATCCTGTGCTGCTTGCAGGATACGGGTGCCCCTCCTCCATCGTCAGACTCGGATGCCTAGTCATCCATACTATCGTCCTGTGTGTTTATTTTGTTACCGTGTTATGATCTTTGTGTATTCATGTTGATAGGCTGAAAAGGCCAAGCTATATGTCCTAGAGGGGGGGGGGGGGTGAATAGGACTATGCCAAATTTAAAATAAAATCAGCGGAAATAAAGTAAACCAATAGCCTTACAATTATGAATCAATTCACAATGCTAAATTAAAATCACCTTGATAAATAAGTATTGAGAGATTGATACAAATTCAGTTCTAAGGACAACCTTACACCATAATAAACAAGGGCTTATGGTAGGACAACCTTATTTCTAGAACATCTTTTGGATCAAGGACTCAATTTTAATAGAAGTAAATGAAATAGTAAGGAATTGAAATTAAATGCAGAAGTATAGATCTAAATTATTACAACAATCCCCACACTTGCTTGAAATGTAAATAGTTACAACATTCACATCCACTTGTACATTCCACATAATTGAATGATAAAAGATATGAAAATTAAGCAAGCATTCAATCCACAAGACAAAGAGTTATAGTGGTTCGCCTGTGTGTACACCAACTGTCTTTCAACAGCCACACAGAAAGCTACTTCACTCCTAATATCCTCACACAGGGGATATTAGCGTTCACTATCAAATAGGTTTTCACAGGTTCACCAAAAACCTTTACAATTGTGTCTTTTTCACTTGGGCTTACACAATTCAAAAACCCCTCTTTTCTGAGTTTTCTGACTCTCCTCAGATAACCAATACAATGAGATTTTTTTGGTTCAACCTCAAACAAAACCAATACAATGAGATTTTTCTGGCTTAACCTCAAACAAAACCAAAAGTAAATAAATTTTACAGAATTGTAAAATACCTGGATTTCTCCTTTTCGTAGCAGCCCGGTAGAACCAATCGGAGTAGATGATTGAATGTCAAAGTTCAATTTCCAATACTCACATTCATATGGTTCTAAATTCTAATTGATTTTAGATTTTAACTAGTTGGGCGTAGCTATATTTGATTTTGATTCCAAGAAGAAGGAATAAGATAATTCCTCTTTTCAAAAAAAAGATTGGAATACAGAAACAAAATCAAATTAAATAAGCTAGTAAAAAGGAATATTAAATAAGCACAATGTAGCTTAAAATAAACACAGACTTATCTCAGAGTGATCACTTGAAATTTCTTGAATTGAATCGAGTTGAAGTATGAAAACTCTGAATTTCGCTTTCAATTTATAGAAGCAAAAATCGCTCCTACGACTAGTCTTAGAAACCTTCGACTGGTCGTAGCTCTAACGGATATTTGAAATATTGAGCGCGATCTTTGAAAGTCGTTCCACGACTGGTCGTGAGAAGCCTACGACTGGTCGTGGGTCACCTACGACTGGTCGTAGATCCCTACGACTGGTCGTAGGATCATAAATTACGTTGCTGGACTTTGAGTCGTAGCTCTACGATTGGTCGTGGACGAGTCGAAGCCACACCTACGACCGGTCGAAGGACCTCCAGGACTGGTCGTGGGTGTACTAAAAATTCCGAAAAATCTTCAACAACTTAGGACTGGTCGTGGAATTTCTTGGACTAGTCGAACCAATGCTAGGACTGGTCGAACAGGAGCTAGGACTGGTCGTAGAATAGACCAAACTTATGTAAAATAAACATTTGATTTATGTATCCAAAGTGACCTACTTAAAGGGTCAACCTAAGGTCATTCAAACCTGAACCATGTCGTATGGACATTGAACTTCAACCATTCAACGAATGTAGATTTATTTGAACCATATCAGGCTTGAGATCTTGAACTTGTTGTAGCTTTAAACTTGAGATCTTCATCAGCATAAAAACTACTTCATGCGTTGCTTATTAGTCTTGAAGTCATTTCTTGAGTTGTTTCTTAAGACTTGAACTTCAACATTGTAACTTCTTGAACTTCAATAATGTAGCTTCTTGAGACTTCAACATTGTAGCTTCTTGAAACTTCAATAATGTCATGAAGTGTTTATGCAGTGTCTTGAATACATATAAATCACCATACAAGCACAAGACACAGATAGATGTTTTGACACATCAAAATTTGACAGCCACAGGAGCATGAGACCATAGCACTTACATAGGCCTAATAGTGTAGTAGTTGGTAGCATGTTTTAAATGTTTGAAGTGTTGGTTGTATTAGCTCACATGCATCTTCTGTCATGATTCATGTAACACTGTGTTTCATGTATTATGACAATTTTGGTAAATGAAATGCATGAAGTTGCTTTAACCTGTGTATGAATGCTGAGTAAATAAGTTTGTGAGTATGCTAAATCTGGCCTGGGTTGCACCTTATGTTGAATATAGGGTGTGCCACCTATGGCCACGCGGGACACGATACGCCTCACATTTACTGATTTGATGGAATAGGCACCTCCCCGGAGTGATAGTCACACGGACCCTGGTTCGGACCCGTTCGTGAGACTATGCCTATGTCACAGCCTTCTACTGGTCCTACAATTGGGCCGTCACCTTACACACCACCGGTTCGTGAGCAAAACCGTGTGTCTTCTTCGACGCAGCATGTACCTCAGTCGACCCCACCTACGGATAGGTTGGAGCAGTTGTTGATGATGATGTACCAGCAGCAGGTACAACAGCAGCAACTCTTAGCCACTATTGTAGGGAACCTAGGTCAGGGTGGGAGTGTGACTCCACTTGCACCATCTGTACACCCTGCGGAGACTGTAGGGCCTTCCGCTCAGGATGAGGGTGTGACTTTACCTGCACCTGCTGTATACCCTATGGGGAACTTGTGTACTAGTGGCCTCCTCGAGCGATTCTAGCGCTTGCGGCCTCCGACCTTTGCGGGTTCTCACAGACCTGAGGAGGCTAAATATTGGCTTGATCGCGTCTCCAAGTTGCTGAGGATGCTACACTGTACAGAGCTGGAGCAAATCGAGTTGGTCACCTTTATGTTTGAGAAGGAGGCCAGCTTATGGTAAGATAGTGTCCTGCGGACCGTTGCAGTTGATTATGTATAGACGTGGGCAGTATTTGAGACCCGCTTCCATGAGAAGTACTATCCCCTTACGTACCGGTACGAGAAGGTGAATGAATTCTTGCGCCTCAGACAGGGAGGCATAACAGTGGCAGAGTATGAGAATAGGATCACGGAGCTAGCCAGATACGCTAATTTGATACTAACTGATGAATCGATGAAAATGCAGCATTTTTTAGATGGGTTGCGGCCCAATATCCGCACTCAGACGTGTTGCGCTAGCATTTCCAATTACGCCGAGCTAGTCAACATGTCTCTAAGAGCTGACCAAGATGGAGACAGAGTTTCTCAAACATGTATACCAATGGGCCCGAGACCTCAGCCCGAATCACAGGACCGACCAGTCCTAGGTAAGAGGCCACGTGTAGACTTGCCTCCCAGGCTCATGGCTCTGCCGACCCAGTAAAGGCGAGTGAAATGTTGGTGTACAAATTGCGATAAAGGCAGACACACTGACCCCTTCTGTTTCACCAAGATGAAAGACAACGGTGTCACGCCACCTCAGAAGATCGACCGTCGGCCACCACATGATGTAGCCATTCCGCCTCTACGATCTGTATCACCAGCGCGGCCATTTTACCGACCACCTGTACCTCAGAATAGGCCGCCTCAATGACCTATGAAGCGCAACCAAACCATCCTCAACAAGCCCGTGTGCATGCACTTGCAGTTGAAACACCTGAGTCAACAACTGCAACATCTTTGACCTTTGAGGTCATTGCTCACATTCAAGGTACACCTATATTCCTATTGGCAGACACTAGGTCTATTAAACCAATTCGTATGAAAGAATAGGCCTAACAATGGATTACTATCCTCATTATAAAAATAATATGGTAACTAGAGAGGAAAAATATGTTGGAAATAATAAAAAGGTCGAAACGGAAAATTTCTACAACTTCAAGTTGCTAATACGTTGGTCGTTTCTTTTAGGAATTCTTATATTCCTACTAGGAATTATCCTATGATTAAATTTGATTATATGTAGAGACATATATATAATTTTTTTGTTGTTTTTGTACAATTAAATTAGAACCCTCGAGTAGGATTGAGTTTCATAGTTTAATACTCCGTAAGATCATGTTAGAGGGGGACCACAGTAAGGTTATAAGTTTCTTATTTCCCTTGTAAATTCAAGGTTCATACTGCGTCGAGGAGATGTCCTTTTTCTTTCCTTTCCCGTGGCCTTATGTTACTAGCAATCCAAACTTTTGCAATATTTTAGGACTCTCAACTCTTCCCTACCTCCCGAAGTTAATGAAACCAAAGTGCAAATCTGCTCATAACCCCCTAGCCGTATGATTAAAATGGTGACCTACAACCATAATATTAGGAGATTGAAAACCCTTCTAGTATAGTCTTTTGACTAAGAGCACCAGGAAATTACTTATTATCCACCAAGTTAAACATAGGTTAAACAAGAACTCTCGTTGAACAAGATCCAAAGGACAACCTTATAGACATGAGGCTTGAACCTCCTAGCGAATTATAATACTCCTTAAATACTTAGGATGATCCGACTTCGGAATTTCATAACCATATCCGTACGAGGCATTCACGGCTTAACTCAATTCTCAATCCTGAGTGATTACCAAATGACTCACTGCTTTGACCAAGCAGAAGACTAGGATCCATCAGGATTAGGAAGGGATACGAAATGTTGTCTGCCTTGGTCAGGCAGGCAATCGACGTATTGGGTTCGAGCCTACCACAACTGACTTTCCTTATTAGCCCAATCATAAAGGGTAGTACATACCACCCTTAGGTAAACTTTATCAAACACTTAGCATGATAATAATGACTTAGACATTTATCTTCAAACCTTAAAAGTGGAAACTTTTAAGGGGGGTAGACCCATATGAGCTAGGCCAGTGTAGTTGTTATATACCCTAACATGTATGTAAACCTTTACGTATTACCCTTAGGCAATTTCAGGGATGAAATTGTTCTTTAAGGGGGATAGATTGTAATGTCCCGGAAAAATCCGTACAAAGACCCGAGTACCACCTCAGGAAGAAATCACTCAGAACCAAATCCTTTAGAAATTAGACAAAATTAACTAAGTGCTAAACTAGATTAGCTATGAAATCCGATTGATCCACTTTAAATATGATCTGCAAGACCCAAAACTTGTAGAACCATCGATGCTACATTACCCTGAAATCTAGGATCAAACTCATTACCTAGTTGCTCTCGGGAGGACACTGAAACTCCGTATCGGAGCTGGACCGCACATCGAAAGCGCCATGACCACGAGACTAAATGCTTAGGACCGCTGTAACATCCCGGATTTTTGCCAACCTGGGATTAGATGTCCTTAGGTAATGGGTTGCACCTAACACCTTATTATTTCGTCAGAACTGAACCCCACAGTCTAAAATCGCTTCTGAACTCATTTCCTTCACAAATCCCACCCCTTTCCTACCTTGTGCTTTCAATTTTTCAAAGCACTTTCGCCCTAGACACTAACTTAAACTAGCTAAGTAGTAAAACTTGGATCACTTTATATACAAACTGCAAAGGCCTAAGTACCAACTCAACCAGAAAACAATTAGGATTAAATCCTTTAGAAATTTAACAAAGTTAACTAAGTGCAAACTCGATTAGCCATGAAATCCGTTGGGATCGCTTTAAATACGATCTGTAAGACCCAAAACTTGTAAAACATGTGACTCTAGGTTACCCTAAAGTTTAGAACCGAACTCATTTCCCGTCTGCTCTCGGGAATGAAACGAAACTTCGTATTAGGTTTAGATCGCACATCGGGAGTCCGATTAACTCGAAGCTAAGGAACTAGGACCGCCCCACTGGGCTTGACAATCATCTCAAAAATCAGCTCCGACCGATGTCCCACGGTCATTTATTTCGATCCGGAGCGAGGGAGTGTGAAAAACACTATTCCCTTTCCAAAATAAATATCTGGAATAGTGATCTGGCACCATTCGCTTGTGCATCAGTATTAAGCAACCAGACCGTCAGAATCAGACCAAATTACACCCTCGGATTAAGAAAAATTTCAGGAACATTTACATGTACTTGGAATTTCGGATCGTGGCCCACTGACCGTTGAACTGAAAGTGGTCCGCCACGTGCGATCTGGAAATCCGATCGAGTCGAAAACGTAATCCCTCATAGATCCATGTGTGGTGAGCTTAAGTCTGACGTTTGGCTCAAGGAGGGCTACCAGAACACCCCTTTTGAGCTTGGAAAGTGACGGAATACCTATATTAGCAGTAACCTTTGAACAGGAGTCTATTTCGGTGAGTTTTGAGGCTATATAAGGACCTTAAACCCTCTCCCATTCCAGCCATACGAATTTGGATTTGAGAGAGGGAAAAGAGAGAGAAAGTGAGGGAGAAGTGGGAGAACTCCCTGCCGTCGTTCCCTGCCACCACACGGCCTGCACCATCTCGTTCTCATCGCTTTTCCGGCGATTCCAGCCCCGTTTCTAGGTAAGAAACCCTAACCCTAACCTGTTTGGGGTTTAGACTGTTGTAGGTTGTGAAATAGCTAACCTATTTCGTTCTCTAGGTTGCCAAACTGCCGAATACGGAAGCTTAGCAAACCTATCGTCTCCGTTACGATTCTACGACCAAAGGTGCGGACTTTAGGTGTATAGGTTACGTTTTTCAACGCTTTCAATGTCAGATAATGATAGATTCATGATCTGCATGCAAATGCACATGTACAAAGTGCTTTCCGTTTCCTGTTTCGATTAGCGATAAAGAATATGGATTTTCACATACTCTAGATATACGTATAAATACCGTATACGTATTTTTCTTGGGAAAATGTTTGACATGTTTATTTAATGTTTGATTATATCATGTGTGGATAAAATGTTAGTTTGGCGAAAAGAATCGCAAAAATACATGTTCATGTGTAAATGTCATGTATGTTGAAATTGCATATTTTTGAAATTCCGCATACGTGCGGATTTTGGAAATATAATTGTCATGATTAATTGTTGTATGAATATGGTATACGCGGATAAAATAACCGCTTAGCGAAAGAATAGCCCTAATACATGTTTTACTAACATACACCATGTATGTTGTGATAGTGTATTCTAAGTGTTTGTGGAAATGGCCGAATGAGTATAGCATTCTCATTCGTGCTCGCCATGACTAATTGTCATGGATATATGATTGTTGTAATGGCGATATCCCTTTGACGAAAGGATTTGCCCTAAATCACGCCACGGCCAGTATACACTATATATGCTAAAATGTGTGGCCCAAGTGTTGTGGAGATGACTGAATGGATATGGAACTTGGATTCCTGCTTGCCATGACTATCCGTCGTGGGTGTACGCGTGTTATGTTTGGGGCAACTCCCTAGCGAAAGGATTTGGCCTAATGCCTATGTGATCGACATATGTCATGTATGTTGATGTATGTTTGCTTAAGTGTTTCTTGAAATGTCTGAATGTGTAGTAGTTGGCAAATTGTAATATATAAGGGTGTTGAGATATGATTCTCAACCTCTTTTCACTATGTGTATGATCTCCTTTGATAGTTGTGTGATTAGGATTTGAACATGTACAAACTCATGCTTGTGTTGTGCTTCATAACATGCTCAGCTGTTTTATGATTTTAACTATGTAATGCATATGTTTAAATTATATTTATGTTGTATGATCCGTCATGTGATGGGGGAGGGAGCGAGCAACGAGTGCGTGCAACAGCCCTGGCAGCCCTAAACGGATATTACCAGACTGATTGTATGATTTGAATCCTGATCCATTACTGCTTTATATCTGCAATTGATTGCGTTTGGGGCTATGCTTATGGCCCAGGCAATCGGTAACGAGATTGAACTCGTGGCTGAGATTCATTTGCCACGTGGGATGTGTTCGACGAACTCGGGTCGTGCGTTGCCTGTCGGCAGTGGCTAGGCCACACGAAGTTGTTTATGCACTTCATGTCGTGCAGCTCAACGGGCGATCGTGCTAGTCGAGCTCATCAAGTAACCCGATCTGCCTTATGTATGTTCACCCTGTTTGGTCGCTACTGCTTGAACCTAGGGTACCAAACTTACCAGTGGCGATCCCCGTTTAACCATGGTACCTAGATCCGCTAAGTCGCATGAGCCGGGCATGGTGGTATGGGACACCGTGGTCGAGCTGTCGGCCTACGCTGGGGCCATGTGCCTCCCCGTAGTGACCATTGCGCAATCAACTCGTGAGCCGAATATGGTGGTATGGGACACTGTATTCGAGCTGTCGATACTTCGGCGAGAGCCGAGTACGGTGAGATCTGTGCTCGTGCTGACGGGCGACGAGTCCTCCGTGGTATCATCGAGTACACTCCAAGGGTCTGTGATTGGCCACGAGTCTTTCACAGCAACTAGAGTGTGAGTTGAGCCGAGTACGGTGAGACCTGTACTTGAGCTGACGGCTAGTGATTGAGCCGAGTACGGTGAGACCTGTACTCGAGCTGACGGCCAGCAATTGAGCCGCATACGGTGAGATCTGTATCCGCGCTGACGGGTGATGAGCCCTTTGCGATGCCTTCACTACGCTTCTCAAACCATAACATCGTATGAGAATAACTAGGATTGACGACCCTAGAATGGATCATGTTTGGGAATGATAAAAGGGAGGTACCTTAGTTTCCTAATACTGCTGTTTGAAATGGACTAATAAAAACTTGGTAATCATGCGCATCATCGCACCGCATGTGCTTTGTAGATGTGGCGCACTGAGGGAGTAAGCATTCGCGAACGTAAGATGATGTCGCTTGAGGGTGGTTTGGCAAGGGCATACAGCATCATGTCATATCATTTTTGCATTTAACAAGAGTAGTTAGAAATGCTTGATTTGTACTGCTTTATCATTACTGCTTGATTGATTTGATAACATGTTAACCTATGCTTTACTGTTCCACTGAGTTGATCACTCACTCCCACGTTACGGGACGGTGTTGTACACACCAACCAGATTTGTTGAGTTTCAGGTGGTGGCGATGCTTGTGAAGCAGAGCCGGACTACTTCTATGATGATAGGAGGAATTCTCCTATCTGTATCTCTCTGGCAGGTCAATGAAGACCTGATAAGGTATTGACGGGGCTATGGCACATGGGATAGAAGGCATTACACTTCCTCACATTTGGTAAATTTTAGAACTGCAATTGTATTTATTTAACCTGGCAATGTTATCACACTCTGGAGACTCATCATAAGTTATATATTTTATCTATCTATCACAGTCTTCCGCTTGCAAACTTAACTATCTCTGGAGTATGATATGCTGTTTTGGCTTAATCTCACTCATGTTCAATGCACGAATACAGTCAACATTCAATCATCATTCATTTTGTTGCATAAGTGATGTTCTGGAACTCGGGAGTTGAGTTTATGCTCGACCCCCGATTTTCAGGGCGTTACAACCGCCTTGCTGGGCTTGACAACCATCTCGGAAATCAAATCCAGATAGTGTCCCGGGGCTATTTGCTTGAGCCCGGAGTGAAGTGTGTGCGAAATGTGGATATTTTAGAAATAAAAATCTAAATTTAAGTAATCTGAGACTTGTCACTTATGGGCCGAATATAAAGATTCAGACCATCAGAATCTGACCCAAATACACCCTCGGATCAGGAGAAATTTCATACACAAGTCAGTGTACTTGTGGCCCTGATCGGTGATCGTGGACCGTTGAATTGAAACTGGTCCGCCACGGGCGATCTGTAAATCCGATCGGACTAAAAACTTAACTCAACCTAGATCCATGGTCAGGGAGCTTAAGTCCGACCTTTGGCTCAAGGGGGGGCTCCGGAAGTGCTCCGTTGAGCTGAAACAGACGTCATTTGGCTATAACCTAAGTATACCTTGGCCCTGGGGCCATTTCCATAAGTTTTAGGCCTATATAAGGACCTTAAACCCTCTCTCATTCACTACATACGAATTTGAGAAAACCTAGAGGGAGAAGAAAGAAGAAAGATAAGGAAAGAGAGAGAGAGAGAGAGGGTGTGAGCAACTAGGAGTTCATCCCTGGGATTCTATTCTGCTATTCTACGTGCCTATCCATCACTACCAAATAGCTATTCTGGCGATTCTGACTTCGTTCTTAGGTACGAAAACCTAGCCCTAATCTGTTCTAGGGTTTCAATTATTACAAGTGGCGAGATAGCTGACTTAACTCATGCTATAGGTTGATGTACCATCGTCGATGAAGCCTTAGAGTTTCTAGCGAATTCATTACGCTTCTACGGCGTAAGGTGCGGATTATAGACGTATAGGTTATGGTTTTCAAGGCTTTCAATGTTGGTTAATGATTTATTCTTGATGTGGGTGCTATTTCACATGTAAAATGCATCGTCTGTTTCATGTTACAGTTATATATGAACTATGTGGCATATAGTGAATTCTATGTACATGTTGAGATATTTGGATACGTATGGACTTTGGACTTGTGCCTAACATGATTATCTGTCGTGAATATACGCTTGTTACATATGCGACAACTCCTTAGCGAAAGGACTTGTCCTAAATCACGTCACGACAAAAATACGATATATGTGATACAGTGTGTAGCCCAAGTGTTTGTGAAAATGCTTAAGATGCATGCATGCCATGATTATCCGTCGTGGGTATATGCGCGTGGTATGCGGGGCAACTTCCTAGTGAAAGGATTTGACCTAATATATGTGTAAACAACATACATCATATATGACGATGTATGTAGTCTAAGTGTTTGTAGAAATGCCTGAGTGTGCTAAGTATTACTAAAGCGTACTTTGTATGAGGGTTGAGATATGAATCTCGGCTACCTTAATTATGTGTATGATTTCCTACATGTACGTTACATCATGATGTTTGTTTTATTCATGGAATGAATGTGTGTGCTATCATGTCTGTGTTATATTTCACAACATGCTCATATTATTGTACGAAGTGAATTCGTTGTTCTTTATTGATTTGACTGTCTCATATGATTATTGGATGAAGTTGAATGAAGTTGGGACTAGGATATAGTCCAGGCAATCGGTAATCGGCCCTGAGTTCGTGGCTGAGATTCATTCGCCACGTATGACGTGTTTGACGAACCCGAGTCGTGCGTTGGTCGTCGGCAGTGTTAGGCCACACGAAGTGCTTACACACTTCATGTCGATCGATACGATGTGCGTTCGTATTAGTTGAGCTCGCCAAGTTACCCAATTTGCCTATTGTATGTTCACCATGTATGGACGCTATTGTTTGAACCTAAGGTACCGAACTCACCAGTGAAAAATCGTTCAACCATGGTACCTCGATTCGCTAAGACTCATGAGCCGGACATGGTGGTATGGGACACCGTGGTCGAGCTGTCGGCCTACGCTGGGGCGATGAACCTCCCTGTAGTGACCAGTGAGCAACCTAAACTCGTGAGCCGAATACGGTGGTATGGGACACTGTATTTGAGCTGTCGGCCTACACTGATAAGGTGACGAGCCCTTTGTAGTGACCTCGAGCATACTCTGAGCCTGCGTAGAGGCGACGAGCCTTTCCGTAGCGACTAGAGTATAAACTAGGCCTACACTGCGTCGAGGTGACGAACCCTTTGCAGTGACCTAGAACCACAACCTCGTATGAGATTTACTAGGACTGACGACCCTATAATGGATCATTATTGGGTATTAATATAAGGGAGGTACCTTAGTTTCACAATCCTGCTATATGAAAAGGACTAATAAAAACTTGGTAATCACGCTCATAACTTCGCACTGCATGTGCCCCGGGTTGAAGAGCACGGAGGGAAGAAAGCATGCAGCGATCGTAAGATGGTATCGCACGAGGGAGTGTAGGCAAGGGCATGCATCATGACTACATTTCATCATCGCATTAATAAGAGTATCTAGGATTGTTTGATTGTACTGCTTTATCATTACTGATTGACTAAATTGATAACATGTTAACCTTTGCTCTATGATTCCACAGAGTTGATCACTCACTCCCACGTTCTGGGACGGTGTGCTGAACACCCACTAGACTCTGTCTTAGATGCAGATGATGTGTGACTCAGGAGTCGAAACTTGATTACTATGACGATCAGGACGAGTTCTCTTATATGCAGATCTCCGGCGGCTTCGCTTAGGCTATCCGGATCAACGGGGCTACAAGGATTATCATTGTAGTTGTACTGTTTGACATTTTGATTTTGAGACTATTACATGTATATGGTGACTCACTGATGTATTCATACTCTGGAGACCGATCGTGATCTTTTGACTTATATACGTTTATTTATGTATTTCAGTCTTCCGCTTGCGTTTTACAACTTGATCTGGAGTATGAGTTACTGTTTTGGTATAATCCCACTCATGATTAACGCACTAACACAGACAACATTTAATCATAAGCATATATGTTACATAGGTGATGTTTTGGAACTCGGGAGTTGAGTTGCTACTCGACCCCTGATTTTCAGGGCGTTACACAGGGAGATCTATACTTGATTCAATGACACAACTAGAATCAGAGTCCCATCTTATCCAATTGGAAGATATCTCAGTAAAACCAAATCTGAACTTCCTTTAACTTAATTCTCAATGGATGAGAGGTGTGAGAGTCGGAAGTGGAAGTGATTCCATCACAAAACCATGCCCATTAGACAAGGCAAACAACAGGATTTACCAATCTCACAACCAATCATAAGAGAATCATGAAGATTAGAAGGATTCCATCACCCAACCATGCCCATGGGACAATGGTAAACAATGGGATTTCCTAATTTCACAATCTCAATACATGAAAAGAACATACTCAAAGCTATCGTGTAATTTAAGTCACAGCAAACCATTAAAAACTTAAAGTATTTCTGTAATGCCCTGAAAATCGGGGGTCGAGTAGCAACTAAACTCCCGAGTTCCAAAACATCACTTATGCAACATATATGCTGATGATTAAATGTTGTCTGTGTTAGTGTATTAATCATGAGTGAGATTATACCAAAACAGTAATTCATACTCTAGATCAAGTTGTAAAATGCAAGCGTAAGACTGAAAGACATAAATAAATGTATATAAGTCAAAAGATCACGATCGGTCTCCAGTGTATGAATACATCACTGAGTCACCATATGCATGTAATAGTCTTAAAATCAGAATGTCAAACAATACAACTATAATGATAATCTCTGTAGCCCCGTTGATCCGGATGGCCTAAGCGAAGCCGCCGGAGAACTGCATATAGGAGAACTCGTCCTGATCGTCATAGTAATCAGGCTTTGCCTCTGGGGGCACGTCGTCATCTGAAATCAAGACAGGGTCTGGTTGGTGTTTAAAACACTGTCCCGTAACATGGGAGTGAGTGATCAACTCAATGGAACTATACAGCAAAGGTTGACATGTTATCAATTCAGTCAAGCAGTAATTACAAAGTGGTAAAATCAAATATCCCTGAATACTCTTATTAATGCAAGAATGATATGAATAATGATGCATGCCCTCACCTACACTCCCTCGTGCGACACCATCTTAAAGTCGCGGCATGCTTTCTTCCCTCTGTGCTCTTCAACCCGGGGCATATGCAGTGTGATGTTATGAGCGTGATTACCAATTTTTTATTAGTCCTTTTCATACAGCAGGATTGAAAAACTAAGGTATCTCCCTTATATCAATTCCCAAACAATGATCCATCTAGGGTCATCAATCCTAGTTAATCACATACGATAGGCAAGTTCAGGTCACTGCCACCAACACCCTACCAACTGGTAATCTATTTTCAAAGGCTCGTCGCCAACCTGACTGGGGACCATAGCCAGGCTGTGCAGGGGTAGACTTATTTTGTACTCGAGGTCACTCCACCAACGCCCTACCAACTGGCAGTCTATTTTCGAAGGCTCATCGCCAACTCGACTAGGGACCACAGCCAGGCTGCACCAATGGAGGCCGACAGCTTGCATACAGTGTCCCATACCACCGTATTCGGCTCACGAGTTTTTGGTTGCTCACTGGTCTCTACAGGGAGGCTCGTCGCCCCAGCGTAGGCCTATAGCTGACCACAGTGTCCCATACCACCATGTCCGCCTCATGAGTCTTAGCGGATCGAGGTACCAAGGTTAATGGGGTTTTCACTAGTGAGTTTGGTATCTTAGGTTCAAGCAGTAGCGTCCAAACATGGTGAACATACATCGGGTCAATCGGGTTACTTGACCAGCTTGACTAGCACGAGCGCACATCGAGTTGATCGACGTGAAGTGCGTAAACACTCCGTGTGGCCTAACCACTGCCGACAACTCTAGTACGGCTCGGGTTCGTTAAACACGTCCTACATGGCGAATGAATCTCAGCCACGAACTCAAAGCCTGTTACCGATTGCCTGGACCATAACATAGCCATATACACATTCAACCTTAACCAAAAAGCATATGGAGTAGTCAGAACAGAAGTAACCAAGTAGTCCAATCATATTATCAAGCATGTTATAAAATGCAACATAAACAAGAACCATACACATGCTTTTCACAAGTAAAGCGAAGAAACTAAACAACTCGTATGGATGAAATCATATACATCCCTAAGGTAGTTGAGAATCCTATCTCAACACCGATATACAGTACAATTCACCAAATACTTACTCATACAAACATTTTATTAAACACTTATACTAAACCTATCAACCTACATGACATATGTTGATTGTTAACATGTACTTGGACAAATCCTTCCGACAAGGAGTTGTCACATACACAATCATCATGTACTTGAATCCCATAGCCACGGTAGACACAAATCACAATTTCAGATTCATACAGTCATTTCAACAAACACTTAGACTACACCCTCCATCATACATATTATATATTAGTTATCATACATATAAGGAAAAATCCTTTCGTCAAAGGGTTGTCGCCTATACGACAATCATATATCCACGACAATTAGTCATGGCGAGCACGAATGCAAATTCTATACTCATTCAATCATTTTCACAAACACTTAAGCTACACATAATAACATACACAACGTATAACATGTATTAGGGCTAATCCTTTCGCCTAGAAGTTGATACACATGCATCTAGCATACATAGAAAACAATTAATCATGGCAAGCACAAATCCAAATTTCATACGTATACGGTATTTTCTACAAATACGAGGAATACAGTATATTCAACCTAGCTAACGTATAACTGAAAAATGAAACGGACATCACTTTATGCATGTGAAACAGCATCGACGTCAAGAATCTATCATTAACCAACATTGAAAACTTTGAAAACCATAACCTATACGTATATAGTCCGCACCTTATGCCGTTAAACGAGTAACGGAGTCATTTTAGACACTTAGTCTTTGTTAACAGCGGATTGGAGACCTATAACATGAATTAGATTAGCTATTTCATCATTTCAACTATTTGAAACCCTAGAACAGATTAGGGGTTGAATTTCTTACCTAAGAACGAGATCGGTAGCGCCGATAGAGCAGTACGGAAGTGGTGGTAAGGCACGTGGAGTGATGAGATTGAATCCCAGGGATGAATTCCAACTCTCCCTCTCTCTTTCCCTCTCTTTTCTCTCTTTTCTCTCTTAGGGTTTTCCAAATTCGTATGGGATGAGAGAGTGAGGGTTTCAAGCCCTTATATAGGCCTAAAACTGATGAGAATGACCCCAGGGTCAAGGTATACTTAGGTTATGTCCAAAGATCGTCTGTTTCAACTCAACGGAGCACTTTCGGAGCCCCCCTTGAGTCAAAGGTCGGACTTAAGCTCCCTGACCATGGATCTAGGTTGAGTTAAGTTTTCGTTCCAATCGGGTTTCCAGATCGCATGTGGCGGACCAGTTTCAGTTCAATGGTCACCGAAACTCGATCAGGGTTACAAGTACAATGCCATGTATGGGAAATTTCTCCTGATCTGAGGGTGTATTTGGGTCAGATTCTGACGGTCTGAATCCTTATATTCGGCCCGCAAGCTACAAGTTTCAGATTACTTAAATTTAGAATTTTATTTCTAAAATATCCACGTTTCTCACACACTTGACTCCGGGCTCAAGCGAATAGCTTCGGGACACTATCTGGACTTGATTTCTGAGGTGGTGGTCAAGTCCAGCAAGGCGGTCTTAATTATATAATTTCGTATTAATCGGACTTTCGACGTACGGTTCAGATCTGATACGGAGTTTCGTGATGCTCCCGAGGGCAACTAGGTAATGAGATTGATCCTAGATTTTAGGATAACCTAGCGTCAATGATTCTACAAGTTTTGGGTCTTGTAGATCTTATTTAAAGTGGATCAAGCGGATTTCGTATCTAATCTAGTTTAACACTTAGTTAATTTTGTCTAATTCCTAAAGGATTTGGTCCTAAGTGATTTCTGCCTGAGGTGGTACTCGGGTCTGTGTACGGATTTTTCCGGGACGTTACAATCTACCCCCTTTAAAGAAAAATTTCGTCCCTGAAATTGTTTAAGGGTAATAAGTAAAGGTTTTCAGGTTAGTTCTATTGGTTTCAGGTTTATATACGTGTTAGGGTATATACAGCTACACTAGCCTAGCTCATATCGGTCTACCCCCCTTAAAAGTTTCTACCTTTGAGGTTTGAAGATAAATATCCAAGTCATTATTATCATGCTAAGAGTCTGATGTTAAAGGTTACTTAAGGGTGGTATGTTCTACCATTTATGATTGGGTTAATACGAAAAGTCAGTTGTGGTAGGCTCGAACTCGATACGTCGATTGCCCCCTGACCAGGGTAGACAACACATTGTATCCCTTCCTAATCCTGATGGATCCTGGTCTTCTGTTCGGTCAAGCAGTGAGTCCTTTGGTAATCACCCAAGATTGAGAATTGAGTTAAGCCGCGAATGCCTCGTACGGATATGGTTCTGAAATTCTGAAATCGAATCATCCTAAGTATTTAACGAGTATTATAATTCGCTAGGAGGTTCAAGCCTTATGTCTATAAGGTTGTCCTTTGGATCTTGTTCAACGAGAGTTCTTGTTTAACCTATGTTTAACTTGGTGGATAATAAGTTCTTTCCTGGTGCTCATAGTCAAAAGACTATACTAGAAAGGTTTTCAATCTCCTAATATTATAGTTGTAGGTCACCATTTCAATCATACGATTAGGGGGTTATGAGCAGATTTGCACTTTGGTTTCATTAACTTTGGGAGGTAGGGAAGAGTCGAGAGTCCTAAAATATTGCAGAAGTTTGGAATGCTAGCAACATAAGGCCGTGGGAAGGGAAAGAAAAGGGATATCTCCTCGACGCGGTATGAAACTTGAATTTACAAGGGAAATAGAAACTTATAACCTTACTATGGTCTGCCTCTAACATGATCTTACGGAGTATTAAACTATGAAACTCAATCCTACTCGAGGGTTCAATTTAATTGTACAAAAACAACAAAAATGTATATATATCTTTACATATAATCAAATTTAATCACAGGATAATTCCTAGTATGAATATAAGAATTCCTAAAAGATATGACCAACCTATTAGCAAGTTGAAGTTGTAGAAATTTTCCGTTTCAACCTTTCTATTATTTACAGCCTACTTGTCCCCTCTAGTTACCATATATATATTTTTTTATAATGAGGATAATAATCCATTGTTAGGCCTATTCTTTCATACGAATTGGTTTAATAGACCCAGTGTCTGCCATTAGGAATACAGGTGTACCTTAAATATGAGTAGTGACCTCAAAGGTCAAAGGCGCTGCAGTTGTTGACTCAGGTGCTTCAACTGTAAGTGCATGCACACAGGCTTGTTGAGGATGGTTTAGTTGTGCTGTCATATGTCTTTGGGGCGACCTATTCTGAGGTACAGGTGGTCGGTAAAATGGCTGCGCTGGTGATGTAGATCGTAGAGGTGGAGTCGCTATATCACGTGGTGGCTGACGGTCGATCTTCTGAGGTGGCGTGATACCGTTGTCTTTTATCTTGGTGAAACAGAAGGGATCAGTGTATCTGCCTTTATCGCAATATGTACACCAACGTTTCCCTCGCCTTTACTGGGTCAATAGAGTCATGGGCCTGGGAGGTAAGTCTACATGTGGCCTCTTACCTAGGACTGGTCGGTCCTATGATTCGGGCTGAGGCCTCGGGTCCATTGGTATACATGTTTGAGAAAATCTGTCTCCATCTTGTTCGGTTCACAGAGACGCATTGACTAGTTCAACATAATTGGGAATGCTAGCACAACACGTCTTAGTGTCGATATCGGGCCGCAACCCATCTAAAAAATGCCGCAGTTTCATCGGTTCATCAGTTAGTATCAAAGGAACGTATCTGACTAGCTCCGTGAACCTGTTCTCGTACTCTGCCATTGTCATGCCCCCTGTCGGAGGCGAAGGAACTCTCCTTCCTCATTGCAGTACGTGAGGGGGAAATATTTCTCGTGGAAGTGTGTCTCAAATGCACCTCAAGTCCACACGTGTCCTGTAGGAACCATTTGTAGGACGTTGTCTCACCATAAACTAGCCTCCTTCTCAAACATATAGGTGGCTAACTCGACCTACTCCTGCTCTGTACAATGTAGCATCCTCAGCATCTTGGAATGCGGTCGAGCCAATATTCGGCCTCCTTGGGTCTGTGAGAACCTGTAAAGGTAGGAGGCCTCAAGCGCTGAAATCGCTCGAGGAGACCACTCATGCCCAGATTCTCCGTAGGGTATGCAGCAGGTGCAGGGGGAGGCACACCCTCATCCTGAGCAGAAGGCCCTACAGTCTCAGCAGGGCGTACAGATGGTGAAGGTGGAGTCGCATTTCCACCCTGAGCTAGGGCCCCTGCAATAGTAGCTAAGAGTTGCTGGTACTGCTGGTGCATCATCGTCATCAACTGCTCCAACCAATCCGCAGGTGGGGCTGACTGAGGCACATGCTACGTCGAAGAAGACGCGTGGTTTTACTCACGAACCGATGGTGTGTAAGGTGGCGGCCCAACTGTAGGACCAGTAGAAGGCTGAGACGCAGGCATAGTCTCACGAACTGGATCCGAACCAGGGTCTGTACGACCATCACTCGGGGAGGTGCCTGGTCCATCGAATCAGTAAATGTGAGGTGTGCCGTGCTCCTCGTGACCATAGGTGACCTACCCTATATTCAACATAGGGTGCAACCTAGGTCAAATTTCAGCATACTCACAAACTTATTTACGTAGAATTCCTACACAGGTTAAAGCAACTTCATACATTTCCTTTACCAAAATTGTCATAATACATGAGACACAGTATTACACGAATCATGACAGAAGATGCATGTGAGCTAATACAACCAAGAATTCAGACATTTAAAACATTCTACCAACTACTACACTACTAGGCCTATCAACATGAAAACACAAAGATCCTATCATAGCAACAAAACAAGCCACAGGGCGACGACATGGATGACTAGGCATCCGAGTCTGGCGACGGAGGAGGGGCACCCTTATCCTGCAAGCAGCATAGGATAGACTTCAAAGTGCGAGTCACTTTCTTAAACTTGTGTTTCACGAGGGTTTGAAGATCGATCATATCCCGTCGTAGGACAGCCTGACCCTCCTCAAGTCGAGTTAAACGGGCATCCCTAGCTGCCCGATCGGTGTCCTGCTCCAGTGCCATAGGAGGAGAGCTCTCATCAGTGTCCTGGGCCTCCTCTTCTTCCTCGCTCTGTTCTTCTTCTATTTCAGCTCCACCTCTTCCTCATTCTCTTCCTCTTTGCTCTCCGTCTCATCCTCGCTCTCATCAAGTCAGGCTTGTCGTTGCCGTGGCTCGATGTCCATTTGATTGAGAGTAGTTTTATTGATGAAATGTTGCGGCACTGGGAGTTCTGCGCCAAGTCCGTAGCCGAACTCGCGTGCAATCTTGCATATGAGTCGGCCGAAGGGGAGCGAATCAGTCCTATTGGAGCGTGTAGTAAGAACTATCTGTCACAACACGAACGTAGGCACCCACAGCTTCTCCCCCTGCCTCGCTTGGTATAGAAAGTCTACCATCAGGTGCGTGCACTCACTGCGATTGCCCCACCTGGGGTACACATTAAATGTGTAGATATGTTGGAGTAGGCGGAAATCATCTGTCATGTTTGACCCCAGGAGGCTATTGTTTGGCTACCATTGAACCAGTCGGCCACAAAGGAAACGCGTACGACAATCCCTTTCACATGCACTCTTCAGATTCTTCTCGCTCGTGTGGACTTAGCCAAACGGTATTCCCATGAATCGAGCTATCAGGCCAGCGTCAATGGTAGCCAACCGATCTCTTCCAAATGGGATCTTGAACTGTAAGGGATCCAGCGTAGGCTCTCGAATATGGGCATAGAATAATCGGACAGTGCCCACATTTGCACAATATTTTCCTTCAAACACAGGACTCCACCCGGCTTCACCCAGGCGCTCCAATAACAGATACTCCCCGAAGAGCCACTGTAACATCCCGAATTTTTTGCCAACCTGGAATTAGACGTCCTTAGGCAATGGGTCGATCCTAACACCTTATTAACTTGTCAGAACTGAATCCCACAGTCTAAAATCGCTTCTGAACCCATTTCCTTCACAAATCCCACCCTTCACCACCTTGTTCTTCTAATTTTTCTAAGTACTTTCACATTAGACACTATCTTAAAGTTTAGGTGATGAAGAACAATACTTAAACTAAACATTACTACAAAGGACTAAGTATCACCTCAGACAGAAATTACTCAGGACTAAATCCTTTAGAAATTAGGTGAGAAATAACCAGTGTGTTGGAGCATAAAAAATTATCATCATGAGAGGGAAAGATTGGCATTCAGGGGACAACTGGTGGAGGAAGACAAGCGTAACCAAGTGATGCAGTTGCGCCGGTCGCGTAACCAAGTTATTCAGTTGCACAGGTCCCACAGCCGAGATAACAGTTGTGCGGGTCGCGGAAAAAAGGTGAGAGTTGCGCGGATCGTGCAATCAAGAAAGCAGTTGCGCAACGAGGAAGGCAGTTGCGCCAGTCGCACAATCAACGAAGACCACTGACACATGTGAAGGGCTTAAAAATACCCCGCTCTTCCTCTCATTTGAAGGATTGAAATATTTCGAAAACTGAAGCAAAGCAGCTGAAGGTAGAAGAGAAAGACAACAATCAGTTGCGCGGACCATGCAAAGAGCGATATCAGTTGCGCGAACCGCGCAACCAGAATATCCTTTGCACGAACCGCGCAACCACATTACCAGTTGCGCGGGTCGCGCAAAAGGTCACTCAACTAGCTTGGTGCAGGAGTTTTGCTGAGTCTTCAAATCTTCTTTGAAAGGAGAAATTGGTTGATTAATTCAACATTCCTCCTAAGTATTAGGAGATGACTGAAGAAGCTGACGGAGTGCTGCTGGAATTTCTATCTCCAAGAAGATTAACTGATTAATTCAGTAATTCCTCCTAAGTATTGGGAGATGACCGAAATAGCGCCGAAGTGCTGCTATAATTTATATTGAATCATAATAATTGCACTTAAGATAATTCTTCAATCTTGAATGATCTATCTTAGAATCAAGGGATATTAGAGGATGTAAATGAATTCAGAATCAATAAAGTGTGATGATTGTCTTTATACTTTTTCATTGTTATGCCTGAATAAGATAGTTTCCCCCAAATCAAATACATTTGTTTCCTTGTCAAAACAAAATGGCGACTCTGCTGGGGAACATCCTCCCCTTCATCTCTAAGATAGTTTACTTAATCCTCGCATACTAACTTCGTGTATGTTTCATTACTGAAGGTACTCAAATTCAATTACATAATACTACTGATGGCTAATGTTACGAGAAAAGTGAACTTCCGCTTCATCCCCACTGGGTTTGTAGTCGAATACGCGCCAAGCCGAACTCCCGAGCATACGAATCCATACACTACAAACAGCAAAGTGACTCAAGTAACAGCGGGAGTCATTTCCGTCTCACCTCAGCTACAGGAAGGTGACGGGAACTAGACTGTGGTCTTGTCTAGGAAGACAAAAGTAAAGAACTTAAAGAACCGCAAGGCAAACTTATCTTTACCAAGAGCTGAGGGACCAATCACGGGCAGTATAGCAAGAAGAAAACCCGAGCTAGCTCCTCCTGCGATATACCCCGAACGAACAGCTCTACAGTTCGCATCGCACGATTTTCCGGCTCTAATCTCCCTAGGAACCAAATGGATAGAAGCACAGAAAGGTAAAACACTGATGATAGGATCACCGATGCCTGTATCACCCCCGAAAAGTTCGTCTATAACTGTATCGCCCGATCGATCAATAGCACGAGAAGCGCACAAAAGTCGAATGAGACTCCGATCTCTCCTCTCTTTATAAGCCCTATTACGTCAACGTATTCTCATCTTACTCCAACAACGACCTCGATAAACAGTAAAGAAGCCACAGTATACATGGCAGGGACGGGTCAAGAAAACAGGCCAACTACTGAAGAACGTGTTGACCAAATGGCAGAGGCACAAAGAGCGCTAATGGACGAGTGCCGGAACCTCAGAGAAGCTCTAGCAACTCTAGCGCATAACGTAGCCCAGATAGCTGCTCCACCTATGATGGGAGCGACAAATGGACAGGAGAGCCAACCTGAAGGTTCCCGTCCACGGGGGATAGGATCGCGAGGATCCGTTCCAGCAACAAGAGATATAACACAGGATGACGTAAAGCAAGTCATCGAAGAAGCAGTCAGAATAGAGAGAGAGCGCGCGAATACAGGCCGTTTCAGATACCGGACGCCGTACTCAAGAGAAGTAGAAGACGTCCCTTTTCCGGCTAATTTCAAGCATCCAGACTTTCAGAAGTAAAACGGAGAAGGGTCATCTGGAGAGCACTTGATGCACTTCATTACCAGCATGGGGAATTTCTCCACGATACCTCAATACTGCTTACGATTATTCGGGTCATCATTGACAAGTAAAGCTTTCCGATGGTATTCAAATTTAGCTCCAGGATCTATACGCACATGGGAGGAAATGCAAGACGCTTTCATGTCAAACTTCTTCTCGTCAGAGCGCGATGTTAGCATCACGGAATTAGCTTCAGTACGACAGTGAGAAGGAGAACCAGTCCAAAAGTTCATAGACAGATAGAAGACACTAGGGGCATCGTGTAGACAGTTGTCGGAAGAAAAGGAATAGGTCAAGATGTGTTTGAACTCTATGGAAACAGGAATCGCGTTCGGACTCACCAGTGCCGATGTCAGAACCTTTCGCGATATGGCTACCAAAGCCAATGCGTTGGAATTAATGACTCGTAAGATGCCAGCATTTCATCATGAAACCGTTAGAAGGATACCCGACAGAACGACCGTCAATACCATCGATCGTGATAAGAAAAATCAAGATGCGAGGGGCTCAAGAGACAAAAGATCGGAAGGAAAAGAAGGCTGGAATCAATCAAGGGATAGATACGACGGAAAAAGGCTCATAATGCTCGATTCTCATGAAGGATTTGAATTCGATAAAGAAGATGTAGTTCCTATGATGCAGCAGTTGCTAAAAGCTAGTACCCTAGAATTACCAGAGCCCAAGCGCCCTGAAGATGTGATGAAGACCCAGAAAAGAAACTTTTGCCGTTATCATCGCTTAGTGGGACATCCGACGGAGAATTGCTATACGTTGAAGTGCATCATACAGCGAATGATAAATGGGGGCGAAATAATAACCAGTGAAAGCAAAGAAAAGAATAGGAGGGCAACAGTAAACGTATTTTCAGTCCAGGAAAAGGGCCAAGAAATAAAAGGGAGAGAAAATCGAAAGTCAATAAAGAATGCAGCAATGATTACATTGCGATCGGGGAAGCAGGTGACGAGTCCGGTGAAGCAAAAAGCAAGAATTACGAGAAAAGAAGTAACCGAAAGACAAAACAGCGAGGATGGAAGTAAAAACAGGAACGGAGCGACGAAAGTGGCTTATGATGTAGTTAGCCACTTGAAGGGTATACCGGCACGTCTAAGCATCTATGATGCGCTCAAATTATCAGAAGAGTTTCGACAGAGTTTGATCCAAGCGCTGTCTGATCACAATGTGAGAGAAGCTTTATTGATAGAAATGAAACATGAAAACACAATGAATGGGCAAATTGTCTACCAGTAATCTCGTTCTCTGATGATGATTTAATTGGTGAAGCGGAACATAATAGACCACTAATGATAGAAGGATATGTTTGTGAAAAGAAGATAAAACGGATTATGATAGACAATGGGTCTGCAGTGAATCTTTTGCCACTCTCCATGATAAACAAATTGGGCTATCGCCATTCTGATTTACGTCCGAGCGGAATGATGATACAGGGGTTCAATCAAGATGGACAATACGCACTCGGTAAGATTACAGTGACATTGGAAGTGGAAGAATTAAGTACTATTATTCTATGTCACGTTATAAATGCTGTGACAATGTATAACCTTCTTTTAGGAAGGCCGTGGATATATCAGTACAATATTGTACCCTCTACTCTACACCAATGTTTCAAATACTGTAAGGACGGAATGCAGTGCAAGGTGATGGCTGACGCAAAACCATATACGGAAGCTGAGTCTTTCTTCACGGACGCCGGCTATTATAAAGGATTCTTTGAAGGGGTGGGAAATAATGATGAAAAGAGAGTCTTCAAAGACGTCTGAATAAACAATGTTAGAGAAGAAAGGCAGAATCTTCTAGGACTGCAGAAGCAAGAAAGAAGTTCTATTTTGTACCCAAACGTCTGAGACAACTGGGGCAGCCGCCGTTGACATTGTTATCGACAGAACAGTTGAAAATCTTACAGTCCAATTATACGATGCCCTTACCCAATATTGAAAGGTGTAAGCC
The DNA here is from genome assembly GCA_021015155.1 of Magnolia officinalis. Taxonomy (NCBI): domain Eukaryota; kingdom Viridiplantae; phylum Streptophyta; class Magnoliopsida; order Magnoliales; family Magnoliaceae; genus Magnolia; species Magnolia officinalis. Next base: position 49,765,540 of record JAJHSJ010000012.1, read on the forward strand.
ATTTATAGCCGCTCTAGGAAGATTTCAAGTTAGGGCTAGTACTAAATACCCTGAGCTGATAGAATTCTATGCCGCAGCGAAAGCAAAGGATGAGATCACAAGCAATGTATATCATGGAGAGTTAACACCGCAAAATTTGAAAAAATACAGTGCAGTAAGCAAGAAAATCATGAGAAATATGGGTTTTGATTGTAACAAACCCACTGGACTGAATCACTGGAAAGGAATTCAAATCCCTCTCGGGGTTAATCAGGAAAAGCAGAGAAAATTCCAGGGGCTAGGAGCAGAGTCATCAGTAAATATGACTTCGGCCGCGCAAAAACCAGAACAAGATCCTAAAGTAGTCAAGTATCCTGAAACAGCTCCAAAATAAATAGAAGACGGGGGGGCAACCGACAATAGATGGCTTACGAGAAATAAATTTGGGAACAGCAGAAGAGCCGAGAAATACATTCATCAGCGTCAGCCTTTCTGAACAAGAATTCAAGAAATATGGCCAACTTCTCAAAGAAAATAAAGACGTCTTCGTCTGGACATATGAAGAGATGCCAAGACTGGAACCCTCCATAGCAATGCATCGATTAAACATCTCCAAAGAAAAGAAACCAGTAAAGCAAGTATAAAGGCGATTCCACCCAGACCTGATTCCGTTAATCGAAGAGGAAGTAAACAAACTGATAAAGGTTGGGTTCATCAGGGAAGTTAAGTATCCCAAGTGGATATCAAACATCGTTCTTGTGAATAAGAAGAATGGGCAGATCAGAGTATGTATTGACTTCAGAGATCTGAACAAAGCATCTCCAAAGGACGACTTTCCTCTCCCAATAACAGAGTTATTGATCAATAGTACTACTCAGTATGTTATTATGTCTTTTATGGACGGTTATGCAGGTTATAATCAAATCAGGATGGCGCCCGAAGATGAAGAGGTAACGACATTCAGAACACCGCTCGGGATTTATTGTTACAAAGTTATGCCTTTCGGTCTTAAAAATGCCGGGGCAACATATCAGAGGGCGATGAAAAATATCTTTCAAGATATGATGCATAAACATGTTGAATGTTACGTTGACGACTTGGTGGTCAGGTCAGGAGATCATCAAGAACACCTAGAACATTTGGCGGCAGTCTTTCGTCGACTCAGAAAGAAACAATTAAAGATGAACCCAGCTAAATGTGCATTCAGAGTATCTTCGGGCAAATTTCTCGGCTTCGTTGAACGGCATAGAGGCATCGAGATCGATCCAGGAAAAATTAAGGCTATTCAAAATATGCCGCCACCAACAACGCTAAAGGAATTGAAAAGCTTACAAGGAAAACTGGCGTACATTCGCCGTTTCATTTCAAATCTCGCAGGAAGGTGTCAGCCATTTTCTCGACTAATGAAGAAAGATACAGAATTTGTATGGGATCACGCCTATCAGAATGCATTTGATTTCAATTAAAGAATTGCTGAAACAGTCGCTGGTGTTAACAGCTCCAGTGAGAGGTAAGCTGCTTATCTTATATACATCTGCAGCTACAAATTCTTTGGGTGCTTTGTTGGCACAGGTAAATGAAGCCGAAAAGGAGACTGCTCTTTATTATCTAAGCCGAACATTGATGGGGGCTAAATACAATTATTCTCCGATTGAGAAAGAATGTTTAGCATTAATATTTGCCGTGCAGAAGTTAAGACATTATTGTCTCTCCCACGATATAACTTTGATCTCAAGAGCAGATCTGATAAAATTCTTGATGACCAGGCCGATGTTATCAGGAAGATTAGCCAAATGGATGTTATTATTATCAGAGTATACTATTTCGTATAGGCCGGCAAAAGCAGTAAAAGGGCAGGCCATGGCAGATTTCCTCGCAGCACATCCTGTGGCAGAAAATGAAGAAATTAACGATGATTTTCCAGACGAGCAAGTTATGTTGGCCGAATCCCAGAGCCCATGGCAGATATATTTTGATGGTGCTGCTCGAACATCGGGAGCGGTGGCAGGAGTGATATTCATTACACCTCATGGCAATCCTGTTACCTGAGGAGTTAGAGTTGTGGTATGATAAGCTTCAGTATTTGGTAACTCTTGATGGGATGGTTGACTAGGAGGGTTGATAACGGTAAAATTCCTCTTGGTACGAGCCATGATGAAGGAAACAAGCTAAGTTTGGGAGATCTACTGAGACAGCAGTTGCACAGGTCGCGTAAAGGGTTGGGAGTTGCGCGGATCGCGCAACAAAATCGGTAGTTACGTGGATCGAGCAACGAAATCAGGGTTGCGCGGGCAGCGTAAGGGCTAAAAAAGCCTTGCGCGACGAAAAGACGTTGCGCCCATCGCATAACAATGTTTAATTGCGAGGGGCCAAAAAATTTTTGCAAGAGCTTCGCTGCAAAAAATTTAAGAATAAGGAAAATGAACAAATTCCACTATTTATAGAAAAAAACCGAGTATGGTCTTCGGGTGCAGGTTGCACGGATCGCGCAACCAGTTGAAGCAACAAGCTGGAGTTTTGATATGAGTTGATCATGATTCTTTGGTTCAGCAAAACAAAGAACGGATCAAGGGGGCATCTGTTGGAGCATAAAAAATTATCATCATGAGAGGGAAAGATTGGCATTCAGGGGATAACTGGTGGAGGAAGACAAGTACGGGGGTCGCGCAACCAAGTTATTCAGTTACGCAGGTCCCACAGTCAAGATAACAGTTGCGCAGGTCGCGGAACAAAGGCTATAGTTACGCGGATCGCACAATCAAGAAAGCAGTTCCGCTGGTCGCTCAACGAGGAAGGCAGTTGCGCCAGTCGCACAGTCAACGAAGACCACTGGCACATGTGAAGGGCCTATAAATACCCCGCTCTTCCTCTCATTTGAAGGATTGAAATATTTCAAAAACCAAAGCAGAGCAGCTGAAGGTAGAAGAGAGAGACAACAATCAGTTGCGCGGACCGAGCAAAGAGCGATATCAGTTGCGCGGACCGCGTAACCAGAATATCCTTTGCGCGAACCGCGCAACCACATTACCAGTTGCGCGGGTCGCGCAAAAGGTCACTCAACTAGCTTGGTGCAGGAGTTTTGCTGAGTCTTCAAATCTTCTTTAAAAGGAGAGATTGGTTAATTAATTCAACGTTCCTCCTAAGTATTGGGAGATGACTGAAGAAGCTGACAGAGTGTTGTTGGAATTTCTATCTCCAAGAAGATTAACTGATTAATTCAGTAATTCCTCCTAAGTATTGGGAGATGACCGAAATAGCGCCGAAGTGTTGCTAAAATTTATATTGAATCATAATAATTGCACTTAAGATAAGTCTTCAATCTTGAATGATCTATCTTAAAATCAAGGGATATCAGAGGATGTAAATGAATTCAGAATCAATAAAGTGTGATGATTGTCTTTATACTTTTTCATTGTTATGCCTGAATAAGATAGTTTCCCCCAAATCAAATACATTTGTTTCCTTGTCGAAACCGTGTTAAACTAGAGTACCTGTGAAATTAGCACCAATCACTTTAAATACGATCTGCAAGACCCAAAACTTGTAGAATCATTGACGCTAGGGTACCCTAAAATCTAGGATCAATCTCATTACCCGGTTGCTCTCGGGAGTATCTCAAAACTCCGTATCAGATCTGGACTGCACGTCGGAAGCCCGATTAACACGAAGTTAAGGAATTAGGACCGCCTTGCTGGGCTTGACAACCATCTCGGAAATCAAATCCAGATAGTGTCCCAGCGCTATTCGCTTGAGCTCAGAGCGAAGAGTGTGAGAAAGGTGAAAATATTTAGAAATAAAATATAAATTTAGGAAATCTGGCACCTCTCACTTGTGGATCAGTATTAAGTAACCAGACCGTCAAAATTAAACCAAATTACACCCTCGGATCAGGGAATTTCCCCAAACATATCCATGTACTAGGAATCTCCGATCGAGATCCACTGACCGTTGAACTTAAACTGGTCGCCACCCGTGATATGGGAATCCGACTGAAATGAAAACTTAACTAAACATAGATCCAGTGTTAATGAGTTTAAGTCCGACCTTTGGCTTAAGGAGGCCGGCCAAAAATCCTCCGTTGAACTGAAACTGACCCGCTTTGGTTATAACCTAAGTATACCTTGACATGGAGTCTATTTTGGTGACTTTTTAGGCTATATAAGGACCTTAGAACCTTCTCTCTCACAGCCATACGAATTTGAGAGAAACCCTAGAGAGTGAAGAGAGAGAAGAGAGAGAAAGTGTGGGAGAATCTCCCTGCCATGCTTCCCTGCCGCTCCACGAGTTCCACCACTCCGTTCTAATCACTTTCCCGGCGATTCCAGCTCCGTTTCTAGGTAAGAAACCCTAACCCTAATCTGTTTTGGGGTTTCGATAGTTGTAGTCTTTGAAATAGCTAACCTATTTCGTTCTATAGGTTGCCAAACTGCCGTATAGGAAAGCTTAACAAACCTATCGACTTCGTTACGATTCTACGACAAAAGGTGCGGACTTTAGGTGTATAGGTTATGGTTTTCAACGCTTTCTATGTCAAATAATGATAGATTCATGATCTGCATGCAATTGCACATGTGCAAAGTGCTGTCTGTTTTCCGTTTCGATTAAAGATGAAGAATATGGAATTTTACATATTCTAGGTATCTGTAGAAAGTACCGTATACTTATAAATTTTGGAAATGTGTTTACCATGATTATTTGCTGTATTGATATGTTATATATGAATAAAATACTTGTTTGGCGAAAGGACTCGCCCTAATACATGTTTTGCTAATGCACACTATGTATGTTGAAAAGAGTGTATTCTAAGTGTTTGTGAAAATGACTGAATAAGTATAGAATTCTCATTCGTACTCGTCATGACTAATTGTCATGGATATATGATTGTTGTATTGGCGATACCCCTTTGATGAAAGAATTTGCCCTAAATCACGCCACGGCCAATATACACTATATATGCTAAAATGTGTAGCCAAAGTGTTTGTGGAAATGACTAAAGGAACATGGAACTTGGATTCCTGCTTGCCATGACTATCCGTCGTGGGTGCGCGCGTGTTATAATTGGGGCAACTCCCTAGTGAAAGATTTGGCCTTATACCTATGTGATCAATATACGTCATGTATGTTGATGTATGTAGTTAAAGTGTTTGTTGAAATGTCTGAATGAGTAGTAGTTAGTAAATTGTAATGTATAAGGGTGTTGAGATAGGATTCTCAGCTACCTTAGAGATGTATATGATTTTCGTCCATGTTGCTTGTTTAAATTAACCGCTTACTTATGAAATATAGGTGTTTGTATTTTCTGTTTATATGTTGCTTTATAATATACTTTATGATATACTTATTAACATGCTTGAATTACTTTGTTTAATATGCTTTACTCTACATGTTCTAAATAAGGATTGATTGAGTTTGGGACTATGTTTATAGTCCAGACAATCGGTACCAGACTTGAATTCTTGGCTGAGATTCATTTACCACATGAGATGTGTTGGACGAACTCGAGTCGTACTTCGGTTGGTGATAGTGGTTGGCCACACGAAGTACTTATGCACTTCATGTCGTCTAACTTGTCGTGCGCTCGAGCTAGCCGAGCTCATCAAGCAACCTGATCTGTCTTATGTATGTTCACCATGTTTGGACGCTACTGCTTGAACCTAGGGTACTAAACTTACCAGTGAAATCCCTTTTAACCATGGTACCTCGATCCGCTAAGACTCATGAGCTGGGCATGGTGGTATGGGACACCGTGGTCGAGCTGTCGGCCTACACTGGGGACACGTGCCTCCCCGTAGTGACCAGTGAGCAACCAGACTCGTGAGCCGATTATGGTGGTATGAAACACTATATTCGTGCTGTCAACCTACATTAATAAGGTGATGGGGGAGTGGTGCAACGATTGCGAGCAACAGCCCTGACAGCCCTTTGTAGTGACCTCGAGCATACTCTGAATTTGCGGTGAGGCGACGAGTTTTACCGCAGTGTATAGAGTATGAACTAGGCCTGTATCAGCTTAGTGATGAACCGTTAAAGAGGTGATGGGGGAGTGGTGTAACCATTGTGTGTAACAGCCCTGACAGCCTTTGCAGCGACATAGAAACACACCATCGTATGAGATTAACTAGGACTAATGACCCTAGAATGGATCATGTTTGGGAATGATACAAGGGAGGTACCTTAGTTTCCCAATACTGCTGTTTGAAATGGACTAATAACAACTCAGTAATCATACTCATCATCGCATTGCATGTGCTTGGAAGATGTGGAGCACTGAGGGATGAAAGCATGCCACGAACGTAAGATGGTGTCGCACGAGGGTATGTGTGGTGAGGGCATACATCACGACTGCATTCCATACTTGCATTAACAAGAGTATTTAGAATTGTTTGAGTGTACTGCTTTATCATTACTGCTTGACTGTTTTGATAACATGTTAACCTATGCTATTGTTCCACTGAGTTGATCACTCACTCCCACGTTACGAGACGATGTTGTACACACCAACCAGATTTGTTGAGTTTCAGGTGATGGCAATGCTTATGAAGCAGAGCCGGACTACTACTATGATGTTGAGGAGGAGTTCTCCTATATGTAGCTCTCTGACAGGTCTATGAAGACCTGGTATTGCATTGTCGGGGCTATGTGCTTGGGATAGAAGACATTACACATCCACAACTTGGTATAATTTGAAATTGTACTCATAATGAATTAACCTGGTAACATTATCACACTATGGAGACTCACCACAGTTTATATATTTTATATATCTATCATAGTCTTCCGCTTACAAATTTACTGTCTCTGGAGTATGATATGCTATTTTGGCTTAATCTCACTCATGTTCAATGCACTAATACAGACAACATTCAATCATCATTCATTTTGTTGCATAAGTGATGCGTTGGAACTCGGGAGTTGAGTTTATGCTCGACCCCCGATATTCAGGGTGTTACAGCCGCCTATCCACCTGAGCTTCAAAAAGGCCCTACGAGCCTCATAAACACCATGCGATAGCTCTGCTTATAGAGCCCTTCCGATAGGAGCCTGGGGATCGAGATCCCGCTTAGTCTGTATCTCACGTTCAACACCCATGCTTGCGGTGGCGCCTCTCGGTCTCCTTGAATGAGTGGGGCGACTAGGCCCGGCTTCATCCACGACACCCTTTCTCTTTCCCATGAGAGAAAGAATGGTAGTGTAACGCCCTGAAAATCGGGGGGTTGAGTATAAACTCAACTCCCGAGTTCCAGAACATCACTTATGCAACAAAATGAATGATGATTGAATGTTGACTGTATTCGTGCATTGAACATGAGTGAGATTAAGCCAAAACAGCATATCATACTCCAGAGACAGTGAAATTGCAAGCGGAAGACTGTGATAGATAGATAAAATATATAAACTATGATGAGTCTCCAGAGTGTGATAACATTACCAGGTTAAATAATTACAAGTATAGTTCTAAAATATACCAAATGTGAGGAAGTGTAATGTCTCCTATCCCAAGTACCATAGCCCTGTCAAAACAGTATCAGGTCTTCATTGACCTGCCAGAGAGATACAGATAGGAGAACTCCTCCTATCATCATAGAAGTACGGCTCTGCTTCACAAGCATCGCCATCACATGAAACTCAACAAATCTGGTTGGTGTGTACAACACCGTCCCGTAACGTGGGAGTGAGTGATCAACTCAGTGGAACAACAAAGCATAGGTTAACATGTTATCAACTCAGTCAAGCAGTAATGATAAAGCAGTACAATCAAACAATTCTAACTATTCTTATTTAATACAAGTATGAAATGACATGATGTATGCCCTTGCCAAACCACCCTCATGCGACATCATCTTACGTTCGCGAATGCGTCCATCCCTCAGTGCTCCACATCTACCAGGCACATGCAGTGCGATGATGAGCATGATTACCGAGTAATTATTAGTTCATTTCAAACAGCAGTATTGGAAAACTAAGGTACCTCCCTTATATCATTCCCAAGTATGATCCATCCTAGGGTCGTCAATCCTAGTTAATCTCATACGGTATTATGGTTCGAGAGGCATCGCGAAGGCATCGCAAAGGGCTCGTCACCCGTCAGCATGGATACAGATCTCACCGTATGCGGCTCAATTGCTGACCGTCAGTTCGAGTACAGGTCTCACCGTACTCGGCTCAATCGCTGGCCGTCAGCTCGAATACAGGTCTCACCGTACTCGGCTCAACTCATACTCTAGTTGCTGTGAAGGGCTCGTCGCCAATCACAGACCTTGGAGTATACTCGAAGATACTACAGAGGACTCGTCGCCCGTCAGCACGAGTACAGGTCTCACCGTACTCAGCTCTCGCCGTAAGTATCGACAGCTCGAATACAGTGTCCCATACCACCGTATTCGGCTCACGAGTTTGGGTTGCTCAATGGTCACTACGGGGAGGCACGTGGCCCCAGCGTAGGCCGATAGCTCGACCATGGTGTCCCATACCACCATGCCCGGCTCATGAGTCTTAGCGGATCGAGGTACCATGGTTAAAAGGGATTTCACTTGTAAGTTTGGTACCCTAGGTTCAACAGAGGCGACCAAACATGGTGAACATACATTAGACAAATCGGGTTACTTGACGAGCTCGGCTAGCTCGAGCGCACAACAAGTTGAACGACATGAAGTGCATAAGCACTTCGCGTGGCCAACCACTATCGTCAACTGAAGTACGACTCGGGTTCGTCGAACACATCTCACGTGGCAAATGAATCACAGCCATGAATACAATTCTGGTACCGATTGTCTGGACTATAATCATAGCCCCAAACACAATCAAGTGCAAATAGATAAAGCAGTAGTGAATCAAGATTCAACTCATCCAATCAAGGTCTGGTATTATCCGTTTAGGGCTGCCAGAGCTGTTGCACGCACTCGTTGCTCCACTCCCCCATCACCCATGACGGATCATACAACGTAAATATAAATTTAAACATATGCATTACATAGTTAAAATCATAAAGCAGTTGAGCATGTTATGAAGCACAACACAAGCATGAGTTTGTACATGTTCAATTCCTAATCACACAACTATCCAAGGAGATCATACACATAGTTAAAAGAGGTTAAGAATCATATCTCAACACCCTTATACATTACAATTTGCTAACTACTACTCATTCAGACATTTCAAGAAACACTTAAACAAACATACATCAACATACATGACATATGTCGATCACATAGGCATTAGGCCAAATCCTTTCACTAGGGAGTTGCCCCAATCATGACACGCGTACACCCACGACGGATAGTCATGGCAAGCAGGAATCCAAGTTCCATATTCATTCAGTCATTTCCATAAACACTTGGGCCACACATTTTAATATAAGTAGTGTATATAGGCCGTGGCGTGATTTAGAGCAAATCCTTTCGTCAAAGGGGTATCGCCAATACAACAATCATATATCCATGACAATTATTCATGTCGAGCACGAATGAGAATTCTATACTCATTCAGTCATTTTCCCAAACACTTAGAATACACTATTACAACATACATGGTATATGTTAGCAAAACATGTATTAGGGCTATCCTTTCGCCAAGGAAGTATTTTATTCATGTATAATATATTCATACAGCAAATAATCATGGCAAATACATCTCCAAAATTTATACGTATACGGTACTTTCTAGAATACACAATTTCAACATACATAGTGTATATAAGCAAAACATGTATTAGGGCGAGTCCTTTCGCCAAATAAGTATTTATCCACATATAATATATTCATACAACAATTAATCATGTCAGACACATTTCCAAAATTTGTACGTATACGGTACTTTCTACAAATACCTAGAGTATGTAGAATTCCATATTTTTCATCTTTAATCGAAACGGAAAACAGACAGCACTTTGTACATGTGCAATTGCATGCAGATCATGAATCTATCATTATCTGACATTGAAAGCGTTGAAAACCATAACCTATACACCTAAAGTCTGCACCTTTTGTCGTAGAATCGTAACGGAGTTGATAGGTTTGCTAAGCTTCCGTATTCGGCAGTTTGGTAACCTATAGAACGAAATAGGTTAGCTATTTCATAACCTACAACCACCCAAGCCCCAAATCAGATTTGGGTTAGGGCTTCTTACCTAGAAATGACGCCAGAAACGCTGGGAAAGCGATGAGAATCAGGCGGTGGAGCTCGTACAGCGGCAAGGAAGAGTGGCAGGGAGATTCTCCCACATCTCCCACACTTTCTCTCTCTTTTCTCTCTCTTTTCTCTCTCTCAACCTCAAATTCGTATGGTTGCCATGAGAGAGGGGTTAAGGTCCTTATATAGCCTAAAAACTAACCGAAATAGACTTATGTTCAAGGTATACTTACATTATAATCAAATCGGCATTGTTTCAGCTTAAAAGAGGGTTTCTGGCGGCCCTCCTTGAGCCAAAGGTCGGACTTAAGCTCACTAATGCTGGATCTACGTTCTATTAAGTTTTCGTTTCGGTCGGGATTCCAGATCACGCGTGGCGGACCAGTTTCAGTTCAACGGTCAGTGGGCCATGATCCGAAATTCCAAGTACATGTAAATGTTCCTGAAATTTTTCCTGATCCGAGGGTGTAATTTGGTCTGATTCTGACGGTCTGGTTGCTTAACACTGATCCGCAAGCGAATGGTGCCAGATCACTATTGAAGATATTTATTTTGTAAAGAAAACAGAGGTTTTCACACTCCCTCGCTCCGGACTCGAGCGAATGGCCGTGGGACATCGTCTGGACTTGATTTCCGAGATGGTTGTCAAGCCCAGCGAGGCGGTCCTAGTTCCTTAAATTCGTGTTAATCGGACTCCCGACGTGCGGTCTAGATCCGATACGGAGTTTCGAGATGCTCTCGAGAGCAGCCGGGTAATGAAATTGATCCTAGATTTTAGGGTAACCTAGCGTCAATGATTCTACAAGTTTTGGGTCTTGCAGATCATATTTAAAGTGATTGGTGCTAATTTCACAGGCACTCTAGTTTAACACTAGCTAAATCTCGCCTAATTTCTAAAGGATTTAGTCCTGTAAGATTTCTGTCTGAGATTGTACTTAGGCCTTTGTAGTTTGTATATAAAGTGATCCAAGTTTTACTACTTAGCTAGTTTAAGTTAGTGTCTAGGGCGAAATTGCTTTGAAAAATTGAAAACACAAGGTAGTGAAGGGTGGGATTTGTGAAGAAAATGGTTTTAAAAGGGATTTGAGGCTTTAATTGAGCGTTTGGGAAGTTAAACCTGTGTTAGGATTGACCCATCTCCTAAGGACGTCTAATTCCAGGTTGGTAAAAATCTGGGATGTTACAGGTAGAAATTGAGAAAATAGCCATAATAAACTCGAATAGGGCTATGAAAAAGTGGAGAAAAGGCAAAAAAGGGATGGGTTCTTTGGTTCTCCACAGATTTGAGCCTCACAGGAGGTTGTAAAGGCTCAATGAAAGGGAATAAAGAGGGAAGATGAAGAAAGAGGATGGGTTAGTGGGTGCACACGAATTTGAGACTCAAATGGGGGGTTTAATAGCTCAAACGGGAGAGAATGGAGAGGGTAGGAAGTTGTAGTAGAGAGATTTCGAATGTGTGGTGAAGGTGGTGCATGAAAATGAAGGAAGAAGAGGTTGGAGGGGCGATTTCTGTGAAAAATCAGAAATTTGGGAGAGAAAGGAGAGCTTCGGGGGGAGGGGGGTACTTTGTGAAGGAGGGGTGACCTAGGAGGGGTTTTAATCGAAAACCCAAGCATCAGGGGGCCACATTACACCCCAAACATGGTCGGCCCGAGCGGGCCGCCCGGCCGAGCCCGCTGGTCGGCGAGGCCCTCGCCGGTCTCTGGACCTTCTGGAGAGGGCTTGCCACTTGGGCGAGGTCCTCCCCTATGGACTCTAAAAGGATGTGGGTCCCACCATGGGTCCCCCTGAAAGTGCCCCGTTTGGCCCCTGACTCCGTTTTGAGCCGTTTTGGGTCATTTCGGGTAGTTTCTGATGTATATTCGCAAGTACCGATTTTCAACGGCTGGGATGAGGTAAATTATGGTCTAAACCCATCAAGTGATGGTCTAGGGGTGATTGGGATCGACTCATGCGATCATGGATGAGGACGGACCCGATCTTGGCGACCATTTCGGTGAATTTCGCCAATTGGCGAAATTGGGACACCTATGACTGTTTCTACATTTCCTCGCACCCACCTAAGTTGAAATGCATCAACGTACGTCGTGTGACCATAACTCAGGTCCGGTTTAATCCAAATCATGCTCTGATACCAACTTGTAGTACCCTGAAAATCGGGGTCGAGTAGCAACTCAACTCCCGAGTTCCAAAACATCACTTATGCAACATATATGCTTATGATTAAATGTTGTCTGTGTTAGTACATTAATCATGAGTGGGATTATACCAAAACAGTAATTCATACTCCAGATCAAGTTGTAAAATGCAAACGGAAGACTGAAAGACATAAATAAACATATATAAGTCAAAAGATCATGATCGGTCTCCAAAGTATGAATACATCACTGAGTCACTATATACATGTAATAGTCTCAAAATCAGAATGTCAAACAGTACAACTACAATGATAATCTCTGTAGCCCCGTCGATCTGGATGGCCTAAGCGAAGCCGCCAGAGAACTGCATATAAGAGAACTTGTCCTGATCATCATAGTAATTAGGATCCGCCTCTGGGGACACGTCGTCATCTGAAATCAAGACAGGGTCTGGTTGGTGTTTAAAATACCGTCCCGTAACGTGGGAGTGAATGATCAACTCAGTGGAACTATACAGTAAAGGTTAACATGTTATCAATTCAGTCAAGCAGTAATGACAAAGCAGCAAAATCAAACATCCCTGAATACTCTTATTAATGCAAGAATGATATGAATAATGATGCATGCCCTCGCCTACACTCCCTCATGCGACACCATCTTACGGTCGTGGCATGCTTTCTTCCCTCTGTGCTCTTCAACCCGGGGCACATGCAGTACGATGTTATGAGCGTGATTACCAAGTTTTTATTAGTCCTTTTCATACAGTAGGATTGGAAAATTAAGGTACCTCCCTTATATCAATTCCAAAATAATGATCCATATAGGGTCGTCAATCCTAGTTAATCACATACGATAGGCAAGTTCGGGTCACTACTACCAACACCCTACCAACTGACAGTCTATTTTCGAAGGCTCGTCGCCAACTCGACTGGGGACCACAGCCAGGATGTGCCGGGGTAAGCTTATTTTATACTCGAGGTCACTCCACCAACGCCCTACCAACTGGCAGTCTATTTTCGAAGGCTCATCGCCAACCCGACTGGGGACCACAGCCAGGCTGCACCAATGGAGGCCGACAGCTCGAATACAGTGTCTCATACCACCGTATTCGGCTCACGAGTTTTTAGTTGCTCATTGGTCACTACGGGGAGGCTCGTCGCCCCAGTGTAGGCCGACAGATCTTGACCACGGTGTCCCATACCACCATGTCCGGCTCATGAGTCTTAGCGGATCGAGGTACCAAGGTTAACGGGGTTTTCACTGGTGAGTTCGGTACCTTAGGTTCAACCAGGGCGTCCAAAAATGGTGATCATACATCGGGTCAATCGAGTTACTTGACGAGCTCGACTAGCACGAGCGCCCATCGAGTTGATCGACATGAGTGCATAAACACTCCGTGTGGCCTAACCATTATCGACAACTCTAGTATGGCTCGGGTTCGTCAAACACGTCCTACGTGGCGAATGAATCTCAGCCACGAACTCAAAGCCTGTTACCGATTGCCTGGACCATAGCATAGCCCCATACACATTCAACCTTAACTAAAAAGCATGTGGAGTAGTCAGAACAGAAGTAACCAAGTAGTCCAATCATATTATCAAGCATGTTATAAGATGCAACATAAACAAGAATCCATATACATGCTTTTCACAAGTAAAGCGAAGAAACTAAACAACTCGTATGGAGGAAATCATACACATCCCTAAGGTAGTTGAGAATCCTATCTCAACCCCCATATACAGTACAATTCACCAAATACTTACTCATACAAACATTTTATCAAACACTTATACTACACCTATCTACCTACATGACATATGTTGATTGTTAACATGTACTTGGACAAACCCTTCCGACAAGGAGTTGTCACATACACAATCATCATGTACTTGCATCCTATAGCCACGGTAGGCATAAATCACAATTTCAGATTCATTCAGTCATTTCAACAAACACTTAGACTACACCCTCCATCATACATATTATATATTAGTTTTCATACAAATAAGGGCAAATCCTTAGTCATGGCGAGCATGAATGCAAATTCTATACTCATTCAGTCATTTTCACAAACACTTAAGCTACACATAATAACATACACAACGCATGTTGATATAACATGTATTAGGGCTAATCCTTTCGTCCAGAAGTTGATACACATGCATCTAGCATATATAGACAATAATTAATCATGGCAAGCACAAATCTGAATTTCATACGTATATGATATTTTCTACAAATACGAGGAATACAGTATATTCAACCTAGCTAACGTATAACTGAAAAATGAAACGGACATCACTTTATGCATGTGAAATAGCATCCACGTCAAGAATCTATCATTAACTGACATTGAAAGCTTTGAAAACCATAACCTATACGTTTATAGTCCGCACTATACGCTGGTAAACGCGTAACAGAGTCATTTTAGACACTTAGTCTTTGTCAACGGTGGATTGGTGACCTATAGCATGAATTAGATTAGCTATTTCATCATTTCAACTATTTGAAACCCTAGAACAGATTAGGGGTTGAATTTCTTACCTAAGAACGAGATCGATAGCTTCGGTAGAGCGGTACGAAAGCGGTGGTAAGGCACGTGGAGTGATGGGATTGAATCCCAGGGTTGAACTCTAACTCTCCTTCTCTCTTTCCCTCTCTTTTCTCTCTTTTCTCTCCTAGGGTTTCCCAAATTCGTATGGGATGAGAGAGTGAGGGTTTCAAGCCCTTATATAGGCCTAAAACTGATGGGAATGACCCTAGGGTCAAGGTATACTTAGGTTATGTCCAAAGAGCGTCTGTTTTAAGCTCAACGGAGCACTTCCAGAGTCCCCCCTTGAGTCAAAGGTCGGACTTAAGCTCCCTGACCATGGATCTAGGTTGAGTTAAGTTTTTGTTCCAATCGGGTTTCTCAGATCGCATGTGGCGGACCAGTTTCAGTTCAACGGTCATCGAAACTCGATCAGGGTTACAATTATAATGCCATGTATGGAAAATTTCTCCTGATCTGAGGGTGTATTTAGGTCAGATTCTGACGGTCTGAATCCTTATATTTGGCCCACAAACGACAAGTCTCAGATTACTTAAATTTAGAATTTTATTTCTAAAATATCCACGTTTCTCACACAGTTCACTCCGGGCTTAAGCGAATAGCTTCGGGACACTATCTGGACTTGATTTCTGAGGTGGTGGTCAAGTCCAGCAAGACGGTCTTAATTATATAATTTCATATTAATCGGACTTTCAATGTGCGGTTTAGATCCGATACGGAGTTTCGTGATGCTCCCGAGGGTAACTAGGTAATGAGATTGATCCTAGATTTTAGGGTAACCTAGCGTTAATGATTCTACAAGTTTTGGAACTTGCAGATCATATTTAAAGTGGATCAAGCAGATTTTGCAGCTAATCTAGTTTAACCCTTAGTTAATTTTGTCTAATTCCTGAAGGATTTGGTCCTGAGTGATTTCTGCCTGAGGTGGTACTCGGGTCTGTGTACGGATTTTTCCGGGACGTTACAATTTCTTATAATCAAACTAGAATCAAAGATAGTTCAACTTAAACATGAATCAAAGCAATAGAAAACATCCAATCATGCTACAAGCTTCACCTCTTAGCCCTAGCTAAAAGGTTTAGCCAACCATAAACATGATTGAACTCGAATATCTTAAGAAAAGCATAAAAACAACTAAGGAAAGGGAAAAAAACTCTTGGCAACGGCTTTTCCATGCTTTTGCTTCACTCCACAAACCCTAGAAGATGCCTAAGAACATCATAGGGAGTCCTATTTAAAGTTGTGGAACTCCAACTTTCGCACCTAGTTGGAAAACTCTAAAAATCGCATCAAATTTACGCAGTTTTCCAAAATAGGCTTCACTTTGCGTAATTTCATAAAATGACCCAGAGTTTTAAAATATGCTTCTTTAGGACACTTTCAGGAATATGTTTATTTTTAGGACAATTTCAGGATTCCTTTTCTTCACTTTAAATATTTGATTCTCGTCATTCCTCACTTGGTTTTCTTGGATCTTTAGCATGTGAATTCTTCAATCTTGGCCTTCTAAGATCCATCCCTTGCCTTGGTGATTCTTGAGTATTAAATCCATGCTTTTAGCACCTTTTTCAATCCAAGCTGTTAAATTCACCTTGCAAAACAAACATGAGTAAAATAGAACATTAAGCATTATCATGTTTATAAAACCAAGTAATAAATGGGGTCCAATATGCAATATTTGACCCTCAACAATGCCCAAGCCTTAAAGATAGATAGCACAATGCTAATAATACAAAGAGGAGAGTAGAAATGGCAAACTCGACAAGAGGAGAGTAGCAATGGCCAATTCAACAAAGAGGAGAGTAGCAATGGCTAACTCAACAAAGAAGAGAGTGGCAATGGCTAACTCAATAAAGAGGAGAGTGGCAATGGCCAACTCAATAAAATGAGAGTAACAAGGGCTAACTCAACAAAATTAGTAAAGGCAAGGGCAAGGCTTGTATCCATCGCCCCATATAAATTTATAAAGACCACTTGTAATTAAAGTCATATAATTCCCAAAGGATAAACAATTGATGGTGGTAAAATTATATGATCACAGGGAGAGAATCATAGTAACATAAAAACATGTAAAAAGGCAATTAAATCATACCAACTTAAATTAAGGTAAACTTAAAGGATAAAACCCTCACCTGTTTCATTTAAATTGTCTTTAACATTGTTAAATGTTTGTAGACATACTTTAGACTTGATTTCGATGATATATCACAAAAATCTGTATAGTTAGGGTTTATTCTAGGATATATTTATGACTTAGGGTTAGGTTTGATCTTAATTATAAATCAATAACAAGGATTTAAATAAGTCAATACTTAGATAAGTAATTTACCTTGCTTACCAACTATTGGAGCATAAAAATTTGATTATGAAAAGAGGCTTCAAGAAGAAGAAATGGAAAAAAAAAAGTGGAGAGTAAAGGTGAAAAGGGGGATGAGTTGCGCGGGACCTGAGATGCGCGGGATCTGAGTTGTGCGGGTCCACACAACTCGCCGTAATTGCGGTAAGTCGCTCAACTCTCTTCGAAAAATGATGAGTTGGAGATGCGGAGTGGGGTCCACGGCATGAGATTCAAGGGCTCACACATGCGGAAGCCTATAAATACCCCCTACCCCCTTCATTTGGAGGATCGGATGTTCAGAAGATCAGTGCCTCTGACTGGTATTGAAGATGGAGAGAAGGAGAGGGAGTGCGGAGTGCAGAAGGCTGGTCGGGCCGCGCCACTCCTTACGAGTTACGCGGGCCTGCGCAACTTCTTGGCCCGCGCAACTCATGGGGGTGGTTGTGCGGATATTCTTTGAGACAACACTATGTTGCATTTTCTCAAGTCTTTAGGCCATTCCAGGTGTTTTAAACTGATTCAGGCACTCCTTTATCATGTTAATGAGGGACGAATTGCACAGAAAGCCCGCACAACTCATCTCCCCTGGAGATATGACTGACATCAGCTGAAATGCTATCGAAATTTATATTTGAATCTATTTGATACTTGCACTTTTGCATTTTCTAGAAATTCTATCCCGGAATCAGATGATCAAAAGGATGTAAAGAACTTAGAATGAATAAATTTGATGATTGTTCTCTTTTCTTTCTTTTTTTGTTATTATTGAGTGAGATAATTCCCCAAATCAAATACTTTTCATTTCTGGTCGAAACAAAATGGCGACTCCAATGGGGATCGAACCCAGAATCTCTGCTGGGGAATATCTTTCTTAATATTGATTTTAAGAATGACCCAGAGAATTTCATCACTGTTTGGTGTCCTATAAGGCACCAAAATGGTGACTCTCGATGGGGACATCCTTCCTTTCATCTCCATGATAGAATACGCTTGTAAACGAATACTAATCAATGTCAGATATGTTCTCTGACAGAGAAAATTACAAACGACATACGTATCCAAGCTATAAATTTCAAGAGAAATGGCGATCTTGGCAAGAGAAACGATCTTCTACTTCATACCAATAGGATTTGTAGTTAAGTATGCCCCTGACCGACCCTCGACCTAGCAAGAGTAGTTTGCATCAAATAGGAAAGACAAATTCCAATCTACTGTAGGGGTCGTAACAGTCTCCCCAATAGTGAAAGAAAACGAGAACAGTTGGATTGTGATGACACGCTAGAGATCGAAATATGCAGCCAGGATGAGTCCATCAATGCCAAGAGCTAGAGGGCCTGTGACATGAAATGCGGCAAAGAAAAATCTTCAATTTGCTCTCCCAGTAATATAGCCTAGAAGATCTCCACCCTCATCCTCACAGAAAGAACCTCCAGCCTTACCTGCTGCAAGTATTTGATGGACCAAAAAGTAAAATGATAAGTCACATATGCAGGGTTCGTCGATTTATGTGTCACCTCAAAGTCTATAGCCTCGCACCGTATCGCAATCAGTCAAATCTTAGAGTACGGAAAGATCAAACAAAACCCCCTTTCCAATAAGCACAATTACTCTGACCTATTTTTGTTCTACCCCGATGACCGCCTCTGTAACACCCTGGTTCCCGGAACCCGAGTACACTACTTATTTTCCAAAAACCCAAGTGTTAACCTTTAACGGTAACTCAAATTTCACGTACATTTTTTTTCTTTTTATCAGAGTTTATAACTAGCGTAATATGAGCAATCAAGTATAAGAGGGAGTCCAAATGTGCAAATCCAAATATTACAAGTAGTTACCTGAAAACTTATACAAACTAATGTCTTAACCTCTACAAACATAACAGTATAAATTAAAACACAAATAAAGTCAGGAATGGAGAGTCGTAAGATCATCCAGCTCCTCCCATTCCACCTGAACACCAGCATACCATCATCTGCGTCTCCTGCACACTGAGTACGGTTCGATAGCGTTAATGGCTATCCAGTGAGGTATAACCCCCCAAGATTTATCGCAACATCAAGATAATTAAGCATAGTTATCAAAGACAGTATATAACAAATATTACACGACGATTATCAGGGAAATCAGATAAGGTTCATCAGACACGCATTCATTAAATAAATCACACAAGATAATCTTATTTAAATGCATGGATGCATGCACATGCTCATAGCCCTGGGGATGTACATCCAGCTGGTAAAAAGTCGTCCAAGGAGAACTAGTCACCCGGAAAAGACTATGATATATAGATCGCCCAAGGAGGATTAGTCACCCGAAAAAATACGCAAAGGTACGCCCAAGGAGAACTAACCACCCGAAAAAGATCGTAATAATATATAGATCGCCCAAGGAGGATTAGTCACCCGAAAAAATACGCAAAGCTATGCCCAAGGAGAACTAACCACCCGAAAAAGACCATAATATATGCCATGAAAATGCATGATTAGCCCAAGCATTATTATTCCAATTTCAAACAATCACTTTAAGAAAGCTCAATGGTCACTATGGGGGGTTTGTCACCCAGTACAGACTGACAGCTCAGGCATAGTGTCCCATTTCAACATCCCTGGCTCGTGAGACTAACAAATAGGATGTTTAAAGGTGATCTGCACAACTAGTGGTCAATCATAGTTCTCCAAGTGCAACATACCACTGCAAAGTTATATAAAATAAATCATCAAAGCCTCATAGGGCAATTATTCCATCAAAGCTGCAAGGGCCAAATGTTCAATACTGATCCGATCAGAAGGGATTATTCGCTAAAACCAATAGGGGCCCAAATGATTCCTGAGATGGTAAATTCACACCAAACATTCCTTTTTGCCTATTAGACACAATGGCCACTAATTCGAGGACCTTCAAGCATTCTATCAAGTAATCACATATAACATTTTAAATTACGTCTAACATTGATAGTGCAAGCATGTTTGAAGCATTTGTTTTAAATTAGGGTAGAAGTATTTAAATCACATCGCATGTTCAAATATTGAATTTAATTCCAAATCATCAGTCATTTATAAGAAATCAAATCAATAAGAGTGATGAATCACATTAAGCAATCAATAAGATAACTGAATGAAGATGAATGAATAAGCTAACTATCATGATTACGAAAAGCTTGAAGGGTGATCCTCACCTCTAGTTACGATTTTCCTAGATAGAAGGTAAGGAGGTTGAGGAGAAATTGGGATTTTAGATTTGAACTATGATTGATGGATTAAATATAACTCGATTGAACTCGATGTCAACACAACTCTAGCCTTCTCCAAATCAAACATAATGAAACAGAAAATGTGATATTAGACTACATCTAAAATAAGATTAAGAATTTAATTAACCAACTAAAGGTTTAATGAGATACCCAATCAAAGGTTTGAGAGAGAGACTCACCTAGTTGACTCGGTTGAACTGAACTCAACCCTTTTTAACCAAAAACATTCCCCAAGTGGCCTGACTTGGCAATTCATTGAGTCGACTCGCTTAGACTCAGTAGTCACGCCCCTACTCAATTCTTCTAGTCTTTTCATTTCCCTTTTTTCCTCTTTCTTTCTTTCTCTCACTCTCATTCCTTTCTTCTTTCTTCTCTCCTTACCAAAACATCTAACAGCTACCTGACTCAACCGAACATAACCCAACTCACCGAAATCTGGTGAGATGAATTGAGTCAGCTCAGGGGCGAGATGTTGACTCGGCACCCCGATTTCTTTCTTCTTCTCCTACTTCTTCCGTCTCTACATCGCTTCTCTGCCTAAACGGCTTGCACCAGGCCTAAATTTGAAGCAAGTCTGTGACTCAGAAACCCAACTCGCTTGAGTGAACACGACAGCAATTCAAATCAGCGAGTCAAGAACTCGACTTGACAGTGACTCAGATGAGCACAACGAGCGACCGATCTCCTCTTCTCAATATTCTCTCTCGATTTCTCTCCTATCCATCTTCTTTTCTTCTCAACCTTCCCTCTCTTAGTCAGGAACACCCTAGGACGTCGAACTCAGCCCGAGCTTATGGCGACTCAGACCGAGTCAGATCAACCCAATGCAGCAACCGACTTGCCCCACCTCTCACCATCTTCTTCTTCTTCCTCTTCTTTCCATCTTCTTCATTTTTATTCTTTCTTCTCCTTTCTATTCTTTTGCTTGGTTCGTATTAACCAGGCCATAGCTCAGCCCTGAGTAGAGCGAGTGAGTCAACCCGACTCGGCCTCCATCTCCTCTCATCGTTCCCTCTCTCTTCTTTCTTATACTTTCTTTCTTCGCCTTTCTTTCTCTCTCTTCCTTCTCCCATTTTCACTCTCCGCACGACCAGACAAGAGGAGTCTGGACTCAGACTTCACTATGCAGCCTGAAATGCTCGAACCAATGAAGAAGATAGGCGGGGAAGAAGGCAACCATTAATAGTGTCTTCACCATCACTGTCTCATCCGCCAATCCGACTCTTTTAGTAGGTCTGTAGGGACCTTAGAAGCTTAGAGGATAGAAGGAATGAAGCTTTTGCATCATTTGAATGGTGGATTCGAGCTCTAAAGAAACGGCTCGTTTCAGAAAAACTGGGAATGACTGTCGCAACTGCAGTTTCGCTCCTAGGAACTAGGGTTTTTAGGATTTTCACCGATAAAATATCTTATTTTGGATGATCTAGATTGATTTGGATGGGCTTTTAAAAGCAAACCAGGGGTGAGATTGTGTCAGCCTGTGAACAACGGAGATTCTTTCCGCTGTTTTGTAGTTGTGAAGCCCTAAAATGAGGGATGCATAGAGGGCTAGGATTAGCTGAAATGGACGGCTGAGATGGTTGGGAGAATTTCGCTTAGGACTGCCAGCTCCGCAAGATGAAATGGATTTCCATTTCGAGAATGCATCGTACGTGCATTGGTTTGTGCTAGGGATCGTAAGAACACATGTGCATATCAGTGTGGGATCAGACCTAGGTTCGGACGGATTTGAGTCCCCTACACGTGGACGGTTTAGATCAGTCCAACGAACGATGATTATGGCTCATCGATCACAACAGCGGACGGCTATCCGTCATTGGTGGGAAAAAAATCAAAAGGAAAAGGGATTTCCTTTATTAGGCTCGACTCAAACCTAGTTTGACCCGATTTCAAGTTCAGTGCATCGTGAGTGCACATTATTGCGTACACACATGACCAAAAATGGGGTCCATAGGATGTTCGTGGGAGATCCGCTCCATTCACTCATCTTGGACACAACTGTTGTGTTACTAGGTCCAAGATGAGGCGGATCTAACGTTTAGGTGATCGTAATGTTTGATCTATGTGCCTAAATGGTATCATTTGACGATCCTCGAAGTTTTGATGGTCGGATCTTTTCATATGAAGGTTTAGTTAGTAGTCTAAGGTTTTTCCTAGTCTAGATGAGATTTATTAGTAGAGTGATTAGTTATATGCTTAATTGCAGTGTCAAGTAATTGGTTTCTAAAATGCATAGTGTGAATAGGATGAACGGTGGATCTAATGGGTTAGATTGTAAAACTGGTAACTTACATCTTCATTGGTCTAGTCGTATTGAGCACTAACAATTATAAGGTTTGTAACCCAATTTAAGGGAAGTTTAGCCGCTACTTTTATAATTAGAGGACCGTATATCTCAAGTGAATGAATGATCTCGAATTGAATGGTTGGATTGTTTCATAATGGATTTCCAATTGTGCATACGCCCTTTAGCATTTTTAGATAAGTCTTATGGTTAATCTTGATGATTAGATGCCTAATCAGGTGATGTAAAGTCTCAATCTACTATCTGACCTCGAATTCAATGATTGATTTTTAAACTTCAACGGTTAAGTGTTCTAGGATTTGTTTTCGAGTGGAGTCCATAGTAAATTTAGGGGCCACATGACATAATGGTGGAGATCAGGTATATGAATTGTCAGGTTGAGGGTCGTGGGTCCACTGAGCAGATTTGACGGTTTATGCTTCAATATTGATACTGGAAAGTTAAATTCACCTCTCAAAGAAGTTGAAATTCTAAAATAGATTTCTCTAATAATGTGATGGTCTATCTAGAGTATTAACCTGTAGATGGCTTGATCCCTGGGTGAAGACTAATGGCAACAGCCCGATTTAGGCTAGGATGAAGGTGAATGTCTAACCAAACTCGATTTGAGTTACTAAGTGAGGTCTACCTAGTAACACCCGAGTACTAAAAGCGACAGGGTGTTATAGCCTCGCCAAGAAATGAAGAAGCTACAGTATGCATGGCCGGAACAAGTAAAGACCCCCCGCCTACCACTGAAGATAAGTTAGCTGAAATGGCCCAAGCGCAGAAGGCGTTAATGGATGAGTGCAGGAATCTTTGGGAAGCTCTGGCCACTCTGCCGTATATTGTAGCCCAAATAATATCACCTCTAATGATGGCTACTATGAATGAGCAGGAACAACAGCCTGAAGGTTCTCAACCGCCTAGAGTGGGATCACACCTTTCCGTCCCTGTGACAAGAATTATAATGCAGGAGGAAGTGCGACAGGTGGTTGTGGAGGCTATCTGAATGGAAAGGGAGCGTGACAATACGGGAAGGTTCTGGTACCGAACGCCCATTCCTATGGTATTCCAGCCTGGCCCCATAATCAATACAGACTTAGGAATAGATGCAGGATGCGTTTATGTCAAATTTCTTTTCATCGGACCGAGATGTTAACATTGCAAAGTTAGCATTTATAAGACAAAGGGAAAATGAGTCTG
The DNA here is from genome assembly GCA_021015155.1 of Magnolia officinalis. Lineage (NCBI taxonomy): Eukaryota > Viridiplantae > Streptophyta > Magnoliopsida > Magnoliales > Magnoliaceae > Magnolia > Magnolia officinalis. The sequence goes on from JAJHSJ010000012.1 coordinate 49,789,414, forward strand.
TGGAGAAATTCATCAGTAGGTGAAAGACCTTAGGAGCATCATGCCAGTAATTACCTGAAGAGAGAACATGTGAAAATGTGTCTAAGCTCTATGAAGACAAGGATTGCATTCGGACTTACTGGCACCAATATAACGACTTTTCGAGACTTGGCGACCAAGGCGCATGCACTTGAGTTAATGACTAAAAAGATGCCAGCCTTCCAAGTCAGAACCGAAAAAAGAGGGTCAAACAGGGTAGTAGTGAATGTTGTTGACCAAGAGAAAAAGAAAAACACCTTCTATGATAAGAGAGAAATGAAGGGAAAAGAAGATTCAGACCGGCGTAGGGATTATAAGAATGACAAGCGACCGCGACCATACGACTCACATAGAGAGTATGCGTTCAATAGAGAGGATGTGTTGCCAATGATGGAGCAATTACTGGCTGCTGGAACCATCAGGCTACCTTCACCAAGATATCCAGAAGAGGTTGAAATGACTAAAGAAAGGAATTACTATCATTACCATCGCTGTTTGAGGCATTAGACAGAAGATTACTTCACACTAAAGAATATATTGCAAAGAATGATAAGGTAAGGAGAAATAGTCTTGAAAAAGGATGATGAACAACGTCGAAAGGTAGTCATAAATATGACGTCCGTAAGTGGATTGTCAGTGACATCCGATAGAAGAGTCGATCTGGAAGATCTGCCTTCTGTCGACCACCAAAACAATGAACTAGTAAAGCAGTTCATCGATTAAAAGAAAATTCTGGGGGCATCTGCATTCGAAGACGATAACAGGCTTCGCGTGATGAGTCGATGCCCAGTAATAGACAAAATAGGGGTATCGTAGCTTAAATGCCCCGATAAAGAAGTAAATGAGATGAAAGATATGAAGTTGCAACAAAAAGCACTCTTCATTAGAGGCATAAATGGGCGTCGGCACACCCATATTCAGCCATTGACAATAAGCCAATAAATGGGCGTCGGCACACCCATATTCATCGGCACAATACCTTCAAAACCAAAAGGGGGCAAGGCAGGTAATAAAAAACTATAGAATGTATTCCTCTTTCTATATGAATAAATGCAGGTTTTCAGGTATGTCAATAATTGTCGCCAATGATTATCGCCAATGATTGTCACCATTGATTATCGCTAAATGATTATTATCGAAGTGCCAGTGACTATCATGATTGTCACCATTGATTATCGCTAAATGATTACTATTATCATGATACTGATACAAGGTCATTTTATTATTTAAATTTATCGAAATTAATAGTACCGCCAAGCTGATATACCATTTTAACCATAAGATTTTGTTGACTATCATCAGTAAGCGCGATATATTAATTTCGATTCATTATCATAGCGAGGCCAGTTCATCATTTGCTGCAGCAGAATGAGCTTATAAAGCCATATACAAAGGCGCAACAGTAATGACGATCTATCAAGTTTGACAGTGAGAAAAACGCAGCTATGAAGCCGAATACGCATAAGGCTTATCATTATTGGCGATGGCAATATGGCAAAACTATATGGGTAGCATTGTCGCCTGTGGCCATAAAAAGCCTGAAAAGAGCATCACGCGCACCCATGCGGGCAGTGACCTATGTCGTCTGTACAGCTTCAAGGAACGTCACATGGGCGGCCAGAGAGCACCCCCTCATGAATGGGTCTGACCTTACAGACGAAGGAAAAATGAGTCTCTAAAGTAAGATGACTCCCCAGATCCCTTGTTTGAATTCAGTAGTAACGCGTGAGGATAGGTCTCTGAAGTAAGATTACCCTTCATTGATGGACTGACGACCTTGGATTTGGTACCCCACGATAGCCTTGTGCACCCCGCGAACTCTAGAGAGTTACCGTGGCTAACCCTGTACGTAAATCCTATTGAGTTCACTGCCCCGGTAGCTTCACTAGGCCCATCTGATGGATCGTGGTTTGTGAACTCCCTGGCCGCAATAAGCCCCGTGAACTCTAGAGAGTTACAGCGGTCATTCGTGTAAGACTAACTCCAACTACTTATGAGTCTAAATTGTGATTGCTCCAACTACTTACGAGCTTAAACTGTGTGTGCAACTAACTGGAACCAAAACTTAGTTCCGCCCATTCTAAAATACCACATAGGCGATACTATGCTAACAACTATAAATAGATTATTACTTTGATTAACATGTGTCTATCAAATATGCTTACGAGAATTGCTCAAGCCTAGAGATATTATGAATCTTGAATCAGCATATAATTCTGAAGATGCGTATGTTCATACATTTCATATAGAAATGCGTTATCAAAAATAGATGCAAGAAAGGCAAACTATTATATTTCCTATTCAAAGACAACAATGTCAATTTTGATTAGTACATTTGCTATTTTTTACTCTGAAAAGATGAATTTTCAATGATGATATGTTTCTCCTTTTGAGGAAAATGATGATGTCTTTCTGTCTCCTGTCTTTCTAATACTACAGGAGTACTGTCTCTTACAATTTGCAAGGGAGGAGGAGGATAAAATTGCAAAGAATCATCATTCTCTTCAGAAAAATCTGAAGATTCATAAGTATTCTTCAAAAGCGTACCAAAGGCTACCCATCCCTTAAGGGTATCAGCTGGTTTCGTTTCAAAGATGTGCCCTGTAGAAGAAATTTTCATTCAAAGTTGACCTGATAAAGGGGCGCGATCTGCTTCTTCGAAATGGCTAATGACTTGGTCTCTTTAGAAAATCCTTATGCGATGAGGGAGAATCCATACAACATGATTAACTGGATAACAATGCTTTACTAAATGATACTGATGAACCCACCATCACATCTAACAGTAAGAAGCACTGAAAGGGTAATCATAGCCGGGAATTATGAAATGTGATCTGGTGCGAATGATCAAGAGCTGCGTCCATACCAAAGCCCAATTATATGGTCCAATGTCGTAACTTCTCATTGCTATGGTAACGATATCGAGAGTCTCTGGTACCATTTGATCGAACCCAAACTGATGAGCAAACCTATTAGGATAGTATGGCTCGCGCCAGAATATATCGCCTTCTCTCCAAGGAAGGGTGTTGGATCAGATGGAGACAAGAAATGAATGTTCGCCAAATGAAATGGAATCATCATCAACAACTGCCACATCATCAAAATAGCTAGAGAAAGGGAATTGATAGAAATCAATAAGATCATTGCTCTCTATTTTTCTGGTGACCTAACCGTTCGACTTTTTGATCATCTCTCTCAGTTGATAATGTTGAAGAGGGGGCCGATCAGGTTGTAAGTACGCTCTGTCGGAGTCCGTGAATGTCCAAGGGAAATAAACTCTTAGCCAACCCATAAAGAAATGCCATGGAGCACAGACAGCAAAAGAGTTAGAAGAAGAATTTTTGGAACCAGAGATAGTGTCTCCGAAAGCACGATACAAGGAACACAGGAATGGGGGAGCCAGTGAGTATTTTCGGCCTTCCGCCATTGCAGCTGCGACCACGAAGAAGGATGGCCTGATAATGTCTGTCTGCTCGGAATCTGGGAATATCACTACACTTAGCTAGTAGGCTAAAAAGGCAGCCAGTTAGTAGGAGGAACTGTATTCAACAATGCCCTTAGTATTCTTACGAATGGTCTTAAAGTTCTTGGTGATTATGGCCTGCAAAGCTGTCGGGGTGAAGAAATAATCATTAAAATTAGACTGTATAAGATTAAAGTTGTGAATGAAGAAAGTATAAAGGAGATAATATACCACAATTTTTTAGAAAAGCAAGCTAGTTATTCGAGAGAAGTAATGCGATCAGGTTGAGGGAAGTTGGCTAGTGAACTGAAGAGTTCAAGAGTGGTCTTCAAAATTTTAGATTTGCTATCTCCTGTAGAAGCTAGATTGAGCTCTCCATTAGAGGGTACATAGGCATCAAAGATATTGCCCATAATGGGAAGACCTGCTATGCGAAGAAGATCCCATAAGGTGATACTCATTTTACCTGAAGGAAGGTGAAATGAGTTGGTGATTGGAGACCAATGGTTGAGGAAGTCTTTGAAGATAGCAACATCCCCATGAAAATGTTCTAACGTAGCTATGATTGCATCAGAGAGGTTGATTTGTTCCAGAATGGTGGTGTGCTTTTGAATGATAGTTCGAACCCAGGTGCTGTAGAAATTACGAAGAGATAGGAGTCCTATTGCTGAGAACTTTTCAGTGTTCCAAGGCAATCTTTCGGAGAAGAAGAGTTGTTGAGCGGTATCAAAATAGTGGGTAGGGAAAGGTTGGTGAGGATCGTGATATGGATGTAAAAATCTCATTTTATGAATCCTACCAGTTCTCTGACGGGGCTCGTTCTTTTCCAGATAACCTGTCAGAATTCTTGATTCTTTCATAATCCAATTGTCCACGGAGACAGATATTTCATCGATCGAATGGTTCACTGTGAAGAATTGACCAGTGAATCCGCAAGTTGATGAATAACAGTCAGTTTGTTGGTAAAGGGGTTATGAAGCTCTAAAGTTTCTTCGTTTATTTCTACGTATTTCCAAGAATGATGGAAAGGCTGTTTGGACCCTGAGGAAGATGGATGATTCTTTCTTCTCGAAGAGGATGCCGATGAGTGATGAATGATCTTGAACTTGAAGCTGTTGGGTTAAAGATGAAAATTTTGAAGGGTAGAAGTGATAAAGGTAGAAGAGAAGTTTGACAGAGTTTTAAAATGAAGGTTTTTCGTACTAAGTGTTGGGGCGTTGGGCGGGAAAGTTACGCGCTCAAGTTGCATGGGAGAGTTGGGCGGAAAAGGGGTTTGGCAGGGAGAAAAGCTTTTGAAGTAAGAAATGGCTGGACATATTTATAGGCCAGCGGGACCTGTTGCGAGTTGCGCGGGCCCACGCAACTCAAAACAATGAGAAGGAGATTGATCCTTCAAATTGATTTAGAGTGGTCAAATCTCGGATCAAGGGGGCTGTAACATCCCGAAAAATCGAGGGTCGAGTAGTAACTCAACTCTCGAGTTTCGGAACATCACTTATGCAACATAGATAATGATGATTAAATGTTGTCTGTGTTAGTACAATAAACATGAGTGAGATTCTACCAAAACAGTAATTCATACTCCAGATCCATGTATAAAACGTAAGCGGAAGACTGAAAGGTGTATGTAGATATATATAAAACAAAACATTCTCGATCTCCAGAGTATGAACACTAACTGAGTCACCGCATATATACATGTTGGTTCTGAATCAAAATGTTAAAATAGTACAACTGAAATTATCAACCCTGTAGTCCCGTAGCACTGGACAACCTATACGAAGCCTCTAGCGAGCTGCATGTAGGAGAACTCCTCCTAATCGTCATAGAAGTCAGGCTCAGTCTCCTGTGCTCCAGTGATACCTACATCTGATACAGGGTCTGGTGGGTGTTTTAAAACACCGTCCTGTAACGTGGGAATGAGTGGCCAACTTAGTGGAACAATAAAGCATAGGTTAACATGTTATCAATTCAGTCAAGCAGTAATGATAAAGCAGTACAATCAAACAATTCTAACTACTCTTATTTAATGCAAGTATGAAATGACATGATGTATGCCCTTTCTAAACCACCCTCATGCGACACCATCTTACGTTCGCGGCATGCGTTCATCCCTCAGTGCTCCACATCTTCCAGGCACATGAAATGCTATGATGAGCATGATTACTGAGTTATTATTAGTCTATTCCAAACAGCAAGATTGGAAAACTAAGGTACCTCCCTTGTATCATTCCCAAACAAGATCCATTCTAGGGTCGTCACTCCTAGATAATCTCATACGATATTATGGTTTGAGAGGCATCGCGAAGGCATCACAAAGGGCTCGTCACCCGTCAGCACGGATACAGATCTCACCGTATGCGCCTCAATTGCTGGCCGTCAGCTCGAATACAGGTCTCACCATACTCGGCTCAATCGTTGGCCGTCAGCTCGAATACAGGTCTCACCATACTCGGCTCAACTCATGCTCTAGTTACTGCGAAGGGCTCATCGCCAATCACAGATTTTAGAGTATGCTCAATGTCACTCCACTAATGTCCTACCAACTAGCAGTCTATTTTCGAAGCCTGACCAGTCCACTTATTGACAATGGGACTCGGATGCAACCCGACTGAGGACCACAGCCAGGCTACGCCAGTGTAGGCCGACAGCTTGAATATAATGTCCAATACCACCACAATCGGCTCACGAGTCTGGTTGCTCAATGGTCACTACAGGGAGGCACATGGCCCCAGCCTAGGCCGACAGCTCGACCACGGTGTCTGGCTCATGAGTCTTAGCGGATCAAGGAACCAAGGTTAACAAAATTCCACTGATAAGTTTGGTACCCTAGGTTCAAGTAGAGGCGTCCAAACATAGTGAATATACATTAGACAGATCGAGTTACTTGACGAGTTCGACTTGCACGAGCGCCCGTTGAGTTGTACGACATGAAGTGCATAAGCACTTCGTGTGGCCTAACCACTGCCGACAAGCAACGCATGACTCGGGTTCGTCATACACGTCTTGCGTGGTAAATAGAAGCCAACCACGAGCTCAAATCTATTACCGATTGCCTGGACTATACAATAGCCCCAATCACATTCAATTGCAGATAGTTAAAGCAGTAATGGATCAAGATTCAAATCATACAATCAAAGTCTGATACGGTCTGCTTAGGGCTACCAGGGCTGTTGCTCGCACTCGTTACACCACTCCCCCATCACCCTTCACGGCCTTAACATGAATTTAAACTTATGTATGACATAGATAAAATCATAGATCAGTTGAGCATGTTATGAAGTACAACATAAGCATGAGTTTATACATATTCAATTTCTAATCACACAGATATCTAAAGAGATCATACACATAGTTAAAGGGATTGAGAATCATATCTCAACACCCATATACATTACAATTTACTAACCACTACTCATTCAGACATTTCAACAAATACTTTAAACTACATACATCAACATACATCACATATGTTGATCACATAGGTATTAGGCCAAATCCTTTCACTAGGGAGTTGCCCCAATTATAACATGCGTGCACCACGACAGATAGTCATGGCAGGCAGGAATCCAAGTTCCATAATCACTCAGTCATTTCCACAAACACTTGGACTACACATTTTAACGTATGTAGCTTATAGTGGCCGTGGCGTGATTTAGGGCAAATTCTTTCGTCAAAGGGGGATCGCCAATACAAAAATCATATATCCATGACAATTAGTCATGGCGAGCACGAATGAGAATTCTATACTCATTCAGTCATTTTCACAAACACTTAGAATACACTATTTTAACATACATAGTGTATATTAGCAAAAGATGTATTAGGGCGAATCCTTCACCACAAACAAGTATTTTATCCATATATAATATATCAATACAGCAAATAATCATGGCAAACACATTTCCAAAATTTATACGTATACGGTACTTTCTACAAATACCTAGAGTATGTAAAATTCCATATTCTTCATCTTTAATCGAAACGGAAAACAGACAGCACTTTGTAAATGTGCAATTGCATGCAGATCATGTATCTATCATTATCTGACATTGAATGCGTTGACAACCATAACCTATACATCTAAAGTCCGCACCTTTACGCCGTTGGAGCGTAAGAAACTCGATGGATTTGTCTAGCTTCCATATACGGCAACTAGGTATCCTAGAGAATGAAATAGGTTAGCTATCTCATCACTTGAATTGAATAAAACCCTTACACAGGTTAGGGTTAGGGTTTTCTTACCTAGAAAAGATGTTGAAATTACCGGGAAAGCGATTAGATTGCAGTGGTGGAGCTCGTACAGTGGCAGGGTAGAGCGGCCGGGAGATTCTCCCACTTCTCTCTCTCTTTTCTCCCTTCTCTCTCTAGGGTTTCTCTCAAATTCGTATGGCTGTGAGAGAGAGGGTTCTAAGGTCCTTATATAGCCTAAAAACACACCTAAATAGACTTATGGTCAAGGTATACTTAGGTTATAACCAAAGTGGTCCTGTTCAGCTCAACGAAGCACTTCTGGCGGGCCCCCTTGAGCCAAAGGTCGGACTTAAGCTCATTAACACTGGATCTAAATACTATTAAGTTTTCGTTCCAGTAGGGTTCTCAAATCACGTGTGGTGGACCAGTTTCAGTTCAACGGTCAGCGGATCTCGATCGGAGATTCCGAATACATGGTTATGTTTGGGGAAATATCCCTGATCCGAGGGTGTAATTTGGTTTGATTCCGACGGTCTGGTTGCTTAATACTGATCTGCAAGTGAGAGGTGCCAGATTTCATAAATTTCTATTTTATTTTGAATTAATTTCACATTTCTCACACTCCCCGCTCCGAGCTTAAGCGAATAGCGCTGGGACACTATCTGGATTTGATTTTCAAGATGGTTGTCAAGCCCAGCAAGGCGGTCCTAATTCCTTAACTTCGTGTTAATCGGACTTCCGACGTGCGGTCCAAATCTGATACGGTGTTTCGTGATGCTCCCGAGAGCAGCGGGTATTGGTAATGAGATTGATCCTAGATTTTAGGGTAATGTAGCGTCAACGGTTCCACAAGTTTTGGGTCTTGCAGATCGTATTTAAAGCGATTGGTGCTAATTTCACAGGCACTCTAGTTTAACACTAGCTAAATCTCGCCTAATTTCTAAAGGATTTAGTCCTGAGTGATTTCGATCTGAGGTGTACTAGACCTTTGTAGCAATGTTTAGTTTAAGTATTGTTCTTATCTCCTAAACTTTAAGATAGTGTCTAATGAAAGTTTAGAAGGATTTAAGAACGTGGTAGTGAAAGTTGAGATTTGTGAGAAAATGGTTTGAAAAGGGATTTGAGGCTTTAATTGAGTGTTTGAGAAGTTAAACCGGTGTTAGGATTGACCCATCGCCTAAGGACGTCTAATTCCAGGTTGGAAAAAATTCAGGCTGTTACAATCTACCCCCCTTAAAATAAAATTTTGTCCCCGAAATTGGCTAAGGGTAATAAAGAAAGATTTAATTATTTCTTTTGCCTAAGTTTTATTAATTTTGAGTTTCTACGCGTGGTAGGGCATATACTAGTCTGGTTCATTTTAGTCTACCCCCCTTAAAACTTATTTCTTTATCCATTTCTCATACCCTGATGGTTTGCTACAATTTATTTCTTTACCTATTTGGAGTCTTGACGATAATTCTCATTTATTTAGAGTAAGATAGTTGGTTTCATTCTTTGACCAGCACGGAGAGACGATTGTAGTGGGCTTGATCCCGATACATTGATCATCTACCTTGCCAGGGTAGAAGGCTCATCGTATCCCTTCCTAATCCTGATGGATCCTCGTCTTCTGCTCGGCTAAGCAGTGAGTCCGTTGGTAGTCGCCCAGGATTGAGAATTGGGTCAAGTCGCGAATGCTTCGTAATTGTATATTTCAGTAACTCCGTAGTCCGATCACTCTAAAAGCTTAGGGAATGGCCATCGCTGAAAGGTTCAAATATCCTCTTTCTAAGGTTGTCTTGTAGGTCTTGGTTTAAGAGAGTCCTTATTATAATCTATATTTAAGGACAAGGTAAATACATGTCCTAATAGATCATCGTAAAGAGGTTTCAAGAGTATAGAATTGGTTAAGGTTTCTATTAACATTTGTGAATACACTAACTCTATTTATTGTGACCTAACTCGTAACTATTGATAAGTCTAGTAGTATGAATTAATGTAATACTTGAACCCTAATTGTCTTTATTCCAGTAATTTCAACGTTAACGATCTAAGGAAGGTTTAACCCCTAGCTAGTGACCATCTAGTGACCTACCCTATTGGCAACACGAAGTTGTAGAAATTCTTCATTTCAACCCTCTTATTATTTATAACATAAGTGTCACCTCTAGTTACCGTATTACTTTTGTAGTAATCCAGTGTTAGGCCTTTTTCTTTCATATGAATTGATTTAATAGACTCAATGTTACCATTAGGAAAAACAGGCGTACCTTGAATGTGGGCAGTGACCTCAAAGGCCAAAGGCGCTGCAGCTGCGGACTCAGGTGTCTCAGCGGCAAGCGCATGCACACGGGCTCGTTGAGGATGATTTGGTTGCGCTGCCATAGTTCGTTGAGGTGGCCTACTCTGAGGTACAGACGAGCGGTAAAATGGCTGCACTGGTGGTGCAGGTCGTAAGGGTGGAACCGATGTATCACGTGGCGGCAGACGGTCAGTCTTCTGAGGTGGCGTAATCCTGTTGTCTTTCATCTTAGTAAAACAAAAGGGGTCAGTGTGTCCCCCTCTGTTGCAATACGTACACCGACATTTCGCTCGCCTTTGCTGGGTCAACAGAGCCTCAAGCTTGGAGGCGAATCTTCAGGTGGCCTCTTGCCGAGGATAGGCCTGCTCTGTGTCTCAGCAGGACATGAAGGTGGTGAAGGTGGAGTCGCACTGCCACGCTGAGATAGGACCACCAAAAGTTGCTTGTGCTGGTGTTGCATTAGCATCATCATCTAATCAAACCTGTCAATAGGTGGAGCAGTCTGTGGCTCATACGGTGTCCAAGAGGATGCCCGGTTCTGCTCGTGAACCGGTGGTGTATAAGGGGGTAGTCCAACTGTAGGACCAGTGGGGGGCAGAGACTCAGGTATAGTCCTGCGATCAGGGCCCAAACTAGGGTCTGCGACCATCACCCTGAGAAGGAGCCTAGTCCATCGTATCAGTGAGTAGGAGGTGTGTTGTGCTCCGCGTATATTTTCGCAGCAGGCCCTATACAACATAGGGTGTAACGCATGTGAGATCAAGAAAATCAACCCAATACACAAGCACTTAAGCATTCTACATGCTCCATAGCAAAAGAAGTTGCATGCTTTTCATTTACCCAAAATTGTCACAATACATGGATAACAAATTTACATGAATCATGACTGAAGATGCATGTGAGCTAATTACAACCAAGCTTCAAATACTTAAAACATACTACCAACTACTACTACATCCATCAACAAGAAAACATAAGCCGCCTAATGCGGTAACTGTATCTAGGGTAGAGGTTGTATGTGAAGATGTGATGAGTAGACGGAATTCGTCTGTCATATGGGACGCTAACAGACTCTTGTTTGGCTGCCACGAAACCAGCTGGGAACAAAAGAACCGAGTGCGGCGATCCCTTTCACGAGCAGTCCCCAGATTCTGTTCCCTAGCATGTACGTCACCAAGGGGCATATTTATAAGCCGCGCAATCACCCTCACATCAATAGTGGCAAACAGATCCACCCCAACTAAGAGCCGGAACTGCAACGGTTCCAGTGTAGGCTCATGAATGTTGGCGTAGAAGGCTCGGAAAGTACCAGTATTGGCGAGACCTCTAGCCTCAAATAGAGGACCCCAATGGGCCGCCTCCAATTGCTCGAGCAAGAAGTATTTGTCGAAGAGTCGCCCATCTACCTCAGCTTCAAACAACACTCTTTGATCCTCATACACTCCATGAGGTAGTGCAGCCAACTGAGCTCTCACAGCAGGATTTCGTGGATCGAGATCCCGCTTCGTCTGCAACTCCCGCTCAATGTGCATGTTCGCCGGGGCACCTCTAGGTCGCCTTGAACGTGTAGGGCGATTAAGCCCAGCCTCATCAGCAGCGCTCTTTCTCTTTGCCATGAGAGAAAAGAGAAAATGGTCGTAATGACTTCAAAAAGGGCCATGACAAGCAAAGAATAGAGAGAGAAGGGGCTGATTTCTTTGGTTCCCCACAAACTACAGTCCCAATAGGAGTTGGAGAGGTCCAAATGATAGGGAATGAAGAAGGAGAAAGGGAGGAATGGATGGGTTGAGAGATATATACGTTTTTGGGATGAAATGGAAGATGTCGGGGCTGAAACGAAAGAGAAATGGAGAGGGAGGAAGGTAAGGACTGCTGTGAATGATGGAGAGGGGTGGATTGTGATCAAAAATGGAAAATGGGATGATTGGAGTGACAGTTTTGGAGAGAAATACAGCTAGTTGGAGGGCTTGGAAGGGTAGAAATGAAAAATGGGGCTCCAACCAGAGAGAAATAGGGGCCCCCCGAAACTTTCGCACGCACCAAACGTATCAGGGGGTCGGGCCGACCACGACCAGACCTAGCCCAACCCGAGCGAGCCAACTTGACCGCGGTGGACCGCGTGACCACGGTTCCGCCGCGGTCCATTAGGCCGGGAACCGTGCCGCTGGGGCATGGCTGTGGTCTCCCACCACCCCAGGTGCCAATGGCACCCCAGATCCATCTTGGGTCCCCCCGAATTGCATTGTGTGGCCCCCAACTCCTTTTCAAGTTGTTTCGGGTCAAATCGAACGTATCTTGCAATCCAGAATGAGTTATCTGACGTATAATATATGATTTTGGGGTAGAACGAGCTAATGACACCAACTAACCCTACTATGCTGGGTTATGCCGCCCGAAATTGTGAAAAATCCCTCGATCGATGGTCGTTTCCCTATTTCAATTTTGTTTTACTAAAAATAGTAGTTTTAGTTTGATTACTCTTCATCCGTTGGGCTTTAGGAGTTACGCCCATTATGAAAAGAGCTTAGAATAATTAGGAGAATTGTTTGGTGAAGCCAAATAGGACACTTACTATTTTTTGCTGAAAACCTTGTGCAAAACCTTGCGCACTAGTAGACATCACAACCTTATAGTAAGTCGCGAATTCTAGGAGTTTTAGTTGTAGTTCGATTTTGATTTATTTCCCATTAATTGGTATCCCTATTTAAAAGGTTGTGAACTCGTTTTTAGTCATTCATTAATCAATTTTGAATTTATTAGAATTTATTTCTATTTTCTGCTTTCTTTCCTCATGAATTCGAGAAGTCTTTGTGAGGAGTCCAGAGAAGCTCCGAGGATTTGGAGTAGTTATCATCATCACACTTATCCCGTATTCTACCGATTTTCAATGGTTGGGGTGAGGTGGATTGTAATCTAGATTCATCAATAGACGGCCTAGGAATGTTTTAAGGTCGACCCATGCGACCATGGTTGCATACAGACTCGATTTCGGCGTTCGTTTTCAGCGAACTAGCGTTGGATGAAACAGGGATGCCTAAGACTGTTTCTACATTGTTCTTGCACCCTCTTATGTCAAAAGACGTCAGCGTAAGTCGTGGGAATATAACTCAGGGTCGAGTAGTAGTAACTCAACTCTCGAGTTCCAGAACATCACTTATGCAACATAGATAATGACGATTAAATGTTGTCTGTGTTAGTACAATAAAAATTAGTGAGATTCTACCAAAACAGTAATTCATACTCCAGATCCATATATAAAACGTAAGCAGAAGACTGAAAGGTGTATATAGTATATATAAAACAAAACATTCTCGATCTCCAGAGTATGAACACTAACTGAGTCACCGTATATATACATGTTGGTTCTGAATCAAAATGTCAAAATAGTACAACTGAAATTATCAACCCTGTAGCCCCGTAGCACTGGACAGCCTATACGAAGCCTCCAGCGAACTGCATGTAGGAGAACTCCTCCTGATCGTCATAGAAGTCGGGCTCAGTCACCTGTGCTCCAGTGATACCTGCATCTGATACAGGGTCTGGTGGGTGTTTTAAAACACCGTCCCATAACGTGGGAATGAGTGGCCAACTCAGTGGAACAATAAAGCATAGGTTAACATGTTATCAATTCAGTCAAGCAGTAATGATAAAGCAGTACAATTAAACAATTCTAACTACTCTTATTTAATGCAAGTATGAAATGACATGATGTATGCCCTTGTCAAACCACCCTCGTGCGACACCATCTTACATTCACGGCATGCATTCATCCCTCAGTGCTCCACATCTTCCAGGCACATGAAATGCTTGATGAGCATGATTACTGAGTTATTATTAGTCTATTCCAAACAGTAGGATTGGGAAACTAAGGTACCTCCCTTGTATCATTCCCAAACATGATCCATTCTAGGGTCGTCACTCCTAGATAATCTCATATGATATTATGGTTTGAGAGGCATCGCGAAGGCATCACGAAGGGCTCGTCACCCGTCAGCACGGATACAGATCTCACCGTATGCCCCTCAATTGCTGGCCGTCAGCTCAAATACAGGTCTCACCATACTCGGCTCAATCGCTGGCCGTCAGCTCGAATACAGGTCTCACCGTACTTGGCTCAACTCATGCTCTAGTTATTGCGAAGGGCTCATC